>JASXTE010000009.1:24885000-25270000 GCA_030280995.1 Hemileia vastatrix | reverse complement strand
GGTCAGGCCACAAAAAATTTTAGCTCTCCATGAGAAATCACATCAGAAAATGTTTCTTACTTGCATGGGTGTACTTCCAGGACTTTGATATTATTTTTTATCATATTTGTGCAAGTGAAAGAAACCAAGAAGAATATGTTTAACACAGCCAAATGTATCCTTATTAGACCAGATACAAACTAAACTAGTCCCTTGATGGGAAGAAAAATCTCTGGAATCCCTCTCTGCCTCAATCAAGGTCTCATATGAGATGGTTAAAGGTAAATGAGAATTCATTGCAGTCTTATAAAATTATCGAGCAACTCATAGTAACTGTATATCAAGTTAACATCATACAGTATAAGAACATATCACATACTATGTGATGGCCAGGTAGACAATTGATGGATGGTGACATGATCTGTCACACTGCAACTGGGTTATGCTAAAAATTGAAAGGTGGTCTCTTATGCGGCCACAAAGGTAGTCCCTTTGGAGTGTCCATATATATATATATATGGATATGGATTTAGATATCAAAGTTTAAAGGTTTGAATGGATTTTGTTTCCTTATTTTATTTTTAGTCTCAAAAGAATATACTTTTTTTTTCTTGAAGTTCATCCATCAACTTCTTCATATCAAATTTTCAAAGAAATATATGATCATCACCTAAATATTTCATACGAAAAAAGGCTCTTATTGATGATTTATTAAATTATTTATAAAAATTTAGAAGAAATTAAAAACATCAACAAATAAACAAATAAAATTAAAAAATAATAGATGATAAACATAAAATATAAGAGTGCATTCTTAGGTAGACCACATACTTTACATATGTCCACACATAGCATTTTTTTTCATCTACTACAAAAACTCAAGTTTTCTTATTTCTTATTGTTTATTTTTTCCTTATTTTATTTAAACCTTATTAGCTCATATAAAAATAAAATAATAAAAAAACATAACCCTTCCCCCCCCTCCAAAAGACATAATTGAGTTTGTTTTCATTATCTACTCAAAAATTGTTTTTTCTCTAAATTCTACTTGTTTTTTTTTCTAAAGTTATTGTTGGAAAATATCTATTGGAACATGGTATGTGCAGTGTTCAACCAAAATTCTGTGAATGGTCCTTTTTTTATGTACCTCACCTCACTCAATATTTCTCATAAAAACATCTACTTTTGTATTCTGGTCCAAAAGCAAGTTTCTAATCGATCTAACATTCTAAAAATACACAATAACTGAAACAACATGAAGAAAAATTTAAAATACAAAAAGCATTTTTTTTGCTACACCAAAGAATTTTTTGAGATAGGTGAAATACTTACTTGGACATAGCCCAGATATCACAGAATGACTTATCAAAATCAAAAGATAAAAAAAAATTATTGAAAAAGATAATCTATTTTTTGTGTTGATTCACCCTAAGTGCCATGGTTCACAAATTTCCCAATCTTGTCAAGGGAATAATCAAATTTAATTCAAAGTTACTCTTTAAAAGCAAGGATGGCCCAAAATATGATTTGGAGTATAAATATTAGTGAATATAGGAAAAAATGAGGTAGGATAAGGCTTGGAGGAGGGTGGGTAATGTTAATATTCTATTAGCATACTTTGTCTACTTCACGCATATACATATATTTAAAACCCTAATACTAACAATTCTATATATCATCATTTATATACATACCCTAACTCCAGCACTCTTAATGATGCTTTCTCATTGCTGAGTTGGCATCCAATCTTCTCTCTCTTTTATTATTATCACTTGCTCACTTTCTCTCTTTAGCCTCATTTTCATTTCTCTTTGTTTTTGCCCTTGCTCGTCCATCTTTCCTCTCTTTTCCACCTCTTGTCTACTGTTCATTGTCCACTTTGTCACTAACTTAGCTTATTAATTATTATCAGGTAACAACCTCATTTTCTTTTCTCTTGGTTTTTGTACTTGCTTGTCCATCTCTCCTCTCTTGTCCACCTCTTGTCCACTGTCAATTGTCCATTGTCCATCATTGTCCACTTTGTTACTAACTTAGCTTATTGATTATTATCAGGGTTATGGGCCCAGTGCCCCTGCATTAATTCTGATCTGGCTACACCTAAGTCCACTAACACATCATCACCCCCTTTGAGTACATCATCATTTTCTACTCACACTCTCACGCCAAACATGGCTTCTACTTCAGATTCAGCTCCCCCCCCCTAACTTCTCATATCTACAGGATTCCGCTAACTACTCAGAAATTAAGGGAATCAAGAAGTTAACTGACAAAAATTATAGTTCTTGGAAGAATGAAATCAAATATGCCCTGACTGTCAGCCAGGCTTTCCCAGGAGCCCAGTAAATAAACATACAATTTATTGGAATTAAATAAAGACATAATAATTGAAGAGTATGCATTTAACATTAATATTATATTACATAATAAATTTATATTAATATTTTATTTATATAAATAAAGTAAATATTATTTTAATTTTATTATAAGATAATTTAAAAGCATTTAATTATATTCCATAACAAAGGGCACATTGTTTATTTAATAATTATAAATTAATTAATTAAAAACTTATAAGATAATTATATTCAAGTGTTAATCTTATATTGTAATTACTTTAATTAATTAAATTTAATTATTAAAATATACTTTTCATATACTATTATCCATGGTTATTGCTGCTGTTTCTTGGACCCTTAATTGTGTCAATAAAAAATTAAATCAATTATAATACTTATTTTATAAAATAGTATTTAAATTCTCAACTTAATTTAGTAATAAATTAATCACTTGTTTCATTTAAATTAATTATTTAATTACATAGTTGGAACAATTAATTAATTTCTTTATACTAAATTAAAATTGATTACATATTTTGTTGTGTCAAAATATTTTTACTTGTTTCACTTAAAAACCCTTAAAGCATACTGTACCATCTGTTTTGAATTATTTTTTCTCATAGTTCCTATATCTCAGGCTTGTTTAGTTACTCAATATTTTTTACTTACTGATTTGGGAATTCGTTGTTGGAAATTTTGGTTCTTATTTGGGGTTTTAATTATTTGGTTCATATTTTTCTCTAAATTGTTATGTTTCACTTATTCTTTTATTTTCTTGTTTCATCTTATTATGACTCTTGTATTTACAAATGTAGTGGCGCTTCAGAGGACCCATCGCCTATAAAAAGGCCTTGGATAACCCCCTGTAGCCTCATCACTTACTACTCAAACATATTTTTTAATTACACTATAAAATTCATTTTATTTACACCTAATTAAAATGCGCTTCTGCCTATTCAAGTAATAAAATAAAATATTAAATGTTGTAATAAGAATACTTTAGTATTAATAGTTGATAATAGAACAGAGAGAATAAAACAGTACTTACTTTATTAACCACATTGATCCCCGTCCATTTTTATTAAAAGTCTTTAAAATTTTTATTATTAAAATTATATATTTCTTTACTTCATTTCCTTTTTATTTCCCCTTCTACCTTTTTTCCAATTACCTTTTCCACCTTCTTCTAGACGACCGGCCGACAATTGGGGACCCTTCCGAAAAATCGACGATCGAATTTTACGACTTTTTTGGAAGAACGTCATAACGCACGGACCACCTTGCGCGAAAAGTAGAACTTTTTCTGCAAACGTGAATCGAACCGGGGATCTAACTTTTAGGTTTATATATTCTTAAAAGTTATATATTTTTGTGGGTGATTTAAAGATCACTACTTTAAGTCAACCTTTGCTCCTATCAACTCTTATACTAGATTTTTTACTGCAATAACAGTGATTGTGGCCTTGTGCTGAGTCACTGAGGGTAAGTGTTCATTTATTATATATAATTTTTTTTTCCTAGTTGACCATTATAGAGTGTTTAATTCCTCTTAGTCCTAGAAGAAATTAACATTATTATTAATAAAAATTAAATTATTAAATTAATTTTTTTTATTATTAATTTTTGTTTAATTATGGTTGACTTAAATAGTACTTTGTACTTACTCCCATATATTGCCATATTTAATTTTGGTAATTTAATTAATTGGTTGAAAATAACTTAATTGTTTATTCCCAATTTTACTTTGCATTCCATATTATTAATTATTTTTTATAAATATTACTTTATATTAAAAAAAAATTTTTTTATAATTTAATTAATAAAAATTTTTTTTTAATATTTTGAGCAAATTATTAACTGAATTTTTTTTTTTAAGAAATTAATTAATCTTCCCACTATTATGTCCAACAAATTGGCTGAGAGTATGGATAACATGCAAGTGGATGAAATTGAAATTGATTATGATGCTGATACTGTGAGTTCTTCTAAAGTTGCACATAAAAAATCTTATGCTAACAAGAAAAATTCACATAATTCAGGATGTGGAAATGACAGGAGAAGTAAACAAATCAAACCCCCTTCCCCCAGCACAACAGAAGGAAGTAAAACCTCCAGTACCTCAAGAAGGTCTTCCAAAAGGCTTCAAAATAAAAAAACTTCCTCTGTCCCAGCAAATCAGCAATCTGTCCAGTCACATCAAAGAACTGAAGACAGAAAACATGAAATACAAGTCAAAAGTAGACACCTTGTGGGATCAAGTTCAGGAACTCAGGACCCAAAATCAGGCCCAGGCCCCTCCTCAGTTGCCTCCCACTCAGCCTCAGTTTCAGGCTCAACCTTTGCAGCCCCCCAGCTCCTTCACCCAAAATCAAAGTACTCTGGAAGTAGAGCAATGGAAATGGGATTATCTAATGAGTCACTACCAGCAGAATGTGCAACATCCTCCTCATCATCAGCCTGGCCCATCCAGAACACCCAATTTCCATCCTCCTCCTCATCCTTACCAACAAGGCAGGAGAAAGAAGGCCCAAGCCCAATCCCAAACTCAATCTCAGGGGAAGTTTCCTCCTCTTCCATGGTAAGTAATTTGGTTGATAATCACTTGGGAAGGTTTTCTAATAAGTCTTCTTCTGCAGGTAATATTATTGAGAATGGTGAAAGAACAGTTAAACCTGTTAAAAGACAGCTTCCTGTAACTAGTAGCCCTAATAATGTAATTAGCAAATTATCATTTGATGAACCTTTACATTTGACTTCTACTTCTTTAATTAATCCTTCTCTTGCAATTAAGAATGATTCTGTTTCCCCTGAAGTCTATACCTTAATTGAGAAAACTTCTGAAGAAATATTGAAAGATACCCTTGATTTTAATGTTGTGAAAGACAAACATTTGAGAGATGTGTTAATCCATGAGAATGATAGATTAAATAATTTGAACTTGCAATGTAAAGTAAGTTCTTCTGTACAGGATACATCTTATTTTAAAATCAAAGAAACCTTGAATATTGTTCTTAGCCAACAAAAACAAATAAGGAGTGACCATAGAGCTATCTCAGATAAAAATATCAATCTACATAAAGCCTTGAGTGAATTGAAACCCCTTATTGAAGAAAATTATTCATTAAAAAGTGAAATAAAATCTCTACAAAATGAGTTTAAAAAGCTAAAGAATGATTTCCATGCACTAAGTGCCAAACACACGGTTTCTGAGGACAAAAATGTTTTATCTCTTGCAAAAGTAAATGACCAGATGTCTGAAATTTTAAGGATAAGAAACTATGTGTCTGACCTGCATGAAAAATTTTCAACCTTAACCATCAATAATTATGGTATAAATGAGAATGCTGTCCATAAGCTGCATAAAATTAAAGAAAAAGAACCTGAGCAGAGTTCCTCCATTCTTCCTCATATTTCAGCCATTAAACAAACTGACAATGAGTCTGTAAAATCTTTTGCTACTAGCAAAAAATCTTGTGATGGTCATGCACCAGCTGTTTCTTTAAATAATAAAATTTCTGAACACCTGGCTAAACTTCAGGAATTATTAATGATGAATAATTCAAACCAAAAAATGAACCATCCCAGTAGTCAGAAAAATTGGCCTAAGTTGGACCAATATCCTACCTTTGATGGTTATTCTTCTTCAGATTGGCAACACTTTATCCAAAGAATTGATAATTTAAAGAGATCTTATAAACTACCTGATGAGGAAATTGTTTCTAAGCTAATTTCTTTATTTTCCAATGTAGCCTTGATGTGGTATGAATCTGTCCTTTTGGATAACAATCATTATACATGGAATGATTGGAAATCCTTGATTGAGAATCAGTTTGGTGGTTCAAAATTCAGGTTAGTTCAGCAAAGACTGTATGAGAATACTAGATATGTATCCTCCTCTGTTGAAAATCCCATTGTTTTTCTTATGAAAGTAACAAAAATCCTAAGAGCAATTGATCCAAAGATGGATTATGATATTTGGAGAGATAAAATCTTGTATAAATTACCAAATTCTCTTAGAGATTTAATTGTAGCTAGAACTGAGCATGTAAGGGAAAATTCTTCTTTCATTAATATCTGTAATGAGGTACTACTCAACCATAGATATGAACCAAAGAATTACCTTGGTAAATCTTATCATGATCAAAATAAACCTTCTACAAAGCTCCCAGAAAAATCTGGTAAACCCTCTTCCCCAGTTGCACCTAAAAAATATGCAACAAATACTTGTTATAAATGTAACAAACCATGGCAAAAGGGTCATGTTTGTGACAAGAAAATTCATCTTGTTGAACAAAATGAAGACACTGATGAAGCTGAAATTGATGTCAATAATTCTTCTAGTGACTGTGAAAGTAATATCTCCTATGGCAATGACTCTGTTAAAGATATTTTAATGTTAGAACAGGATGTCCATTATTTAGATAATATATCTGAAGAATGTGTATTGGATTTATCTTCAGTGGAAAATGCTGAAATAATTAAAGATATTACTAACAATTCTATAGCCATATCCCCCTTGAAAGCACCTGTTATCATTAATGGTAAAAATGTTGATGTAGTTCTTGACTCTGGTGCTGGAGGAAGTGTAGTGTCTGAAAAAACTTTATCTTCAGTATATAAGGATTATTTGAGTAAATTATTACCTATAATATCTGAAAAATGGAGAGGGTATGGTTCTACCTTAATTCCTATTGGCAAATACAAAACCTCTGTATTCTTCAAATATAATGGTGGTTTTGTCAGAGCTATTTGTGAATTTGTTGTCATGAAAAATGATAATTTAAGCAATTGGTTTATTATGGGTAATGATATTTTAACCATGTTTGGTGTGAAATCGGACCCAGAAAATGATTGCTTCACCTTGGGATTGAATGGCAAAAGGAAATTCAAAATTTCCTCCTCTAGAAAACCTTCTGGGCATCTGTTAAAATCTTGTAACTCACTAATCCAGTGTAAGGGCAGAACAACAATTGAAATGGATGATTTATTAAATGAAATAAATACTTCTTCTTTTGGTGATCAGTTAACTAGTGAACAAAAGGATTCTATTATTGCCTCTATTACCTCTTTCCCTATGGCTTTTGCTCATGGTTCTCATGTCTTAGGAAGTGTTCAGGAAGAAATGAAAATTACCTTATCCTGTAACTTGAGTGATATCCCTCCTAGTCTTAAGAAGAAACCATATCCTGCTTCTCCAACAAAAAGAAAGGATATTGAAGATAATATTGCCACATTATTAAAAATGAATATCATTGAGAAAGTGGATGTCACCCCCAAATATTGTGTCATCTCCCCAGTCTTGATTTCTTATGAAAAAGATAAGGCTAGATTATGTGGTGATTACAGAGCATTAAACACTTATACTGTTGATGATATTTATCCTTTACCCAGAATTAATTCAATACATGCTACCTTGCAAGGTGCAAAATTTATTAGTTGTCTGGATGGTAATAAAGGATATCATCAAGTTCTAGTTGAGAAAAATTCTCAAAATTTTTTGCTTATTGCTACTCATATGGGAATATATAAGTATGTTAGAATGCCATTTGGCCCTAAAAATGCACCTTCAGTTTTTCAAAAAGTCATGGATAATACTTTCCATCAAGAAATAATTGAGGGATGGCTTATGGTTTATATTGATGATATCATAGTTTTTTCTAAAACTTTTGATGAACATATGGTTCATTTGAATAGATTTTTCCAAAAAATGGATGAAATCAATATGACTTTGTCCTTGAAAAAGTGTAAATTTGGTTTTCAATCTTTGAAAGTCCTTGGCCATGTTGTGTCAGGCCTACAAATTTGTGTAGACCAAAACATAGTTGCTGCAATTCAAAATGTGAAAGCACCAACTTCTGTAAGAGAAATCCAAAGTTTTTTGGGTATGTGTGGCTATTATAGACAATATATTAAAAATTATCAAATCATAGCCTTGCCTCTTACCAAACTAACTAGGAAAGATGTTGCATTCATCTGGAATATTGACTGTCAAAAAGCTTTTGATACATTAAAATGTTGCTTAATGACAGCCCCTATCTTAGCTCTTCCAGATTTTAACAAACCATTTGTCCTGTATACAGATGCTAGCTTTGTTGGTCTGGGTGCTGCCCTTCACCAGAAACAAATTATAAATGATAAATACTCAGAGGTTGTAATTTGTTATATTTCAAGAACCTTGAGAAATAGTGAATTGAAATATGGTGCCACTCAATTAGAGTGCTTAGCAGTTGTTTGGGCTCTTGAGAAGCTTCATTACTATCTAGATGACCAAAAGTTTGAATTGGTAACTGACTGTAGTGCTGTGAAGTCCCTCTTAAACCTGAAAACACCTAACAGACATATGTTCAGGTGGCAACTTGCTGTTCAAGAATACAGAGGACGAATGACAATTTTCCATAGGGCTGGAAATGTTCACTCCAATGTTGATATGATGTCCATATTTCCTCTGCAAAATAATTACTCAAATCCTGCTTATGTACCTGAAGATGATACTGTTCATATCCATGGTATATTTATAGTTGATATGGAAGAGGAGTTATTACAATTAATTCTGGATTCATATGATAAGAATTCTGATTTAAATAAATTAGTTACTATCTTAAATGATCCTAAAAATGCTTCTATTCAGGCATTGATTAAAACTCTTCCTGCTAAATATCAGAATGCTTTAATTAAGGGAAAGATTTCTATTGAAGATGGATATATTAATTATAGAAGAAAGCTTACTAATGTAATTGTAATTTCTCCTTCTATGAAAGAAATTATCCTCAAACTTTGTCATAATGACATATTAGCTGGTCATTTTGATCTTGAGAAGACACTGATTAGACTTAAAAACACTGCTTGGTGAGCTAATATGTCTGAAGATGCAAAATTATATGTTGAATCTTGTGATTCATGCCAGAAATACAAAAGAATGACTGGTAAGAGAGCAGGGTTATTACAGCAAATTGAAGCACCTGATGCTCCCTGGAAAATCATTAATATGGATTTTGTCACTGGTCTTCCTATTGCAGGTAAAGAAAATTATAATTCTTGTTGGTTAATAGTGGATAGATTTACTAAAATGTGCAAATTTTTTCCCACCCATAAGGATGTCTCCACCAAAGACTTGGCTTTCTTATGGTGGTGTAATATGTTCAATATAGTTGGATTCCCTAGAGCCATTATATCTGACAGAGATCCAAAATTTACATCTGAATTCTGGATGTCTCTAATGGATATATGTGGTTGTGAATTAAAATTATCTACTGCTCACCATCCCCAAACTGATGGTCTAGCTGAAAGAATGGTTCAAACTCTAGAGGATATGATTAGAAGTTATTGTGCCTTTGGATTGGAATATAAAGACAATGACAGATTTACTCATGACTGGGTCACCTTATTGCCTGGTCTTGAATTTGCTTATAATAGCACTGTTCACTCTGTTACTCAAAAGAAACCTTTTGAGCTTTGGCTAGGTTATGTCCCTCATACTCCTGCTCAAATACTCAATAATAAATTGCCTTAATTGGAATTAAACCCTGGTGTCAAATCTTTTGTTCATATGCAACAACTGTGCAGAAAACGTGCTCAAACTTGTATTGATAAAGCATTTGAATATGAGAAGAAAAGATGGGATAAATCCCATAGGGAACACACATTTAAAGAGGGTGATGAAGTGTTGATATCTACTGTCCACTTCAGTTTACAGGGTAACAACAAATTAAAAGATCCTTTTGTGGGCCCTTTTGTTGTAAAAAGAATGATTGGAGATAATGCAGTTGAAGTTGTGTTATATTCTCCATATGATAGAAAACATCCTGTTTTCCCCATTTCCCTGCTAAAACCTTATACTTCAAACAGTGATTTATTCCCCAAAAGAAGAAGTTGACCTAAGAAGAATCCTCAGGAAATCACTGAAACTGCAGAAATTGATAAAATTCTCAATGATAGAATTATCACTTCTGAAAGAGGTACTGAATATTTATTGAGATTTAAAAATAATTCATCTGAATATGATGCATGGATACCTGGTAAAGAAATTTTAAACCTTCCTACTCTATTAAAAAAGTATAAAAAGAAAAAATCATAGCATTTTTTTTTGTTTTTTTTAGAGTGAGGGAGTGTCAGCCAGGCTGTCCCAGGAGCCCAGTAAATAAACATACAATTTATTGGAATTAAATAAAGACATAATAATTGCAGAGTATGCATTTAACATTAATATTATATTACATAATAAATTTATATTAATATTTTATTTATATAAATAAAGTAAATATTATTTTAATTTTATTATAAGATAATTTAAAAGCATTTAATTATATTCCATAACAAAGGGTGCATTGTTTATTTAATAATTATAAATTAATTAATTAAAAACTTATAAGATAATTATATTCAAGTGTTTATCTTATATTGTAATTACTTTAATTAATTAAATTTAATTATTAAAATATACTTTTCATATACTATTATCCATGGTTATTGCCGCTGTTTTTTGGACCCTTAATTGTGTCAATAAAAAATTAAATAAATTATAATACTTATTTTATAAAATAGTATTAAAATTCTCAACTTAATTTAGTAATAAATTAATCACTTGTTTCATTTAAATTAATTATTTAATTACATAGTTGGAACAATTAATTAATTTCTTTATACTAAATTAAAATTGATTACATATTTTGTTGCGTCAAAATATTTTTACTTGTTTCACTTAAAAACCCTTAAAGCATACTGTACCATCTGTTTTGAATTATTTTTTCTCATAGTTCCTATATCCCAGGCTTGTTTAGTTACTCACTATTTTTACTTACTGATTTGGGAATTCGTTGTGGGAAATTTTGGTTCTTATTTGGGGTTTTAATTATTTGTTTCATATTTTTCTCTAAATTGTTATGTTTCACTTATTCTTTTATTTTCTTGTTTCATCTTATTATGACTCTTGTATTTACAAATGTAGTGGCGCTTCAGAGGACCCATCACCTATAAAAAGGCCTTGGATAATCCCCTGTAGCCTCATCACTTACTACTCAAACATATTTTTTAATTACACTATAAAATTCATTTTATTTACACCTATTTAAACTGCACTTCTGCCTATTTAAGTAATAAAATAAAATATTAAAGGTTGTAATAAGAATACTTTAGTATTAATAGTTGATAATAGAACAGAGAGAATAAAACAGTACTTACTTTATTAACCACATTGATCCCCGTCCATTTTTATTAAAAGTCTTTAAAATTTTTATTATTAAAATTATATATTTCTTTATTTCATTTCCTTTTTATTTCCCCTTCTACCTTTTTTCCAATTACCTTTTCCACCTTCTTCTAGATGACCGGCCAACACTGACAGTCTGAAATTTAGATCAATTCTTAGATGAAAATTGCCCTATACCTACAAACCCAGATCTATTAAATATATTTAACATCCCACAAAGAC
Organism: Hemileia vastatrix; assembly: GCA_030280995.1. Lineage (NCBI taxonomy): Eukaryota > Fungi > Basidiomycota > Pucciniomycetes > Pucciniales > Zaghouaniaceae > Hemileia > Hemileia vastatrix. The sequence continues at coordinate 25,258,255 of JASXTE010000009.1, read as the reverse complement.
AGACAAATACAATTATCAAGATGTTCATGGATCAACCTAATCAACACAAGTTTATTCTGGATGATGACATAGTTGAACCTGCTCAGTTATGGAAATGAATCAAATACCACTATGCTTCCAAGTCAACTCAAAACTGCTCCTACGTTGTTAGCCAACTATTTAAAATTAAATTCACTGAAGGCAATATCATTTTAGCCATGAACAACTTTTTGCAAGACAATGAGGCTTCTCAGAGAAGTGGCCCCAGACCCATTTAAAGAAAACATCTTATCCTATATCATGGGCAATTATGTTTTAAATCTATTGCCTGAATCTTATCAAACTGCGGCCACGATTATACTGAGAAAATATGACATTACCAATCAATGACCAACCATTGACAACATCTTCTCTGATGTCAAGGCAGAAGTTATACGTTGTAAAGCACTCAATCTATCCTCTGCTGGTATGGCCTTGGCAACAGACACCAAGACCAAGCAACTTTGTTCAAAGGGAAAACACAATCCCTTAGCTCCTCATCCAGAATCTTCCTGCTTCCAACTTCATCCTGAAAAACGTGACGAGTTTTTAAAAAGGAAAAAGGAAAGAGAAAATTGTAATTTCGACAACTCCAATAAAGTTCTATCATTATTCAATGAATTACCCAGTGATCACACCATCCTGGAAAGTGGCGCTTCATTCTCCATCTTCCACAATCAAAAGTTTTTCAATTCCTTCAGCAATTCTAAAACTACACTACCCATGGCAAATGGAGACAAGCTAATTGCCCTTGGATAAGGCAGAGCAACATTTTCATCAAACTTAGGCCATAACTTTAATATTAATCAAGCTCTTTATGCCCCTGATGTAAAAGCAAACTCAATCTCATTAGTGGACATTCTACTGGATGGATGGAGTATTGTCAAAGAAAAAGGACAATTCAAGATTAAAAATGGAAACACTACACTATTAGAGTGTTCATCCAAAGGAAGAATTTTGACATTCCCATTAGTCACTGACTCAATTCACTACCCCATCTATAATGTTAACTCTATGGACAAAAAACTAAAACTACTTCATCACAACTATGGACACCCAAACAATCAAACCATGGAAAAATTGTTCCCAGGTTTATTAAACTACCTAGTCCTCTGCACCAGACCCGATTTAGCCTTTGCCGCTAGCTCATTGGCACAATACCTCAATCAACCAACTGATGAGCAAATAATTGCTTTCTTCCATGTTCTTCAGTAACAAAAGTTTAGTTGCATGCATTAAAGACTTTGAAAGTGTTTCCATGAAAAAAAAAAAAGGTTTGGGTTTGATGTATGAAATCACAATAAAATTAGGGAGTGGGAAAAAAAAAAAAAATTCTTGAAGAGGAAAAAGGATGAAGATCAGTGAATGGTCATCATGAGAAGATGAACGGAATGGTGAAATGGAAGGAAATTTCAGTGCGAAATATGCAGAATGCATAAAAATGCTGTTCACAGACTTTTGGCAGGCCACTGTACCATGGGCTTCTATAATCTGAGCTGTACAATTTCATGTCTTGAGTCTATACTGGATGTGTCTATCATTTTATTTTTTCAGTATAAAATGTATGAATTTCTATCTCTTTCAGTTCATCAGATCTATTGCTTACAATTTTTTCTTCCTCACTCTTCCTCACTCCAACCCCCCCCCCCCCCCCCCTCCCTCTCACAAAAAAAAATTAAAAAAATAAATAAATTACAGGATAAAAAAGGTACACTAAAAGTCTATTTTCTAAAAACAAAATCCAATACTTCTCAAAAACAAGTGATACAATATTGATTATGAAATTATCATGCAATGATGTATGGCTTGTGTTCGATATACATTTTTACTTCACTGTCGTCATTTTCAGAAGAACATGTTGAAAACATTATACGCTGAAAATAGTTTTAGTGCATTCATTGGATAGACTTCTTTGCATATAGTTACAATATATTCTATGTACATCACCCAAATAAAATCTTCTCAGTTACTGTAAACTTTTTGTCTTCTTATTCTTTTTCTTCTTGATGCTAAAGATTGCTGAGGGTGAAATATGTTGCTTCCAACGATTGCATTGAAGTTGCAGTGGATGATAAAGATAGGCACCTTTTATCAGAGTTCAACCAATTTCATGCATGAGTATCAGAATGGAATGATACTGGTTAAGCAGAAAGCAAGTGTCAATTACTTACTTAACAGAAAATTAAAACAAAAAAAAACAATCTTTAAAATCATAATTTGGAAATTCCTTGTTTGCTACTAATCTCTTGTTGGTTTGAAAGAGTTTGTAATTTGTTGTTGTCAGTGACTGGATTCTCGGAGGCTTCTAAGTCTTTAGCAATAAACCCTGCAATCGAATAAGCTACAGCCATGACCTTGATAGATTGAGATAGTAACAAAATGTGTATCAGGATCATGATTTATGTCCAATTATTTGATAAAAAACAAGTAGTAGGTTATTTGATTCATTGGTTGCTTTGTGAAAAAACTCACAGTAACAGAAGGGTTAACCCCAGTTGCAGTAGGAAAAACCGATGCGTCAGCAATGTATAAGCCTTGGCAACCCCACACTTGTCCATTTTCAGCGACCACACTAGTCCGTGGATTCGTTCCCATTGAACATGAACCCATCTCATGATGATCAAATAATCAAGATAGAAAACAAAATCAGGAAAAAAAAAACATCACAAGGTTATATAATTTAAGGTCAATATCCAGGTATCATACCTGATGAGCATTTCCCAATGGAGTTCGACCTTCTTGGACACCTTCTTTCTTTACTTTATTTTTCCAAGTTTGAAATTTCTTCTCTCTTTCTGAATTTGTAGAAGATGAATCTTGAGAATCTGTCCATGGTTCTACCCATATCTGACCTGTACGAATCTTCTCGGCACCAGCTTTTTTCATGATCTCTGTAGCCAGACAAAGTCCTTTAGTCAAGCTATCACCGTCATCTTTCGATAGCTGATAATCAATCGCCATTTTCTTTGTTTTTGCATCAAAAGATACTCTTCCTACGCTAGTTCTGTCTCGACAAAAAATTACCAAAGAAAATGAGTGGTTGTATTCAAGCATACTGAGTTTATGCGACGTGGAATCCATCCATGGATTGCAAAAGGTGGCATGAGCTCCAGGAGTAGATGCAATAACTTCAATTTTCGACCCATAATGCGAACCATCTTTATTATACTCTTCATTTGAAACCTTTTCAAAGTTGAAAAATAATATGTATATTGAATAGACGCAAGTCAGATAAATTTTCATAAATTAAGCAAACCCCAATTTTGAGATGAACACGGTCAAATGAGTCAAGTAAAAGAAATTTCAACTTACAACTGTCATAATTGCGCCGTCCCATGGATTTATCTTTTGAGGAAACCAGCCTGTAACGGTGCACACAGGATGTAGTCTCAATTTTGAGCCTACGAGCCCATTACGGGTAACCCCGCTCTTCAATAAAACAACCGGCGAATTCAAAGATCCCGCAGATAAGACAACTGCTTTCGAAGCTAAGACAATAAACTGTCCTTCATCACTAGTGACTAGGGCTCCAATAGCTTTCGCGTTGGTGGCTGAATAAAAAGTTTTAGAAAGATCCGGAAGTGGATCAGACAACTCTATTTTTTTGTTTATTGGGCCAAAGAGGATTCGATCAACAGTTGCATTTTGGATGAATTGAGTGCCATTCTTGGATGCATCTATAAGCCATGAATTTGTTCCGCCCTGCTTTTCTCCAAATGGGCCTATCAAGGCAAACGGCGAGGATGAAACGCGTTCATTTGACTAAATAGCTGCAATTTTATCACATAGCAAACCAAAATTCAAGTGAGACCACTCACAGCCATAGGTGCAGAATCCACACCAATGCTCAAATCCCCCCGTGTTTTGGGGGATATCTGCATAGTGAGCACCCATCTTATGGCACCCTTCGCTCATCAAACGGTTTGATTCATTGTGTCGAATGTTGCTACTCGACACCTTCATACGGTCCAAAACGTGTTGTACACTATTCGTGAAATCGTCTGAAGTAAAATGTGAGAGACCATGCTCTGAAGCCCAGCATTCACGAACGTGATAGGGTGTTTTGAAAGATGCGGACCAGTTTACCGCTGTCCCCCCTCCGAACGTTGACCCAGCTGAATTCGATTTTGCAGTTTAGACAAAAGAGAATAATAAATCCAGCCGGTCAGAACTTTTTGAACCACATTCAATAGAAAATTGACTTTTTAAACTTCTTGTAAATAAAATATGCACCAAGGAGAAACATATTGCTACTAGTTGTTTCAAGTATTCCCCCGTTTTCAAATGCATTAAGATACGCCTGGTCAGGATTTCTAGAAACTGCAATGAAGAAAAGAAAAAAACGGTCAGAACACACACAGAAAATGCAAACATAAAGCTGGAATGAAATGATAAATAAATTGTGTATATAGACTCAACTCTTCTCCGTTGGAATGTAGCTCCCCTTTTCAATTACCAGTACTTTATAGCCTCTAGCTGATAAACTGCTTGAGACAACCCCTCCTCCAGCTCCAGATCCAACGACAAGAATTTCTGTGTGAATTACGTTTAGTGTGGGTGGATGGACATTGCCAGGTTTTATAATATTCTTGAGATCGATGAAAGGAAATTGGAAACTTGGAACGATACGATTTTGCTGAAGAAGTAAATTTGGATCCCCTGATGTTGGGTAACCAATGGCTTCTTGTAGAATGGAATTGTTGTTGTAAAGTTTGACAAGTGGCAAGACGACAAATGCTTGAAAAAGTTTTCTGAAGATTGCCAGACGTGAATTAGACCATCCTTGGAGCACTTTTTCTCGTTGTTGGAGAGAAAGCTTAAGGATTGAAGTGCTGTAGCCAGTGAGCAACAATGTACCGGAACGAGTTGAGAGAAGTGAAAGAACAAATTTTAGTTGCGCTAAATTTTGAGGGTTTATACTTGTAGAAAACGTATGAAGCAAGCTTTCCAAGTGAGTTCCTTCCAATGAACTATAGGATGATGTAAGAAAGATATGAAGATGAGGTGGATATTTATCAAGGATTTCTTTATCTTCAATTGGTTGGAAAACAGCATCTAGCAAAGCTACCAATACTTGGCGCTCTTCAGGGCTGAAAGGCTTATCCATCACTTATTTCGAAATGTAGCAATGAAGGTAGTGCGTGGCAAGGAATAAAAGCGTGGTGGCTACACTGATTAAGAATGTTTTAAAGCAGCCAGGAAGGAGATCAATCACAATGTATGTACTTGTTAAACGCCAATTGCTCGGATGTGTGGGTCTATTGTGTTACCCAAATGGCCTTTTAAATCCTTTGTTGCCTACTGCTGGTGCCCGGCTATCCCAGCATACATGCGAAGCATAGCAATAGTGAAACTTAATGTCCGATTGGAAGAGCTCTGCGTTCTTTTGAATGTTCTGACCATCGCCTTGGCTTTCCACACCTTTGTCACTTACTTCTATCTCATAATTATTTTGTGCTGGATGAGTTGGTTTTGCTTCATTCCCCTAGCAGCCAATGATCCTCACAATCAGATAAAAATGCTGGATATTCTGCAATTCCTCACATTCCATGCACATCCAGCCGATCTCCGAATATTGCTGTGATCTACGTGCAACTTTGTTTATTCCTTCAAAACTCTTCAGATTTATTGCGGACTGATTCCGCCTTACAAGTTATGCCAGTCACCGCAAAAAAACACCTAATCCCTCAATCCATTTGTGATTCAAGAATTACTCAGATTTAATGCCACACGAGCTAGCTTGCTTAATGTTCGGTGCACGGTCTTCTCAGAAGAATTATAGCTGAGCTAGAACTGAATCAAATCAGAGATAGTGATTGGCACCTGCTACAGCCAGATCCGAAAACATTGAGACTCAAATGAAAATTTTTGAAAATTTATTGACAGCCCGTATTTTTTTTTTTTAACTTCTACCATTCATTTTATGAAAATTATGTTGACTTCACTTTCAACTCAGATGATGAAGAGGGGCGAAACAACAGAGAAATCAACCCGATTGCCACAAACTCAATTGAAGATGTCAAAAAATTACTGCAGCTCAACTTTTGCGCTGTCAATAAATAATCAAAAAATTTCATTTTTGTCTCAATGTTTTCGGATTTGGCTGTATCAGGTGCCCACATTTTTTTTTTTTTTTTTGGTGATTAATAGTATTTGTCTTGGTGTGATAAAGTGAATTTACGTATAGCTATATTACAAATGGTTGGTGCAATTTTTCAAAAAAACTTATACACTTTTGACAGAAAAATTGACATTTGACAGTGAAACTTGCAAATTTTGGTGCATATAGGATAATGTTACTGCCAAATGCCAATGTTTCTGTCTAAAGGGTTCAAGTTTTTTTCGAAAAACTGCACCAACCATTTATAATAGGGGATATCATGGTTAGAAATCTTCAATTTCAAAATACCCCTTTTTTCCCCACAAAATCAACCATGATTATTTTTTAAAATATGCCATATTGTGCCCCCAAAACACCTCTTTACTAAGAATCATTGTCAAGTTTGTGGCTTTCTTTTTGTGTTGTGAAATACCTTTTAAATAATTACAAATTTCTAACTTTGATACCCCCTAAGAGGGGGTGTCAGTTCTGGCAAATCCACACTTAACTTAAGCACGGATTTCAAAGCAAATCAGCACTTAATTTTTGCAAAAAAAAGTCACATATTTCAAAAATGGGTGTCAGTTATGACCTCAAATCAGCACTTTTTTCCCAATTTTTTTTTCACAACCACTTTTGTTGGCCACAACATCCCTGTCACACGTGACACACTGACCTCCATCCCCTCATATATCATTGGCACACACCCCTCACTGGAATTCACAACATTATATTTTGACATTTTGACCAGGCATGTTTCCCTTCTTTTTTACTTATTTTTTCAACCTCTTAATCTCTTTTCTTGTGATGTACCAGTTTCATGATGCCTCCCGGAAAATCCAACACTCAAAAGGCAACTCAAAAAAATGCTTCATCACAAAAGTCTCCTTGTAAAGCAAGCCCCTCACCTGAAAAATCAAAGTCTGGACAACTAAAAAAGGAAGATTATCTTATCATCATCAACTTTCTTAAAATTAAATCAAACAAACCGTGACCCCTCGAGGATTACCCTCCCCCCTATGGCAACCCCATCAGTGTCCTCAAAGGCACCTAGCTCCCCCTGTTATCCTGTTAATTGCCCAGACAACTTACCCACTACGTTCATTACTCCTCACATGTATCTAGCCTATTAGTTTACAATGCCTTCATGCCCCTAGCTGGGTGAGATTGTAAGAAATAATAATAAAAAAAAGATCGCAAGAAATAGTAATAAAAATAAAAACAAAGTCCAAGTGGCGCTGCTGGGGCGGTGAAATAATCTTTCGAGGCATTTTGTGATCACTGAAGGCCAAAGGATCCAGCGGGCACATTGCATATGCATTATCACCTCGCCCTCTTCAAATTGAATACTCACTTTGTGAAATTTCATCCTCATTTTCGGTGTCCAGTGGCTGTGATCATGAATGATTCATCTCTTTCCAGCCAACAACACATCCTCAAAATTCCCATCTTAGGCCAGGATTCTGTTCACATTGGATATGATTTAAATCTTTACATTGCTAAAACTCTCACTGACGACCTCTCTCCACCCTGCTCAACCTACGTCCTGGTCACTGACTCACATGTCGGATCTCACTATGCTCCTGGCCTTGTTGGCGCTCTGGCTGCACATGGTGCAATGGTTATCGTCTATACTCTTCCTCCTGGAGAGGTTTCAAAAGGAAGAGCGGGAAAAGCTGCTGTCGAAGATTTCATGCTTGCTCAAGGTTGTACTCGTGACTGTATGGTAATTGCGCTTGGCGGCGGCGTGGTGGGTGATCTAGCTGGCTTTGTAGCCGCCACTTTTATGCGCGGAGTACGCTTTGTTCAAATTCCTACAAGCCTTCTCGCTATGGTAGACTCTTCGATTGGTGGAAAGGTTGGATCTTATGCCTCTTTAAAATTAAACAGTTTTTTAACATGATTCTTATGTGGATTTTCCTCAGACTGCTATCGATACCCCCCATGGGAAAAATTTGATTGGTGCATTTTGGCAGCCTATCTACATTTTCATTGACATCAAGTTCCTTTCCACTTTGCCTGAGCGTGAATTTATTAATGGCATGGCTGAAGTTATCAAGGTCAGTCAGTCTAATGTTCAAGTTGACTTCAACTTTTTATTTATTTATTCTTACTATCTTTTGGTTCTGGGTTCCAAATTTATTAGACTGCTGCGATTTGGGATGAAAACCAATTTGTTGCCCTTGAAAATGGCTGTAATGAGATTATATCATCTTTTCACACTTTGCACTCCTCCCCCGATTCGCCACCTTCCCCCCTTTTGCTCAATGCAATTCATCACTCAATTTATGTCAAATCAACTGTTGTCAGTCAGGACGAACGTGAGACTGGCTTGCGCAATTTGGTAAATTTCGGACACTCCATTGGCCACGCTATCGAGGCAGTACTTACACCTTATGCCCTTCATGGAGAGTGTATCAGCGTAGGAATGGTCCTTGAGGCTGAAGTTGCAAGAGCACTGGGGCATCTTAATCAAGTAGCTGTGGGTCGGATTAGCAAGATTTTGTCAAGTTTTGGCTTGCCGGTCACGTTAACTGATTCCAAGTTACAAGAGCGTTGCGGTGACAATCTCAGACAGCTCACAGTTGATCGGCTCATGAAGCATATGGAAATTGATAAAAAAAATGTTGGAAAAACTAAAAAAATTGTTCTACTTAGTCGAATCGGCAAAACCTTAGAGATGAAAGCCTCTTCAGTTGAAGATTCTGTTCTTAGGCGTATTATGTCCCCTTCTGTCCGGGTCTCTTTTCTTCGACCACCCGATTTACAAAACGTTCCCATTACTTTATCAACTCCGGGTAGCAAATCAATTTCAAATAGAGCTCTTATTTTAGCTGCTCTGGGTAAGGGAACCTGTCGGATAAAGAACCTATTACATTCTGATGATACATCTGTCATGATCAAGGCTTTAGAAGTCATGAAAGGTGCAAAATTTACTTGGGAAGACAATGGGGAAACGCTTGTGGTTGAAGGCGGAGCTGGACATTTGTCTGTTAGTATGCATTGTTTATTTCGCTCAATGCTTAAATATTAATCTTAGATCTGACCTGGCACATCCTAAAATTTATTAACTCATTTTTCGGATAAGCCTCCGCTCAACGGAGAGCAAATCTATCTTGGGAACGCAGGGACTGCAGCAAGATTTATGACCACTTTATGCACTTTAGCTACACCCGAAAATTCTCAAACACTTATTACTCTGACGGGCAACGCTCGAATGAAACAGCGCCCGATTGGACCTTTAGTCAGCGCATTGACCAAAAACTCTTGTAAAATAACTTGCCTTGAACTTCCTGGCTGTTTCCCTCTTTCGATCGACCCAAATGCTAGATTAAAGGGTGGTGATATAAGCCTCTCAGCCACTATTTCTAGTCAGTATGTTAGCTCCATACTTTTATCAGCGCCTTACGCAAATAAACCTGTTTGCATGAACTTGGAAGGATCACAAGTCATCTCTCAGCCTTATATTGACATGACGTTAGCCATGATGAAAACCTTTGGAATTGAAGTTAATAGATTAGAGGATCCCCAAACTGGCAAGCCAACCAACACCTACAAAATACCTACTGGGGTTTACATCAATCCTCCTGTTTATGTTGTCGAAAGCGATGCATCCAGTGCCACGTATCCTTTAGCTATTGCAGCCATCAACGGATTGGACCTCACGATTCAAAATATTGGCTCTAGTTCTTTACAAGGTGATTCAGCTTTTGCGACTCAGGTACTAGCCCCGATGGGATGCCAAGTGTTTCAAAATGAGCATCATACTCGAGTTGTCGGTCCCGCGCCAGGTAATTTAAAGCAACTGGGTCGGATTGATATGGAAACCATGACCGACGCATTTTTGACAGCGTCAGTAATTCTATCAATCGCATCCAATTCATGTGATTCACATCGCTTTGAAAACATCATGAAGGAAGAAGCCAAAAGTCCCAATGAAATTCAACAAAATGAACTATTAAATCCTCAATCAACTCAAATCGTAGGTATAGCTAATCAAAGAGTCAAAGAGTGCAACCGCATTGCTGCCATGGTCACTCAGCTTTCTAAGTTAGGTGTTCAAGCTCATGAGCTGCCTGATGGTATTCAGATCTACCCGATTCCTGTGGTTGAGCTAAAGAACCATAAAAAATCCAGTGACCTGTCAGAAATTTCTATAGAGTGTTATGATGATCATCGAGTAGCAATGGCATTTAGTGTACTCGGTACTGTTTCTCCAAACGGATTGGTTTTGGAGGAAAAAAGATGTGTTGAAAAAACTTGGCCAGATTGGTGGGACGATTTGACTCGAAAAATCGGATTTCAAGTGGAGGGGGTTCAGCTAGATCACCTGCAAAAAAAGCCCAGCCTTGCTAGTGGACAACAGAATGAAACTCTGGATTCTCGCTCAATTGTTTGTCCATTTTTTTTTTCTCTCAATTTTACTTTTCTTATATTTTATCGTAATCACTGAATCAAATTTATCTTTCTTTTCATTTTTTTGCCTCACCAAAAAGGTTTTAATTGGAATGAGAGGGGCAGGAAAATCTTTTGTTGGACGCTTTATGGCGCGAGAGTTGGGATGGCCTTTTATCGATGCTGATATAATATTTGAAAAGCAGGTGGAGATGCCTCTTGGGGAATATGTTCTACAGATGGGCTGGGAAGAGTTTCGCAAACGGGAGACTGAATTATTGGATGACCTTCTAAAGACAAAACAAAGGTCCCATGTCATTTCCTTAGGAGGTGGCATTGTTGAAACGCAACATGCGAGGACTATCCTTTGTGACGCCAAAAATAAGGAGCGTGTAATTATCATTGAAGTTACCAGAGGATTAAACGAAATAGAAAAAAGCCTTGCATTAGATCAAAATCGACCCTCCTTCAATGAACCCCTAGAAGTTGTCTGGAATCGAAGGAAACCTTGGTATAAATTGTGTAGCGACTATGAATTTCATAACCTTACCGTAGCGAATGATAGATCCAATCAGGATAAAGTGCATTGCAACCAAGAAGTTGACTTCTTGCCAACAGACTGTAGCCAAAATTTATGGGCTAGTTTAAGAAGAATGCTGAAGTTCATCACCTCTACTAAAACAAATAATATCAACTTAGATGGAAAGCGCACATACTTTTTATCAATAACTTTGCCATCGATATCAAATCCTCGACCGATTGATCTGCCAGCGTTACGTAATTTCGATGAAATTACCATTGGGTGTCACGCCATTGAATTAAGAGTTGATTTACTCCGAGAAGAGGCCGTAGAAAGAAATAATGAGGGGGCTCAAGCTCTAATTGTTTCTGCTGATTATGTTGCCAAGCAAGTCTCTTCTCTCAGGATGTTTACTGATCTTCCTATTATATTTACGGTCCGGACAGCATCTCAGGGTGGAGCTTTTCCTGATGATCGAGGAGATGATTTAATGAGCTTGTTGAATGTAGGTTTTAGGACTGCATGCGAATATGTCGATATTGAATTGTCACACAACATGGAGGCTAAGCTAAAATTATGTCAAAGGAGGAAACAAACCAAAATCATAGCCTCATACCATGATGTCAAGGGAGAATTAAAGTGGGATGGAGTTGAAGTAATGGCTAAATATCATGCTATGAGGCAATTTGGAGACGTGATTAAAATTATTTCAGTTGCTCATTCTTTTGATGATAACATCGCGCTTTATAACTTCAAGCGCTCGGTGATGGCAAGCACGCTAAAACTTACTACTTCATTGATTGCCATAAATATGGGTCAAATGGGACAGATGTCAAGAATCTTGCAGCCCACATTAAGTCCCACCACCCACCCACTCCTACCCGGACCACCGGCTGCACCTGGACAACTGACCTATAATGAAATTCAAACTGGTTTAAGACTTATGGGCATATTAAGTCCACTAAAGTTCTGGTTATTCGGTCGTCCTATCTCCCTAAGCAAATCACCTCTAATTCATAATGAATCTTTCAAAGTATTGGGATTACCCCATCAATATCAGTTACATGAAACCGATACCCTTTTAGATGATCAGTCAATTATTGATCGGATTCGTTCTGATGAATTTGGTGGTGCTTCTGTCACAGTACCCTATAAGTTAGATGTGATCAAGTTGCTTGATCGAGTTTCTGATGAAGCCAAGAGGATTGGATCGGTAAATACTATAGTTCCCATTTATAATCCTATTTTAAACAAAACCGAATTGGTTGGACAAAACACCGATTGGATAGCAATACACTCACTGGTTTTAAAATCCTTGTCTGATCGATTGCCAATTGATTCTCTTCCAACGGGAGAGAATTCTTCTTTCAAGAATCCACACTCTGCTTTGATTTTAGGAGCAGGTGGAACCGCTAGAGCAGCCATTTATGCACTTCATCAAATAGGGTTCAAGACTATATATTTTTATAATCGAACTGCTTCAAAAGCTGTAGAGCTCGCTTCTAATTACCCTTCGCATTATAACCTTCGTCCAATTCTATCACTTAAACCGGTTGATTTAGTTGATTTACCAGTGGCCATTGTATCAACCATCCCGTCAACAGCGCCATCCGATTCCACCTTATCTTTATACCATGCGCTCGAAGCGATGTTTAATCGTATGTCAAACGAAGGATGGACTAAAGGTGTGGTTCTTGATATGGTTTATCAACCTAAACGGACTGCTCTTATCCAGCTAGCTGAACAAGTTAATTGGAAAACCGTTCCTGGTATTGAAGCATTGATTGAACAAGCTGCTGCTCAATTTAAATTATGGACGAATCAAGTTATGCCAGTTCGTAAGATTCGAAAGATCGTGATGGAAGTTTATGATCTTGAACAAAGTCAATTAGCAGCTAACTCTAAAATTATAAATTAGTTTGAATCGTTTAATTTCGTCGCCTTTACTTTTTTATTTTATTTTTATTTTATACTTTTTAATGATTGCTATTTCTTTTCTTTTCTTTTCTTTTCTTTACCAAAGATTTGGTGTCTCATCAAACATTGAAAACATAAGAAAATGGTATGTTATGTCTGTGAAGCGCAATAAATATATATATATATGTCACCTGAAAAAAACCTGGGTACCTGATAGCAGGTGCCGATCCCTATCACTGATTTAATTCAGTTCTAGATCAGCTGTGATTCTTCTAAGAAGACTGCTCACTGAACACTGAGCATGCCAGCTCGGGTGGCATCAAATCTGAGTTATTCTTGACTCGCAAAGGTGCCAGGTGTTTTTTTTTTGTGGTGTATATATATGTGTAAAGTTAAAAATAATATAATTTGGTAATTTTTATATTTAGGTTGAGATGCTAGTTATACAGACAGATGGAATCATATATAAATATATATTGATAACTCTCTAAGCATTTTTTAATGAAGTTGATTAGTTTGAAAAAATCAAAAATAATTAAATAACTAAATGAGTAAATAAATCTTAGAATGGGAATGGTAAGTATGCTTCATAATTATAACAGAAAAACATTATAGGAAGAAAACAATAGGAGAGGAAAGGAGAAAAAAAAATGAAAATGAAAAGAAAATTAAAGCATGTATGTACAAAAATAAAGAATCTAGATGAAAATGAAAATGAAATATGGATATAATAGGGAGGCCTTAAACCTTACCAAATATGCCACATAAACATGCCACAAAAAGGTACCAAACCCATCATCAAAAAATGAAATACACATGCATCCAGGGTAGGTTTTGACAGCATATTTGTTCCCAAACACTTCTTCTTTTGGGTCAAACCATTCATCAAAACACTTCCCTTCTTCATTATGATGAGTCAGCACTAGGTACAAAAAATCCAACACCTAAATTTTTTTTTCCACCTATTTTTTAAGGGCTTATTCATATGAGTGAGGTATGTGACTTACTAGCACTTAATCAATCCCCTAATCATACACTTGTCCTAAATCTTCATCATGATTAGTCAGCACTAGGTACAGAGACACCAAAACTAGGTACAAAAACTCCAACACCTAGATTTTTTTTTCCACCTATTCCTTAAGGGCTTTGTTGGTCAATCGTCTAGAAGAAGGTAAGGAAAAGGGGAGAAATGGAGGAGGACAAGGAGAAAAGTAAAAGAATTAAAATATAATAGATTATTTAATTTATTTAAAAGAAAAGCAATGACGAGTAACTTGAGAGATGACAAAAATTGAGGCTTTATTAATAATAATATTATTTAAAGTAAGGGTTCTGCGCGGCAAACACTTTGATCACTATCAGACTTAAGGCAACCTTTTAATTGTTATATAGAATTTTTAATTAGATTGTAATACTAATAAAAATAATAATAAACATGATAAAATTATATTTAAGTTGTTGAGTGTATAGTAAGTGATGCCTCTACAGGGGATTATCCAAGGCCCTTTTATAGGCAATGGTCCCCTAAAGCGCTACAAGTGACTATATACAAAAGAGTAATGAAGTAAAACAAAAAGATAAGAGTAGACATTTGTAACATAGTAACTAAGAGAAAAATATACGAAAAATAACAAGTATCCCAATTAAGACTGTAAAATTCCCATCCCAAATTCCCCAAATTAGTTTCTATAGATTAATAAGTAGCTAAACAACCATGTGATCTACTAACTATGGGAAAAACAAATCAAAACAAGTGATACAATCTGTTTTCAGTATTTCTAAGTGAAACAATTGACATGTTTTGACGCAACAAGGTATGCAATCAATTTAATTCAGCATAAGTTTATATAATTTAATTGTTTTCACTTATGTAGTTAAATACTAGTTAACTGAAACAATTAATTAAATTAAATTGAGAAATTATAATACTATTTTATAAAATAAGTATTATAATTTATTTAATTTTCTTCCTGACACAATTAAGGGTCAAAAGAAGCGCCATTACTTATTGTTTAATACTATATGAAAGATGTAATTTAATATATAAATGTAAATAATTAATTTAATTATATTATAAGTCAATTTTACACATATAATTATAATATATATTTTCAATTAATTAAATATTAATTTATAATTATTAAATACATAAAAATGCGCCATTTATTTGTAGAATATAAAATAAATTATGTTTAATTTAAATGTATCAAATTTATATAAACAATAAAATCAATATAACACTTATATGTAATAAGATATTTATATAATTTTATTATGCAATAAAATATTAATTTATATACATTAAATATAATTCATACACCCTCTTTCAGGTTCTATAAGGTAACACATCATTTACTGGGCTCCTGGAATAGCCTGGCTTACACTCCCTCACTCTAAAAAAACAATAAAAAAAAATGCTAAGATTTTTTCTTTTTGTATTTTTTCAACAGAGTAGGCAGATTTGAAATCTCCTTTCCAGGTATCCATGCATCATGTTCAGATGATTTGTTCATATATCTCAATAAATATTCAATACCTCTTTCAGAAGTGATAATTCTATCATTGAGAATTTTATCAATTTCTGCTGTTTCTGTGACTTCCTGAGGGTTTTTCTTAGGTCTTCCCCTTCTTTTGGGTAATATGTCACTGTTGGAAGTATAAGGCTTAAGCAAAGAAATGGGAAAAACAGGATGTTTCCTATCATATGGAGAATACAATACAACTTCCACTGCATTATCACCAACCATTCTTTTAACAACAAATGGCATTACAAAAGGATTTTTTAATTTGTGGTTACCTTGTAAATTGAAATGGACAGTAGAGATCAACACTTCATCACCCTTGTTAAATGTGTATTCTATATGGGATTTATCCCATCTTCTCTTTTCATATTCAAATGCTTTATCAATACAGCTCTGAGAATGTTTTCTGCATAGCTGTTTCATTTGCATGAAAGATTTTACACCAGGGTGTAGTTCCAACTTAGGTAATTTATTATTGAGAATCTGAGCAGGAGTATGTGGGACATAACCTAACCAAAGCTCAAAAGGCTTTTTCTCAGTGACAGAATGAACAGTGCTATTATATGCAAATTCAAGACCAGGCAATAGAGTGACCCAATCATGAGTAAATCTGTCATTGTCTTTATATTCTAAACCAAAGGCACAATACCTTCTAATCATATCTTCCAGAGTTTGAATCATTCTCTCAGCTAGACCATAAGTCTGAGGATGGTGAGCTGTAGACAATTTCAACTCACAGCCACAAATATCCATCAAAGAGGTCCAAAACTCAGAAGTAAATTTTGGATCTCTATCAGAGATAATGGCTTTTGGAAAACCAATAATATTAAATATGTAAGACCACCATAAGAAAGCTAATTCTCTGGTGGATACATCTTTGTGGGTTGGAATAAATTTGCACATTTTTGTAAATCTATCTACTATTACCCAACAAGAGTTAAAGCTGTCTTTACCTGCAACAGGAAGACCAGTGACAAAATCCATATTAATGATTTTCCAGGGAGCATTAGGTGCTTCAATATGTTTTAATAAACCTGCTCTCTTACCTGTCAACCTTTTAGATTTTTGGCAGGAATCACAAGATTCAACATATAATTTTGTGTCTTCAGACATATTAGCCCACCATGCAGTGTTTTTGATTCTAATTAATGTTTTTTCAAGATCAAAATGACCAGCTAATATGTCATCATGACAAAGTTTGAGGATAGTTTCTTTCATAGAAGGAGGAATTACAATTACATTAGTAAGCTTTCTTCTATAATATATATAACCATCTTCAATAGAAAACTTTCCTTTACTCAAAGCATTTTGATACTTTGCAGGAAGAGTTTTTATTAATGCTTGAATTGAAGCATTCTTAGGATCATTTAAGATAGTAACCAATTTATTTAAATCAGAATCCTTTTCATATGAATCCAGTATTAATTGCAATAACTCCTCTTCCATATCTACTACAAATATACCATGGATATGAACAGTATCATCTTCAGGTACATAAGCAGGATTTGAGTCATTATTTGGAAGAGGCAATCTGGTGAGCATATCAACATTGGAGTGAACATTACCAGCCCTATGGATAATTGTCATCTGTCCTCTGTATTCTTGAACAGCAAGTTGCCACCTGAACATATGTCTGTTAGGTGTCTTCAGGTTTAAGAGGGACTTCACAGCACTACAGTGAGTTACCAACTCAAATTTTTGGTCATCTAGATAGTAATGAAGCTTCTCAAGAGCCCAAACAACTGCTAAGCACTCTAATTGAGTGGCACCATATTTCAATTCACTATTTCTTAAGGTTCTTGAAATATAACAAATTACAACCTCTGAGGATTTATCATTAATAATTTGTTTCTGGTGAAGGGCAGCACCCAGACCAATAAAGCTAGCATCTGTATATAGGACAAATGGTTTGTTGAAATCTGGAAGAGCCAATATAGGGGCTGTCATTAAGCAACTTTTCAATGTATTAAAAGCTTTTTGACAGTCATTATTCCAGAGAAAGGCAACATCTTTTCTGGTCAGTTTTGTAAGAGGCAAGGCTATGACTTCATAATTTTTAATATATTGTCTAAAATAGCCACACATCCCAAAAAACTTTGGATTTCTCTTACAGAAGTTGGTGCTTTCACATTTTGGATGGCAGCAACTTTATTTTGGTCTATACAAATTTGTAAGCCTGACACAACATGGCCAAGGACCTTCAAAGATTGAAAACCAAATTTACACTTTTTTAAGGATAAGGTCATATTGATTTCATCCATTTTTTGGAAAACTGTATTCAAGTGAATCATATGTTCATCAAAAGTTTTAGAAAAAACAATAATGTCATCAATATAAACCATGAGCCAACCTTCAATAATTTCTTGATGGAAAGTGTTATCCATGACTTTCTGGAAAACTGAAGGAGCATTTTTAGGGCCAAATGGCATCCTAACATACTTATATATTCCCATATGAGTAGCAATAAGCAAAAAATTTTGAGAATTTTTCTCAACTGGAACTTGATGATAACCTTTATTACCATCCAGACAACTAATAAATTTTGCACCTTGCAAGGTAGCATGTATTGA
Source organism: Hemileia vastatrix (assembly GCA_030280995.1). NCBI lineage: Eukaryota > Fungi > Basidiomycota > Pucciniomycetes > Pucciniales > Zaghouaniaceae > Hemileia > Hemileia vastatrix. Next base: position 25,240,213 of record JASXTE010000009.1, on the reverse strand, counting down.
ATTAATTCTGGTTAAAGGATAAATATCATCAACAGTATAAGTATTTAAAGCTCTGTAATCTCCACATAATCTAGCTTTATCTTTTTCATATGAAATCAAGACTGGGGAGATGACACAATATTTGGGGGTGACATCTACTTTCTCAATGATATTCATTTTTAATAATGTTGCAATATTATCTTCAATATCTTTTCTTTTTGATGAAGAAGCAGGATATGGTTTTTTCTTAAGAGTAGGAGGAATATCACTCAAATTACAGGATAAGGTAATTTTCATTTCTTCCTGAACAATTCCCAAGACATGAGAACCATGAGCAAAAGCCATAGGGAAAGAGGTAATAGAGGCAACAATAGAATCCTTTTGTTCACTAGTCAACTGATCACCAAAAGAAGTGGTATTTATTTCATGTAATAAATCATCCATTTCAGTTGTTGTTCTACCTTTACACTGGATCAGTGAGTTACAAGATTTCAACAAATGCCCAGAAGTTCTAGGAGAGGAAATTTTGAATTTCCTTTTCCCATTCATTCCTAAGGTAAAGCAATTATTTGCTGGGTCCAGTTTCACACCAAACATGGTTAAAATATCATTTCCCATAATAAACCAATTGCTTAAATTATCATTTTTCATGAAAACAAACTCACAAACAGCTCTGACAAAACCACCATTATATTTGAAGAATACAGAGGTTTTGTATTTGCCAATAGGAAATAAGGTAGAACCATACCCTCTCCATTTTTCAGAAGTTATAGGTAATAATTTACTCAAATATTCCTTATCCACTGAAGCCAAAGCTTTTTCAGATACTACACTTCCTCCAGCACCAGAATCAAGAACTACATCAACATTTTTACCATTAATGATAACAGGTGCCTTTAAAGGGGATATAGGAATAGAAATGTTAGTAATATCTTTAATTATCTCAGCATTTTCTACTGAAGATAAATTCAATACACAATCTTCAGATATATTATTTAAATAATGGACATCATGTTCCAACATTAAAACATCTTTAACAGATTCATTGTCATAGGAGATATTACTTTCACAGTCACTGGAAGAATTATTGACATCAAGTTCAACTTCATCAGTGTCTTCATTTTGTTCAACAAGATGAATTTTCTTGTCACAAACATGACCCTTCTCCCACGGTTTGTTACACTTATAACAAGTATTTGTTGCATATTCTTTAGGTGCAACTGGGGCAGAGGGTTTACCAGATTTTTCTGGGAGCTTTGTAGAAGGTTTATTTTGATCATTATAAGATTTACCAAGGTAATTCTTTGGTTCATATCTATGGTTGAGCAGTACCTCATTACAGATATTAATGAAAGAAGAATTTTCCCTTACATGTTCAGTTCTAGCCACAATCAAATCCCTAAGAGAATTTGGTAATTTATACAAGATTTTATCTCTCCAAATATCATAATCCATCTTTGGATCAATTGCTCTAAGGATTTTAGTTATTTTCATCAGAAAAACAATGGGCTTTTCAACAGAGGAGGATACATATCTAGTATTCTCATACAGTCTCTGTTGAGCTAACCTGAATTTTGAACCACCAAACTGATTCTCAATCAAGGATTTCCAATCATTCCATGTATAATGATTGTTGTCTAAAAGAACAGATTCATACCACATCAAGGCTACATTGGAAAATAAAGAAATTAGCTTAGAAACAATTTCCTCATCAGGTAGTTTATAAGATCTCTAAAAATTATCAATTCTTTGGATAAAGTGTTGCCAATCAGAGGAAGAATCACCATCAAAGGTAGGATATTGGTCTAACTTAGGCCAGTTTTTCTGACTACTGGGATGGTCTACTTTTTGGTTTGAATTATTCATTATTAATAATTCCTGAAGTTTAGCCAGGTGTTCAGAAATTTCATTATTTACAGAAACAGCTGGTGCATGACCATCACAATATTTTTTGCTAGTAGAAAAAGATTTTACAGACTCATTGTCAGTTTGTTTAATGGTTGAAATAAGAGGAAGAAAGGATGAACTTTGCTCAGGTTTTTTTCCTTTATTTTTATGCAGCTTATTGACAGCGTTCTCATTCAATTCATTATTGATGGTTAAGGTTGAGAATTTTTCCTGCAGGTCAGACACATAGTTTCTTATTCTTGGAATTTCAGACATCTGGTCATTTACTTTTGCAAGAGATAGAACATTTCTATCCTCAGAAACTGAGTGTTTGGCACTTAGTGCATGGAAATCATTTCTTAGCTTTTTAAACTCATTTTGCAGAGATGTTCTTTCATTTTTTAATGAATAATTTTCTTCAATAAGGGGTTTCAATTCACTCAAGGTCTTATGTAGACTGATATTTCTATCTGAGATAGCTCTATGGTCACTTCTTATTTGTTTTTGTTGACTAAGAACAATATTCAAGGTTTCTTTGATTTTTAAATAAGCTGTATCTTGTACAGAAGAACTCACTTTACATTGCAAGTGTAAATTATTTAATCTATCATTTTCATGGATTAAAACATCTCTCAAATGTTTGTCTTTCACAACATTAAAATCAAGGGTATCTTTCAATATTTCCTCAGAAGTTCATTCAATTAAGGTATAGATTTCAGGGGGAACAGAATCATTTTTAATTGCAAGAGAAGGATTAATTAAAGAAGTAGAAGTTAAATGTAAAGATTCATCAAATGACAATTTTCTAATTACATCAATAGGGCTACTAGTTACAGGAAGCTGTCTTTTAACAGGTTTAACTGTTCTTTCACCATGTTCAATAATATTACCTGCAGAAGAAGTTTTATTAGAAAACATACCCAAGTGACTATCAACCAAATTACTTACCATTGCAGAGGAGGAAACTTCCCCTGAGACTGAGTTTGGGATTGTGCTTGGGCCTTCTTTCTCCTGCTTTGTTGGTAGGGATGAGGAGGTGGATGGAAATTGGGTGTTCTGGATGGGCCAGGCTGATGATGAGGAGGGTGTTGCACATTCTGTTGGTAGTGACTCATTAGATAATCCCATTTCTATTGCTCTACTTCCATAGTATTTGGATTTTGGATGGTTGAGCTGGGTGGCTGTGAAGGTTGAGCCTGAAACTGAGGCTGATTGGGAGGCAACTGAGGAGGGGCCTGGGCCTGATTTTGGTTCCTGAGTTCTTGAACCTGATCCCAAAAGGTGTCTACTTTTGCTTTGTACCTCATATTTTCTGTCTTCAGCTCTTTTATATGACTGGACAGGTTGCTGATTTGTTGTGGTAGAGGAAGCTTTTTTATTTTGAATCCTTTTGGAAGACCTTCTTGAGGTACTAGAGGCTTTACTTCCTTCTGTTGTGCTGGGGGAAGGGGGTTTGGTTTGTTTACTTCTCCTGTCATTTCCACATCCTGAAGTATGTGAATTTTTTGTGTTAGCATAAGATTTTTTATGTTCAACTTTAGAAGAACTCACAATATCAGCATCATAGTCAATTTCAATTTCATCCACTTGCATGTTATCCATTTCTTCAGCCAAATTTTTGGACATAATAGTGGGAAGATTAATTAACTTTAAAAAAATTAATAAAAGTTAGTTAATAATTGCTCCAAAAATAAAAAAAAAATTAATTAATTAAATTATAAAAAAATTTTTTTTTAATATAAAGTAATAATTATAAAAAATTAATTAATAAAATGTATTTCAAGGTTAAATTGGGAATAAACAATAAAGTTAATTCAACCAATTAATTACCAAATTAAATATGGCAATATATTTGGGACTAAGCATAAAGTACTTTTAAGTCAACCAAAATTAACAATAATTAATAAAAAAAAATTAATTTAATAATTCAATTTGTATTAATAATAATGTTAATTCTTCTAGGACTAAGAGGATTTAACACTCTATAATGGTCAAATAGGAAAAATAAAAATTTATAATTGAACACTTACGCTCAGTGAATCAGCTATTAAGCCACAATCACTGTTATTGCAGTAAAAATATAGTAATATGAGTGAGAGGTGCAAAGGTGAACTTACTATAGTGATCGAAAAATCACTTCAAAATAATATAAACCTAAGAAATCGAACCCAAGTTCGAAACACGGTCGCGGCAAAAGTTTCTTTTTTGCTAGGTGGTCCGTGCGTTTGTCGTTCGTCGCCAGGCTTGATCGTCGTCGTCGTTTGGAAAGGTCCCCAGTTTTCGGTCAATCGTCTAGAAGAAGGTAAGGAAAAGGGGAGAAATGGAGGAGGACAAGGAGAAAAGTAAAAGAATTAAAATATAATAGATTATTTAATTTATTTAAAAGAAAAGCAATGACGAGTAACTTGAGAGATGACAAAAATTGAGGCTTTATTAATAATAATATTATTTAAAGTAAGGGTTCTGCGCGGCAAACACTTTGATCACTATCAGACTTAAGGCAACCTTTTAATTGTTATATAGAATTTTTAATTAGATTGTAATACTAATAAAAATAATAATAAACGTGATAAAATTATATTTAAGTTGTTGAGTGTATAGTAAGTGATGCCTCTACAGGGGATTATCCAAGGCCCTTTTATAGGCAATGGTCCCCTAAAGCGCTACAAGTGACTATATACAAAAGAGTAATGAAGTAAAACAAAAAGATAAGAGTAGACATTTGTAACATAGTAACTAAGAGAAAAATATATGAAAAATAACAAGTATCCCAATTAAGACTGTAAAATTCCCATCCCAAATTCCCCAAATTAGTTTCTATAGATTAATAAGTAACTAAACAACCATGTGATCTACTAACTATGGGAAAAACAAATCAAAACAAGTAATACAATCTGTTTTCAGTATTTCTAAGTGAAACAATTGACATGTTTTGACGCAACAAGGTATGCAATCAATTTAATTCAGCATAAGTTTATATAATTTAATTGTTTTCACTTATGTAGTTAAATACTAGTTAACTGAAACAATTAATTAAATTAAATTGAGAAATTATAATACAATTTTATAAAATAAGTATTATAATTTATTTAATTTTCTTCCTGACACAATTAAGGGTCAAAAGAAGCGCCATTACTTATTGTTTAATACTATATGAAAGATGTAATTTAATATATAAATGTAAATAATTAATTTAATTATATTATAAGTCAATTTTACACTTATAATTATAATATATATTTTCAATTAATTAAATATTAATTTATAATTATTAAATACATAAAAATGCGCCATTTATTTGTAGAATATAAAATATATTATGTTTAATTTAAATGTATAAAATTTATATAAACAATAAAATCAATATAACACTTATATGTAATAAGATATTTATATAATTTTATTATGCAATAAAATATTAATTTATATACATTAAATATAATTCATACACCCTCTTTCAGGTTCTATAAGGTAACACATCATTTACTGGGCTCCTGGAATAGCCTGGATGACAGGCTTATTCATATGAGTGAGGTATGTGATTTACTAACACTTAATCAATTCCTTAATCATACACTTTCCCTAAATCTTCATCACTATTCACTAACATATTGTGCCACTTTCAGTCTTCTGTCAACTTGAGATCACTGTTACAGCTCTAGCTCTTGATCTACTTGTTAATTCTGATATCAATTTCAATGCTGAACTACCCCTACCAATAGAATCTAGCAGTAATTCATTATTTCAAACAAGTGCTATGTATTCTAAAATACTAACAATCACCCTTTCTCATTTTGAAGGACTAGCTTAACTAATTTTAAAAAAAAAATTGTTTTGTATAATATTTTTTTGAAATAAAATTCCCTGGTTTCTCAGTTTTATTCATTTTGGTTCAGCTCCCAGACTTGAAATTGCATAACGTTTCTATGATTCTGTCTCACTAAGATATCTAATCTTCTCTTCTTCTCTCACTTACATCACTTATTTTTGGTTCTGATACTTCTCACTTCACAGCTCTCAAGGTAAGTGACTTTCTCATTTTTTTTAATTTAATTGCTGATTGAAAATTGATTCCTTTTTAATTTTTCATAGTCCTCTCTTTGATTTCTAACCTTATCCCTTTTAAATTCTAAATTATCTCTCTCAATTTCAAAAATCATTTCATCCTTTGATTGTGAATGAATATCCTTTTTTTTCTTGAAACGTTAATGTTCCACAATTTTTTTTTTTGAGAATCCAACTTCATGATTTTTATATGAGCTGGTTCTTAATCTGCAACAAGTTTCACTTTTAAGAACAATAGAAATAAATTTAACAAACTCTTTATTAAATACAAAAAAAAACTTTTTCATGTTTATTAACAATCTCCCCATAAGCCAAAAAGACAGCCTTTGATGTAGATTGAATTGTCCCAAAAACTAAGAGAAGCCCTTTGCTCAAGTCTTTTTCAAGGAGGAGTTGATTTTTTATCTTCTAAAATTTTATTTTCAGTTACTTCCTTAAACATTTGTTAATTTCATGAGCCTTGCTTCTGGTAAATACATGGGGATTAAATAAATAATAATAATAAAAGTAGTTTAAGCTTACTACCATGGGCTCATATGGATCAACTTCAGAATTTGCCATTGGTTTTTCAAATTCAGGAGAGTCAAGAAAAGGATGTATAGGAAATTCCTGATTATTCATATGAAATTCTGAAAGTTTTAAACCTTGATTTTACTTATTATGCCTTAGATAAAAGTAAGAAGTTTCAAGGCTAGAAGTTTGAGCAAGAAAATTTGATAAAGAAAGGAATAAAAGTAATAAACCTACTGTGGTGTGAAGGAGAAAAATCTGATTTGGAAAAGAACTTGGAGAGAAGAGATGTGAGTTGGATTATTTGGGTTTGGATGGAAGGAAGGTGATGTGCAGTTGATAGGGAGGATGTGGGTTATAGTGGGCTGAATTGTGGTAAAGAAAATTGTACAAAAGTAGAATATATTTGACCCCATGTTTGAGACCCCAAGTACTAAATTTGCCATGTATGTTTCATAGCATGTATGTACACATTCTTCAAATGAAACATGCTAGGCCTGTTTGGTAAGTTTTGAGACCCCCTAATCAAAAAGAAAAAAAATGAAAATGAAAAATGAAAATGAAAGTGAGAATGTAAATGAAAATGAAAATGAAAAAAGTTGTAAATGTAAATTAAAATATAAATAAAATTAAAAATTAAAAAAATGTAAATGTAAATGTAAATAAAAATAAAAGTAAAAATAAAAATGAAATAAATAAGAAAATTAATTAAAAATAAATAAATAAAAATGAAATGAAAATGAAAAAGTAATGAAAAATAAAAATGAATAGTAATTTAAAAATATAAATATATATAAAAATTAAAATGAAATATAAAAAAATGAAATAAAATATGAGAATAGAAGTCTTAATTCAAATGAAAAAAAATTAAAAAAAATAAGAATGAATATGTAAAGAATGATAAAAAAATGCAATAAAAATGAGCATGAACATGAAATAAAAATAACATATAATAAAATAAAATGAGATTGAAAATAAAAAAAAGCATTAAAAGATAAACAGAAAAAAATGAAAATGAAAAATGATAATGAAAAATAAAAAATATAAAAATGAAATAATAATGAAACAGAAAAAAAAATGAAAATGATAATAGGAGGTCCCAAACCTTACCAAACATGCACAGCATGTTTCATTTGAAAAGTGCCACATAAACACAACATGTAACATGGCAGATTTGGTGATTGGGGTCTCAAATATGGAGTTAAATATGTCATACTTTTGAAAATTTTCTTCAACCACAATCCAGCTCACCAATACAAATATCCTTTCAAGCAAATGTGCATCAAATTCCTTCAATCCTAACCCATATTCTCCAACTCACATCTTTTCTCTCCCAGTTCTTTTTCAAATCATATTTTCTCCTTCACTCCACAGTAAGTCTATTACTTTTTATTCCTTTCTTTATCAAATTTTCCTGCTCAAATTTATATTATTTCAACTTCTTATTTTTATCTAAGTCATCTTAAATAGAATCAAGGTCAAAAAATAGCTGAATATCATACAAATAATTAATAATCTCCTTTAGATCCTTTCCTTGACTCTCCTCAATTTGAAGAGCCAAATATTTATTCTGAAATTGAGCTTGATGAGCCCATGGTAGTAGGCTTAAACTACTTTTGTTATTATCTTTTTTTTTGTATTTCTTATTTACTCCCCATGTATTGACCAGAAGCAAGGCTCATCAAATCTAGAAATTTTCAAGGAAGCAACTGATGATAAAAGTTTAGAATATAAAGAATTAACCCCTTCTAACAAAAGACTCAAGCAAAGGACTTCTACTAGTTTTGGGACAACTCAGTTTACATAAAAGGCTGTTTTTTCTGCTTATGAGGATATTTTCAGTAAAGATGAACAAGGTTTTTTTTGTATTTAATAAAGAATTTTTTTAAATATATTTCTATTAATCCTAAAAGCTAACTAGTTTTAGAAAAAGAAAATTCTCACATCAAAATCATGAAGATGGAGTCTCAAGAGAAAACTGTGTAACTTACACAACTTTTCAAGGAAAAAATGTGGCTTCATTCACAAACAAAGGATGAGATTTAATTTTAAATTCATGTAGATAATTTAGATTTAGAAAGGGATAAATATAGAATTCAAAAAGAGGAATATTGAAAATTTTAAAATAATCAATTTCAATTTGAAAATGCCTAAATTTAGCAACAAGTTAATGAATTAAAAATGAAGCAAATAAATGCTGAAAAATAAAGAAATAATTTTTTTTTAAATTGCCTGCGTTAATGCAAATAAATCTAATATTGACAATAAAGAGTTACTTTTTTTACTCAGTTATATTTCAATAAATGTTAGTAAATTTTTTCTGAATTTCTTCTATAATATCAACATGAAATTCTTCTACCAATTCTTGTATCTGGTTTTTTAGATTTTAAAACTTTTCAAAAATTATTGTCTAACTAAACTAGTTAGATCTAATAATAGAAATCCCAATCCCTCAATCATACCTTCTATCTTTCTATTAATTATGTTTCTGAAATTGTCTTTTGACATTGATATATCACTTTCTTTCATTTGTTTCCAAACACTATTTTGATCCTCAGACTCTTTTCTGGGTTCAGATCACCCAATCAATTTTTTGTCAAAAAAGGATTTTGAAATACCCTTCCATGCTATTCATTATATCAGGGGTTCATCAATTTTTTCCTAAGTTAAAAAAACATTAAGACAAAAAGTAATGGCAATATCCTCCCCTTTGTTTTATTTAAGTAGGGTCCTAGATTGCCAAATTTTAAGTTCATTCTATAAATTAACATGTAAAAATGTCATATAAAATAATTAGAAAACTCATAATAATGACATTTCAAGTGAAAATTTGAATGAAAATCCTCTGTGACTGAAGTCAATGAAATCAAACACAAGTGAATACATGAGCCTCACAAGGAGAACAAATTTCCCCATTATTACCTTTATGTGAAACAAAACCTGATGGCTCATTAATTTAAGTAAGTAGATTATCATACATGACCTTTTAAATTTTAATTCATGAAATAAAAATAAAACTTGATAACACTACCAACAACATTTTTTATGCCACAAGGTATAAAAAATGTGTAACAGTTGCATAATAAACACATGAGAATCTTTATGTCCCCTAGTAATAAATAATAATTGTTATGTATTTTTTACACAACCATTACATAACTGTTAGACTGTGTGGAATAACAAGAAAATTTGAAAGTGTAACCTATATTAGACCACATACTTTTTGTTAGATACCTAATTTTCTTTTGTCTACATTACCTTTTTTTATTACCTTATGAATATAGTTGACCAACTCTAAATTTTCAGTCATTTTTATCTAAAAAATGCAAATAAAATTAGTCTAAATGAAAAATATAAAAAATTGAATAAAACATACTTGAAGTAGTTAAAGAAGTCTCCAAAAAAGTTTCAAAAAGCTGACAGAAAAGTTTCTAGAAGATCCACAAAAAAGCATCTAGAAGTCTCCAAAAAAGCTTAAAAAAGTTCACAGAAATGTGCCAAAAAGTTGCAAAAAAAAAGTGTTCAAATATCTCTAAAAAAAATCCCCAAAAAATCTCAGAAATGTGCCAAAACATTCCAAAAAAGAATCAAAAAAACATCTCTCAACAGATTACCAGAAAAGTTCCAAAAACGTCCAAAAAAAGAACCCAAACTTCTGCAAAAAAAGTGCTAAAATGGCTTAAACTCACTTGAAAATGATTTTAAAATGTTTTCTAATTGTTTCCAAATACTTCCAAATTTTTTTAGTAAAGAAATGAATAAAAATAGCCCAACAACACCTAAAAATCACTGGGGATTACTTGGAGAATATCTCTAAATTGTTTTAGCAAAAAAAGCCCCCCAAAATGGTTCAAAACACATATAAAAAAGTGAAAAATTCTTGTAAACTGTTTCAAATTTGTTTCCAAACAATTCTGAAGCAACTTGGCAAAAGAAGAGGCCAAAAAAAAGTGAAAAAACCCCCAAAGTGACAAAAAAACACCAAAAAATCAGTAAAATAAGAATAGAAAAGATAGAGAAATAAGAAAAAAAGGAAAAAAAAATAGCTCAACCCAAAATTAAAATAAAAAAGATGGTAATAGAAAGAACAAAAAAATGTCAAAAATAAATATATTTCAATCAAAAAGTAAATAAAAATAAGTGGGAATGTTACTTACCTTGAGAGATGAGAAGTGTGACTTTACAGAACCAAAAATGAGTGATAGAAGTAAGAGATGAAAAGAAGATGAGATATATTGGTGATACTGAATCTTAGAAATTTTATGTGATTTCAATGCTGGGAGCTGAAACAAAATGAACAGAACTGGGAATTGGGGGAAATTCATTGCAACAAAAGTGAAAATTGATGATGAAGTGATGAATATTAAAGGTAAGTTTATGATTGTGGGATTAATGAAATGCTGGTAAGCAATATACCTCACTCATATGAGTGTGCCCTTAAGGATTATGGGAAAAAAAATCTAGGTGTTGACATTTTTGTACCTTGTGTTGGCTTCTCTGTACCTAGTTACAGCTATTCATGAAGAAGGGAAGTTCTTTTATGATTGTTTTGACCCAAAAGAAGAAATTTTTGGGAGAAAATATGCTGTTGAAATACACCTATCCAGGGTAAGTATATTTCATTTTTTGATGGTGGGTTTGATACCTTTTTTGTGATGTTTTTATGTCATGTATTTGGTAAGGTTTGAGATCCCCTATTAAAAAATATTCCTGGTAAAATGAAGGTTTTTTCTAAAAACAATTATTTTTCTGGGAATATCAAAATAACAAACTCATTATTTACATTGTAGAAATATAAACTAAGAGATCAATTCTTTTAAAAATATATCATGAATGAACATTAATATCCAAGATTTGATCAAATTAAAGCTTACATAAAAAAATAAAAAAACAATTACTAAATGCAGTAGTTTATCCTGAAATATGAAACTGTGGTATGCTCTAATAATAGCGTAGTTTGATGAAATAATATCCTATCAATTGTGTGTCAATGATAAGATTAGAAAAAAGGATGAGCAAGACAGTAAAAAAGCTCAAATAAGATTGTGCTTCCAGTTATAATTTGATTGAAAAAGTGTCTCAAAATGAAATTAAGTCCATTTTGTAATATTTTTACCCTTTCAATGTGCAATAATTTACATTTAATTTTTGTTACTCCATTTGACTTATTTATGGATATACATATTATTTTTAAAGAGAATGATATTTGAAAGAGGTCTTGGCTCTCCTACAACTTCTTTTTCCTGAATAATTAATACAAAAACTTCAAGTTTATTATAATAACACAGAGTTTAAATATCTATTCATAATTTACCATTTTTAACTTTTAACCCATTAAAAATATATACGAGGAACTCTAGTAATACATAAGTTCCTCAGGGGAAAATACCTAAAAATATATATACACAGAATAAAATATTTAGAGATATACTCCCCCCATATAATTCTCATTTTACTAGGTCTATCTACAATCATACACCACAAAAAAAACACCTGGAACCTGCTAGCAGGTGCAAATCCCTCAATCCGTTTGAGACACAAGAATAAATCAGATTTGATGCCACCCAAGCTAGAATTTTCAGTGCTCAGTGCAAGGTCTTGCCAGAAAAATTATATCTGAGCTAGAACTGAATCAAATCAAAGATAGAAATTGGCACCTGAAATCAGGTTCCCACATTCTTTTTTGGTGTTAATTGTGTTATTTTGAATATTTTACCACACTCAAATGAATGAAAGCAAAATCTAACTGAAAATTAACTTGAAAGGTTTTTATCATTCAACAAGAACTCTCTCATCACCAAAATAAATTTACCTCATCCAGAAATATATTCAACTGTTTCAAAAAGAATGCCTACTCTATTCTGTAAATTCTTTAGGAAGTATCTTCAGAAATTCAATTTTCCAGGAACACCTTTTGCCTGTAATCTTGACTGACTTCATGACTGGAATCAAGTTCTGGCCAAAATTATCATTAAATTCTGGGATGTATCTTTGGAAGCTAATTATTTAACTCCTTATTTAATGGGATTCTATCATATTACCTTCCTAAATAAAATGGGCATTATCCATTGTTGGTTTATAGGTTGTTCTAATATATTACAGAATTTGAAAGATTCTGATAGTTCCCATGAAATTATTGAATTAGGAAAATATAAATCAAAAATCAAAAAAATGTAAGAACACAGATTTTTCCCTCATATTTTCCCCTAAAAATCAAATATAGCTAAACCCTTCATTCTCATAATTCTGTTAACCAAGTAAAACTTCTCAAAAAATTTCCCAGTTGTGAAACTTATGAGAAGCTTTTTGAAAACACTAAGTGTTTCTCAGACACTGAAATAAATTATTATGGATTTTTTCAGTGAGTTATATTGCCATAGAGATATGAAGAATTCTCAAAAGGTTCACAAGCTCTTGAATGACAACACTTCCAAATAAGAGAAAATTTACCATATTCAGAACCAGTTCTTAAGTATTTGGCCTCATATAAGAGAATAAATTTGGTTTCATTACTCCAACCTCACTTCAATTCTTTTCCTGCTCCCAGAGAATTTCCTAATGACTTCTTTTCTTCATTGTGTCTGGAAACTCTAAATCCACAACAATTAAGACTTATTGGCACTCAAACTGGAATTAAAATATCTTTTATATTTGAAATAATTTCTGAATATAATGAAAGTCATTTTTGAATTCTCTAATTAGTAAGTTAGCATATTCATATTCCTCCTTTCCACTGTTTAAGACACTTAGCATTGAAAATTAAAAGAAAATTCAAGAGAATTTTACCATAATGTAAGTTAGTTGAAATTAAATTCACCTACATTGATAGTTCAATTTTTTCATTGAATCCTATGAATGCTGAATTCTATTCTTTTTCTCACAAAATACTTCAAGACATTTACTTCATTTTTTTGTTGCATTAAATATAAATAATTAAATTCCAGATGAACAACTTAAAGATTTCAATTAGGGTCTTTTTTAATTATTTGAACAAAAATATTTTCTTTTAAAAATTTGATATCAATATAGGATTTTTTGGCCTACCATTACATATACATTTTATACACACCAGAGGTCTATCCAAACTCCTGCAGCCTTGACTGTTCCAAGAAAAACTTGAAATCCTTCATAAATTTGGAATTTTTACATATTTTAATCTCTTTTTGTTCTACTCAAATTTCCTGTAAGCTCTGTATACCTAATTCTGTGGGCATCTAGAGCTTTTTTATACTATTTAAACATATAAAATATAGAATTTTTGATTATGCTTTACTTGAGTTTTTAAAACACTTAATAGAATCACTTACAAATCCAAAAGCAAGCATATTCTAAAAATGTAACAGCTTTGAGACAAATTATCTCTATTTATTCAACCAAGATGCCTTTCTAGGTGACTGATGAGATGGATAATTTTTTTTGAATCCTTCCATGTTAAAGGAAAAATTCAAATCATATCTGGGTTCTTATAGACAGGATAGTTACAAAGCTTCCATAAAATTTACAGTTCTTGGAGAAACTCAGCTGAGTCCAAAGGGAGGTTGGTCTTTCAAGAAGGCTAATGATTCTTAGCAAATTTTCTCTGATTTACATTAAGTTTTTATAGCTAAGGATCTTCTAGTTCTACATATATTACTTGCTAAACTTTCAGAGGAAGTGATAAGATTACTTCCTTAGCTCTCTGCAGGCTGACTACATCCATGAGAATATTAATCTAATTTATGGATCTAGAACCTACTCGGTTTAATCCTGGTATAAAAAATTGATCCACAGCCAGATTTTTTACCAAATCTTTATTTTGAAGAATGAAATATGGCTTTTAAGGTCAGATATTCTGCTTTGAAGTGGATTTTCTGTCAATTATAGTCAAAAATGGCCTCGAGGTCTGATATACTCTGATTCTTCTGAAATTGTGGATTCTTGACTGAACCATTAATTTTTGGTTAAAAAATTATAAGCTTTTAAAAATTTCATGTCTAAGAGTTGAGGGGATATAATTAACCACTTACTAAGCCTCATCTAGAGGAATAATGTACAAAATGAGATTTTGACTGACTTGTGAAACTGGCTGAGGTTTTTTCTTTGAGGAAGATGAACTTACCATTTCATATGTAGTTAAAAAAACTAGGTGGTTCTAAAGATCCTAAGTATCCATGTTTTTTGAATGCTTTCCATTTACAGCCTTGAAATGAAGTGCATTATCTTAAATGTGAACTCTTATTTCATTTATCCATTTTGATAGTATTGCTAGTGGGCATATGATGAATGTAGCTGAGGTTGTATTCCTTCCTTCTACATCACCTGAGAGCTGGAATCATCTTGTTTTACTATTGGTGGCCCAGATAAGTCCCAAAGTTGACAGTTTTTCACAAACCCATATCATTAGCTAGTATTCACTTTATTCCTTAAGAAGCTAAAAATTATTTAGGGAATCAATTAATGATATAAGGCTCTTTTCAAAGACAGTAGTTTTCTTTGTGCCTTAAAAGGGTTTTAAAAATTTCTGGTAACTTTTTTTAATTTTTGTTCAAAAAATTGATAACTTGAATCTGATGTCTTTTCAGAACTGATTTAATCCCACTTATACTCTGGTTCAGCATCCAGTCATAGTATATTGGTTAAAATTCTTAAGATTTATGATGAAAAGAATGGGGAATATTGAATAAGAAATTTGGGTTGTAGTTTAAATCTGCATTGAATCCATTTAAGCCTTGAGAAATACTTATTTAGTCAAACTGATGAAAAAAAAGCCACAAATTTTATATCTCCTATTTGAAAGTGGAACCAAGAAATAAGATAAATAAAAAGATTTTTGGAGATTTTAGGACCTTTAATCAGTTAAAATTTAAGATCCATCACTAAATTATTCCAATAGTTTTCCAGTGTGTCAGCTCTACTCACTTGAAAGATTATCAATGAGCATTGATTTCTCTTCTTGAAATAATACAAAAACATGAACTCTATATTTTCCTTGCTGTAGAATAATAGTTTTTTATTCCAAAGTTGAGTATGGAACTTAAAATTGTGTGTAAAAAATTGTGGGACCTTCACTTAGTAGTTTGAAATGGTTATTTTATTTTTTATATGAATATATTATAATGAAAATTGGGTCAGTCAAAGATGAAGAATTCTTACCCTGATGAATCCAGCATAAAATTAATATTTAAAAAGTCAAATTAATTCTCTAAAGACTCAAAGGTTTTATATGAAAAACATCTAGGCTCTCTATACCTTCTGAATTTTTTCCAGACTTTTATGATTTTTTCATGATTTTTTTAAATTAATTGTATGATTTTTAATTTTTAGTAAGCTTTACTTAAATTTGTTAATTTCAAATTCAGCAAAGAGGGCTTAACCAGTTACAAAATTATGGGGAAATTTATTTCAGATGTAGGGCTATTATCCCTAGTTTTATTTTAAATTCTTTAGAGTCATTTTTAGTTTCTATATTGTGTCCAAATGTGCAAAAAAGCTCCAAAAGACATCTAGGAGTAGATTCAGGACAAGTGACTACAAATTCATAGTAAGTGTCGGTGGGTCATCTAGAAGAAGAAGAAAAAAAAGGGAAAAATGAAGAGGAGAAGGACATAAAACTAGATAGAGGGTAATAGAAGAAAGAAGAAATGAAGATAATAAAACTAAAAATTAAGTAAATCAATTGAGAGAAAATACAACAACAAATTATGAGAAATAACACAACTTTGAGGTTTAATTAATTGATAAAATTTTGAGTTAAGTAAGAAATTTCTTCTCTGTGCAGCAAAAAGATTTTATTATTAATAAACTTAAAGCAACCTTAGATCTATTATTGAGTATTGATATTAGAATTGTAATGCTAATAAAAATAAAAATAATGTATTGTAAGTTTGTAAAATGTATATAATGTAATTGATAATTACCAGAGAGGATTCCAAAGCACTTTTATAGGCAAGAGGACCATCTAGGGTGTTTCAATTGTATCTACAAAGAGTATAGTAATGTGAAAAAACCAAGTATTTTAAATTAATTGAAACATATAAAATAAGGAAATTGAAACAGTAAATTAAACCCATGAATAAGGAACTATTATCCCACCATAAAATCCCAAAACAAAACAATTATATTAATGAGAAACTACGTGAGTGTGAAACCTGAGAGCTGTGAGAAAGAAAATCCAAAACAGGTATTACAAATAGATATAAACACTTTAATTAAAACAAAAAGAATTATTTTCACATTCTAATGTATATAATAATTCTTAATTCAGTAAAAAGAAAATCAAATTAATTGTGTTAACTATTTCAAGTAATTTAATTGAAAAAATTAATTAGTTTAATAAAATTAATAAAATAACTTATTTAAAGTGAGAATATAAATTTATTATATTAAACAAGTATTTTAATTTATTTAGTAATTTTAGTGACACACTTAAGGGTCAAAGAAGCACCCAATAATTATGAATAATATTATATGATAAGTTGTGTTTAGTATATAAATTTTATTAATTATTTTGTAATTACATTATAAGTTAAATATTATTAACCTTATAATATAATAATTAATTTATTAATTTTTAGAAATATTAAATACATAGAAATGTGCCATGATTTTATAGAATATAATATTTTTATATGTAATAAAAAATTTACTTAATAATAAAATTAAATATAGTAATTATTTTACTTATTCATAAAATATTTATATAATTTTATTATTTAATAAAATGATTTATTGTAACTACATAATACATAATGATATTCCCTTAAATGATTTCAGTAATTTATTATATAAATTACTGGGCTCCTGAGATAGCCTGGCTGACACTTTCTCACTCTAAAAAAACAATGAAAAATGCTAAGATTTTTTCTTTTTATACTTTTTTAACAGAGTAGGAAGATTTGAAATTTCTTTTCCAGGTATCCATGCATCATGTTCAGATGATTTTTTCTTATATCTCAATAAATATTCAATACCTCTATCAGAAGTGATAATTCTATCATTGAGAATTTTATCAATTTCTGCAGTTTCTGTGACTTCATGAGGGTTTTTCTTAGGTCTTCATCTTCTTTTGGGAAATAAGTCACTGTTGGAAGTATAAGGTTTAAGCACTGAAATGGGGAAAAAAGGATGTTTTCTATCATATGGAGAATACAATTCAACCATTCTTTTAACAACAAATGGTCCCACAAAAGGATCATTTAATTTGTTATTGCCTTGTAAATTGAAATGGAAAGTAGATATTAACACTTCATCACCCTTGTTAAATGTATATTCTTTATGGGATTTAACCCATCTTTTCTTTTCATACTCAAATGCCTTATCAATACATCTTTGAGCATGTTTTATGCATAGCTGTTGCATTTGCATAAAACCCTTTACATCAGGGTGTAGTTCCAACTTAGGTAATTTATTATTGAGAATTTGAGCAGCAGTATTTGGGACATAACCTAACCAAAGCTCAAAGGGCTTTTTCTCAGTGACAGAATGAACAGTGATATTATAAGCAAATTCAAGACCTGGCAATAGAGTAACCCAGTCATGATTAAATCTGTCATTGTCTTTATACTCCAATACAAAGGAAAAATACCTTCTAATCATATCTTCCAGAGTTTGAATCATTCTTTCAGCTAGACTATCAGTCTGAGGATGGTGAGCTGTAGATAATTTTAACTCACAGCCACAAATATCCATCAAAGACGTCCAAAATTCAGATGTAAGTTTTGGGTCTCTATCAGAGATAATGGCATTTGGAAATCCAATAATATTAAACATATAAGACCACCATAAGAAATCTAATTCTTTTGTGGATACATCTTTGTGGGTGGGAATAAATTTGCAAATTTTGGTGAATCTATCTACTATTACCCAACAAGAGTTATAACTGTCTTTACCTGCTACAGGAAGAACAGTGACAAAATCCATGTTAATGATTTTCCAAGGAGCATCAGGTGCTTCAATATGTTGTAAAAATACTGCTCTTTTACCTGTCAGTCTTTTGTATTTTTGACAAGAATCACAAGATTCAACATATAATTTAGTGTCTTCAGACATATTAGCCCACCAAGCAGTGTTTTTAATTCTGATTAAGGTTTTCTCAAAGTCAAAATGTCCTGCTAATATGTGATCATGACAAATTTTTAAGATGGTTTCTTTCATGGAAGGAGGAATAACAATGACATTGGTCATTTTTCTCCTGTAATAAATATAACCATCTTCAATGGAAAACTTTCCCTTACTCAAAGCATTTTGGTACTTTGGAGGAAGAGTTTTTATTAATGCTTGAATAGAAGCATTCTTTAGATCATTCAAAATTGTAACTAATTTATTTAAATCAGAATCTTTATCATATGAATCCAGAATTAATTGTAATAGTTCCTCTTCCATATCAACAATGTATATACCATGTATATGTACTGTATCATCTTCAGGTACCTAAGCTGGATTGGATACATCATTTGGAAGAGGTAATCTAGAAAACATATCTACACTTGAATGAACATTTCCAGCCCTTTGAATAATAGTCATTCTACCTCTGTATTCTTGAACAGCAAGTTGCCACCTAAAAATATGTCTATTTAGTGGTTTCAAGTTCAAGAGAGATTTCACAGCACTGCAATCAGTAACTAGTTCAAACTTTTGGTCATCTAGATGATAATGGAGCTTTTCTAAAGCCCATACAACTGCTAAGCACTCTAACTGAGTGGCACCATACTGCAATTCACTCTTTCTAAAGGTTCTTGAAATATAACAAATTACTACTTCTGAAACTTTTTCATTAATAATTTGGTTCTGGTGTAGAGCAGCACCAAGTCCAATAAAACCTGCATCTGTATAAAGAACAAAAGGCTTATTAAAATTAGGAAGCGCAAGGATTGGAGCTGACATTAAACATTTCTTTAATGTATCAAAATCTCTTTGAGTAACCTCATTCCATATATAAGCCACCTCTTTTCTTGTTAGTTTGGTAGGTTGTAAGTCTATGACTTGATAATTTTTAATATATTGTCTATTTTAGCCACACATTCCCAAAAAACCTTGTATTTCCCTTACAGAAGTTGGTGCTGTCACACTTTAGATAGCAGCAAATTTTCCTTGGTCTACACATATTTGTATGCCAGAAACTACATGTCCTAGAAATTTCAGGGATTGAAAACAAAATTTACACTTTTTCAAGGATAGAGTCATGCTGGTTTGATCCATTTTCTGGAATACTCTTCCTAAGTGTTGTATATGTTCATCCAAAGTTTTAAAAAAAACTATGATATCATCAATATAAACCATTAACCATCCTTCCATTATTTCCTGATGAAATGTATTATCCATTACTTTTTGGAATACTGAAGGGGAATTTTTAGGGCCAAAAGGCATCCTAACATATTTGTAAATTCCCACATGGGTTTCAATCAACAAAAAAATTTGGGAAGATTTTTAAACAGGTATTTGATGATAACCTTTATTAACATCTAGACAGCTTATGAATTTTGCACCTTGCAAGGTAGCATGTATAGAGCTAGTTCTAGGTAAAGGGTAAATATCATCCACAGTATAAGTATTAAAATCTCTATAATCTCCACAAAGTATAGCTTTATCTTTCTTATAGGAGATCAAAACTGGAGAGATGACACAATATTTGGGTGTAACATTTACTTTTTCAATAATATTCATACTTAATAAAGTTGAGATATTATCTTCAATATCTTTTCTCTTTGTGGGAGAAGAAGGATAAGGTTTTTTCTTAAGGCTATGAGGTATTTCATTCAAATTTCAGGATAAAGAAATTTTCATTTCATCTTTAACCAATCCAACACACATGGAAACCATGAGAAAAAGCCATTGGGAAAGATGTAATTAATGCTAATATTCAATCTTTTTGATCATCAATTAATTGATCACCAAATGAAGATGTATCAATTTAAGACAATAATACATCTATCTCCTCTGTATTTCTGCCTTTATATTGGATCAAAGAATGACAAGTTCTTAATAAAGGTGCAGAATGTTTTTAGAAGAAGAAAGTTTAAATTTTCTTTTCCCATTCATGCCCAAGGTAAAACAATTGTTTGCAGGATCCAATTTAATGCCAAACATGATTAAAATTTCATTTCCTATGATCAACCAATTGCTTAAATTATCTTTTTTCATAACAACAAATTCACAAATAGCTCTGACAAAACCACCATTATATTTAAAAATCACATTGGTCTTGTATTTGCCAATGGGACATAAAACAGAACCATAACCTTTCCATTTTTCAGATGTTATAGGTAATAATTTGCATTGATAATCTTTATCCACAGAAGCCAGTGTTTTCTCAGACACCACACTTCCTCCAGAACCAGATTCAAGAATAACCTCAACATTTGTACTATTTATGATAACTGGTGCTCTCAAGGGTGATATTAAAATAGAACTGTCAGTAATATCTCTAAATACTTCAGCATTTTTCTACAGAAGATAAGTCAATATTACAATTTTCAGACCAATTATCTAAATATTGGATATCCTTTTCTAAAACTAGAAATTCTTGAGAAGAATCATGGTCATAAGAGATATTGCTATTACAGTCACTTGAGGAATCATCAAGATCAGCTTGAGTATTTTCAGATTCCTCATTTTGTTCAACAAGATGAATTTTCTTGTCACAAATATATCCTTTCTGCCAAGGTTTTTTACATTTAAAACAAGTGTTAGTTGCATATTTCTTTGGTGCAACTGGGGCAGAAGGTCTACCAGCTTTGTCTGGAAGTTTTGTAGAAGGCTTTTGCTGTTCATGATAAGATTTTAAAGGATAATTCCTTGGTTAATATCTATGATTTAGTAGAACTTCATTACAGATATTAATAAAGGAAGAATTCTCTCTTACATGCTCAGTCCTTGCCACATTCAAATCTCTCAGAGAATTTGGCAATTTATAGAGAATTTTATCTCTCCAAATATCATAATCCATTTTAGGATCCATGGATCTAAGAATTTTTATAAGGAAAACAATAGGTTTTTCAGAAGAGGAGGATGCATATTTAGCAGTCTCATATAATCTCTGCTGGGCAAGTCTGAACTTGGAACATCCAAATTGATTTTCAATTAATGTTTTCCACTGTTTCCAAGTATAATGCTGATTTTCCAATAAGACATATTCATACCACATCAAAGCTACATTGGAAGATTAAGAAATTAATTTAGAATCAATATCTTCATCTGGTAATTTATAGGAGTTTTTCAGATTATCAATTTTCTGAACAAAGTGTTGCCAGTCAGATGAAGAGTCACCATCAAAAGTGGGATACTGATCCAGTTTGGGCCAATTTTTCTGGCTACTTGGATGTTCCATCTTTTGATTGGAATTATTTAGCATTAATAATTCTTGAAGTTTAACCAGGTTTTCAGAAATTTTATTATCTACAGAAACAGCTGGTTCATGACCATTAAAATATTTTTTGCTAGTAGCAAAAGATTTTACAGACTGATTTTAAGTTTGTTTAATGGCTGAAGTATGGGGAAGAATAGAGCTGCTTTTTTCAGGCCCTTTTCTTTATTTTTATGCAGCTTATGGGCAGAATTATCATCTACACCATAATGATTAACAGTTAAGGCTGAGAGTTTTTCATGTAAGTCAGACAAATAACTTCTTATCCTTGAAATTTTAGACATCTGGTCATTTATTCTTGCAAGGGATAAAACATTTCTTTCCTCAATAACTGTGTATTTGGTACTCAGAGCTTGGAAATTATTTTTCAGCTTTTCAACTCAATGTGTAGAGAATTAATTTCACTTTTCAATAAATAATTATCTTCAATAAGGGGGTTTAACTCACTCAAAGCTTTATGCAGATGAATATTTTTATCTGAGATATCTCTCTGATCACTTCTTATTTGTTTTTTTGGCTAAGAACAATATTAAAAGTTTCTTTGATTTTAAAATAGGCTGTATCTTGCACAGAAGAGCTCACTTTAAAATGTAAGTGCAACTTATTCAATCTATAACATTCATGTTCTAATACATCTCTCAAATTTTTGTCTTTTACAACATTAAAATCAAGTGTATCTTTCAATATATCCTCAGAAGTTTTCTCAAGCAAGGTATAGACTTCAGTGGAAACAGAATCATTTTAAATTGCAAGTTAAGGATTAATTAAAGAAGAAGAAGTTAAATGTAAAGCTTCATCAAATAATAATGTAATAATTACATCATTAGGGCTACTCATTAAAGGAAGTTGTCTCTCTATGGGTTTAACTGTTCTTTCACCATTATCCACAATATTACCTGTGGGAGAAGATTTGTTATTATACATACCAACATGTTTATCAAACAAATTACTTACCATAGCAAGGGAGGAAATTTCCCCTGTACCTTCTTTCTTCTGCCTCCCTGATAAAGATGGGCCTGAGGATATTGATGGTAAATTTGTGTACTGGATGGGCCAGGGTGTTGAGCTGCTGGCTGCTGAACATTCTGTTGGTAATGGCTCATCAGGTAGTCCCATTTCCACTGTTCCACCTGTAGAGTGTTTTGACTTTGAGTGAAAGAGCTGGGTGCCTGATGAGGCTGAGGCTGAGGCTGAGAGGCTGGGAAAGGAGGAGGTTGAACCTGCTTGTGATTTAAGAGCTCCTGCATCTGTTGCCAGAGTGTGTCTACTCTTGCCTTGTACTTCATGCTTTCTGCCTTCAGTTTTTTTATATGGCTGGAAAGATTGTTTATTTGTTGCTTCAGAGAGATCTTTTTTATTTTTATACCATTTAGAGGATTTTCCTGATTGATATGAGGCTTTACTTCTTTCAGAGTATTTTGGTGAGGGGGTTATGTCACTTCACCTGACATTTCTATGTCTTGAAGAGTATGAAGGTCTTTTTTCAGCTGAAGAATTCTTGTAAATAAATTTTGAAGAACCTACAGATTAATTATCAACATCCACTTCAATTTCATCAACATGAAGATTATCCATGCTGTTTGCCAAACTACTGGACATAAAACTGTGAAAAAAAAATCAAATGGATTTAATTATTCAAATTTATATTTTCAAAATAAAAAATTTTAATCAAATGAATTTTTTTTTTAAAAAATAAAAAATTTAAATTTATTCAAAAAATCAATTAATTAACCAAAAAGTGCAATACAAAAAATATGCAATTAAAAATTATTTTATTAAGAAATAACAATAATTATTATGGGACCAACCAAAAAGGTTTAATAAGTCAACCAAAAATAATTAATGTCAAAAATATATTGGTAATATTGGGACTAAGCACTGAGTACTATTATGGTCAGCCAATAAATCAAAAAATTTCAATAAAAAATTAATTTAATAATTTATTTTAAAAAAATTTAATGATCCTCTAGGACTAAGAGTAAAACTCTATTATAGTCAACTAGGAAAAAATTAATTAAAATAAATATGATCACTTACACCCAGTGATTCAGCAATTAAGCCAAAAACACTGTTATTGCAATAAAAATTTAATAATATATATGAGAGGTGCAAAGGAAATACTTACTATAATTATTGAGAAATCACTTTAAAATATATATACTTTAATATATTATAAACCAAAAAGATCAAACCCAAGTTCAAAACACAGTTGCGGCAAAAATCTTCTGTTTCATGCGCGGTGGTCTGTGCGTTATGTTAATTGTCAAAAAAGTGTCATTGTCATTGTGAAAGGCCTCCAATTGTCCGCAGGTTGTCTAGAAGAAGTAGAAAAAGAAGGGAAAAATGAAGAGGAGAAGGAAAAAAAACTAGAGAGAGGATAATAGAAGAAAGAAGAAATGAAGATAATAAAACTAAAAATTAAGTAATTTAATTGAGAGAAAATACAACGACAAATTATGAGAAATAACACAACTGTGATGTTTAATTGATTGATAAACTTTTGAGTTAAGTAAGAAATGTCTTCTCTGTGCAGAAAACAGATTTTATTATTAATAAACTTAAAGCAACCTTAGATTTATTATTGAGTATTAATATTAGGATTGTAATGCTAATAAAAAAGTAATGTATTTTAAGTTTGTAAAATGTATATAATGTAAGTGATAATTGCCAGAGAGGACTTCAAAGCCCTTTTATAGGTAAGAGGACCATCTGGGGTGTTTCAATTGAATCTACAAAGAGTATAGAAATGTGAAAAAAACCAAGTAATTTAAATTAATTGAAATGTCTAAAATAAGGAAATTGAAACAGTAAATTAAACCCATGAATAAGGAACTATTTTCCCACCATAAAATCCCAAAACAAAACACTTAAAATAATGAAAAACTACGTGAGTGTGAAACCTGAGAAATGTGAAAAAGAAAATCCAAAACAGGTATTACAAATAGCTATAAAGGGTTTAATTAAAACAAAAAGAATTATTTTCATGCTTTAATGTATATGATAATTCTTAATTCAGTAAAAAGAAAATTAAATTAATTGTGTTAACTATTTCAAGAAATTTAATTGAAACAATTAATGAGTTTAATAAAATTAATAAAATGACTTATTTAGAGTGAGAATATAAATTTATTATATTAAATAAGTATTTTAATTTATTTAGTAATTTTAGTGACACACTTAAGGGTCAAAGAAGCGCCCAATACTTATGAATAATATTATATGATAAGTTGTCTTTAGTATAAAAATTATATTAATTAATTTGTAATTACATTATAAATTAAATATTATTAAGCTTAAAATATAATAATTAATTTATTGATTTTTTAGAAATATTAAATACATGGAAATGTGCCATGATTTTATAGAATATAATATTTTTATATGTAATAAAAAAATTACTTAATAATAAAATTAAATATAGTAATTATTTTACTTATTCATAAAATATTTATATAATTTTATTATTTAATAAGATGATTTATTGTTACTACATTATACATAATGTTATTCCCTTACATGATTTTAGTAATTTATTATATAAATTACTGGGCTCCTGAGATAGCTTGGCTGACAGTAAGGCTGTAAATAACAGATATGCGTAGTGTATTATTGTAGAATATTAGGGTAGAAAAACCCAAGAATATTCTTAAAATGAGCAACAAAAACCATTATTAGCTTTACGTACAACCTTTACATATTTTTAACCAAAATTTTACACAAAATTTTATAAATATATACTGGCAAGATACAATTAGATAGGTAACATCTTTAAAGAAATATTTTTAAATTATTTCCAAAAAATTTAAATTATAAAAACATATAATATACTTTCATTTTAAGCATCTTTTAACTGGAGTAAATTTTTTTTGCATTAAAAGTATATTTTCTTATTGCACTGATTCTGAAACATCTCAATTTCAGCAAATATTTTTCTTTTAAAGCAGCATTTTAAGCATAGTTAATTGAAAAATCACTTTTAATTTAAATTTAAAGGGTTTTCTCTTATTTCTCTAACTTCCTTGAATTCTTCCTACATCAAGGCAGCCATAGGAGTCTTTCTATAATTGGAGAAGATACTTCATTAAATCTTAATATTTATTTTTAAAAATGGGGCTGAAGTTTATTGAGAATTTTTCAATACATCTGAGAGTTAGAGTTCAAATAAAATAAAGTATCAGGTGATGGTGGTTGTTAAAAGAAGAGAAGATTTGAAAAAAATACTGGGATGAGAAGAAAGTACAGAAATATTTATTGAATATTAATTAATAAAATTTAAAAAATATGAATAGAAGAAGAATTTGTTATAATTTGAAAATTTGAGTACAAACCAAAGATAAGTAACCTAGTTTAGAGCCTAGATTTTGGGACAATATATTAAAAGTAGTTGGTTAAATAGAGTAAATTTATAAAAGAATCCAGTACTATTTTTTTCTGTTCTAAGAATATATATATATTTGTCAACAAATATCTATTTTGTAAATTATCACTTAATTTTTCATTCCATGGAAAATTTAAAATTTATAGTAATAAGGACTAATTTTTGAGTTGTGATTAGATAATTGAAAATTATATGCAAAAATTATATCAAAAAACAGATTTTTATCTCTGAAATTTTTAAAAAGAGTTTAAATTTATCTGAAAGAAATAATTATAATTGAAATTATAGTCTAAGCACACTGATCTAAGTTTCTTTAAAGATAATACTTTAAATATCAAACCTGAAATTCTAAGACCATGTGTATTCAGATAGAAAATTGAATATTATGGTATCATTAAACCTGTGCTAAATCCTTGCTCAAATTTTTCTCAAACAATGTTCAATTCAGTTTCCAAGCCCTTCTCATCCTGGGATCAAGTAGGGTAAGATCTGGGTTCAATCTATAATTAATTTTATTTTCAATATATTTTCATCTGATTTTTCAAAAATTCCTGAAATATTCCTGACCATTTTCTGAAAATTTCCCAGCAATTTAAAAGGGGGGGGACTTCCAGCAGTTCACTCCAAATTTTTCATTCTGAATAGCCAGTCATGGCTGAGTCAGATGTGTAAGCTTCAAAAAACTATAACTCAATAAATATCACATTTATTTTCATGATCCAGAGCTCATTTGAAATCTGAGAAGAAGGCTTTTTATGCTGATTTAGCTATGATTTATTTTTGAATGGAAACTAGAAGAAATGATGCATAAAATCACATTATATATCCAGTCATGGCTGGCTTAGATATGTAAAATTAAAAAAACCCTAATTAATCAAATTTTCATCAGGTTTGTAGATCTAGGGCTAATTTAAGAGCTTTAAAACAGAACTTTCAGACTGATTAATAATTGGTTGTGTATTTTACGTGACTTATCTGAAATTCTGAATTAAGTCACATCCAATACCCAATCACAGCTGACCCAGATATATAGGCTTCAAACAATCATATATACATTGATATTGCATTTAGTTTGATGATACCAGGCTAATTTTGGAGATGGTGGACAACCATTTATACTAAGTTGGCTATGAGTGGGCTTTTAATGTTATTTAAGTTAAACTTTCACAGTAAGTGGCACCTGTTTCCCTCTCAAAATTTCACAGATATGTGAACTTCAAAAACTGATAACACCATCAATACTTTACTAGCCTTAATGATTCAAAGCTCATTAGAGAGCTGAGACACATCAAATTTAAAATAAAGTACCTATGATTTAGTTACAAAATTTTAATTAAGGAAATTTTTTTTCTTGAGTTACACCCAATTACTAGTCACAAATGACTCAGTTGTGTTAACTTCAAATATCCATAACTCCATCAATATTCCACCATTTGTTATCATTAAAAGTTAACTTAATTAAATCAAAGTATTGATTTTATAATATTATGTCTAAATTATAGTTTCAGGCTTTTAATTAATAGAAAATTTTACCTTAAGTCATACCCAATCCCCATTAACAGCTGAGTCAGATATGTAAACTCAAAACTTTTATAACTCCAACAATATTCCACCTATTTTTATTTTCAAAAGATGATTTATAAGTTTAGAATCACCTTTCTCAGAATGATTTATCTAATTATAAAGTAAAAGTTTTCTAATTAATCTGATCTTTTTCCTTAACTTACAATCAGTACCCTGTCACAACTGACTCAGATGTGTGAAATTCATACATGCATAACTGAATCAATATTACACTGATTTAGATATTTAAATATGCATTAAAGTTCTGAGAAGCTGTAATTTAAGAAGTAGGTATGTATAGGTCATTTTTGGTATTAAAATTTACATTATATTTTTAAAATTTTGGTGTTCTCACCTTTTTTTGAAGAGATATTGTACCTTCATGGGTCCTACGCAGGTTTTACACATGCTGGTTCACATGTCCTAGTGAATGAATTGATTGAAAAGTTTCTTTTTTTGATCTGGTAAAATATAATCCAAATGAATGGGGTAATATTCTTTGCTGCATACATAGTTTCAAAATGGGTTTTACTCACACCACAAGAAAGTCAATGATTTTTTATGCTATATGCCACCCAAAAATTTCATATGTTAGTAGATATTTTGATCATTTTTCATCTTTTTTAGTGAAAAATGATGAAAATTGAAACTCAAAGTGGAAAATTTTGGGTGATAAGGAATATAAAACATCATCAGATTTCTTTTGGTGTCATGCATCAATGGGTAGTTGAACAAGTGGGGAATGTGCAGATCAGCAAGCATATCCCGTATAAATTTCCTTTGGTAAATATATATAAGCTTTTTAAATAAAAATTATTATATTTTTACTAAAAAAAGGGGAATTCCTAGAAGTTTTCCCCCAAATTTATTTGAGGATTATCTCATTATAAATCTTTGGTCCTTCCTCTTTTAATATATTTTTCAGGTGAAAAAATCTGTCAGTTTTCATAAGTGTACTGGATTTAAATTTCCTTTTTAATATAAAAAGTTAAAAAATATTTTCTTACCATTAACTATTAATTTTAAATATTTACTGAATTCTTGTAATTGAAAAATGTGTACAAGGAGATTCCATGATATATCCATATTAAATTTGCATTTTTTGTTGATCTTAAATTAAAAATGAACAGGATAATTGAATATGTGTTATGTATATATATTGAATATTTTTATGTGTTAATATTGAATATCTATCATGCATGCATTTTGAATATACATTATGCATGCAAATTATTTGAATCTTGCACATCTAATATTACATATAAATATAATCTGATTTATTATTGAACATGAATATTTATATTGAATAATGAAAACCTAATATTGCATATCTATATATGCTTATTGAATATTTAAAATGCATTTTTATATTGAATATTTGATTTTGAATAAGTGCATTCCATATGTGTTTGCCTAAACTGAGTTCAAATATTGGTCAAGTGACGCTCAAACTCTGATCAAGTTGAGATCAAGTAAGGACCAGCTTAGGTCCAATCTCTGAAAAAAACCATTTTTAATCTGTGTAAGTCTGGTGGTCCCCAATAGCTTTCCAAATTTTTTGAATGATGCACCAAATTCCTATGGTAAACATGCCTGGAAAACAACTTGACTGTAAGTTTTCTCTTTTTCTCTGGTGATTATATTTGTCAAATCAGTGAAACACAGATCATTCTGAAGCTCTTGATTACTATATATAGTTCATAAAGTGAGAAAAGTATTTTCTGCATTCATTCTATTGTAATTCTCAACACTTTGGCTCAACTTGATACACAATGATATTAATTAAAGTATGATATTTTATGCTATCTACATTTTATTACTTGAATTTTCATGATTATAAGTATAATTAATGGAAAAAATTATATGTAGCCTTTTTAAATCTATTTTGACTCTGAAAAAAGTTTAAAAATTCTCTGTTGATATTTTTGTCAACTTCCAAAATCCTAATGAAATATCAACAGAAAAAACTTTGGGCACCTGATAGCAGGTTCAAATCCATATCTTTTATTTTATTCAGTTACAGCTCAGATCTTACTCCTCTAAGAAAACCATGTACTAAAAATTGAGAAATCTAGTTTGTGTGGCATAATATATAAGCCAATCTTGAGTCATAAATGTATTGAGGGATTTGCACATATTAGAAGATTCTAAGTAGTTTTTATTGTGCTGTATACTTAAGTTTTTATCAAGTGAAAACTTTTAAAGAAAATAGAATTGATCCAGCTTCAGATGTCTTTTTTTTCACCTTGATTTTTCTTCTCATTTTCTTAGAGCCATAAACACATTCTAAGGCTCAGAAGTGCACAAACAAAGTCTTTTAACCCATCTCAAAAGAAAAAGTGTTTTCCTTAAAATTTACTTTCCTCCCCATGTTAAAAAAATTCCTAATATTATATTTGGGATACAATTAAAAAAAGTCACAAAATAGGGCTTTTTATAAGAAATTTTCAATCTTTTAGAGAATAATATGGCAATGAAGTTTATTACAGAATGAAAAATATCTTTCATTTAGGAAATAAAAAGCTTGATTAAAATTATTAGTCTAGCTAACTGAGGAAGCCTGAAATTTATACATGGAGAATTCAGAATGATTTGATGCAAAAAATTGATTTTTAAAAAACTTTGAGAAAAAAAATTGACAAGATTTCCTAAATTTCTTGAAAAATAATCAAGTTTGTCTCTAGAACCAGTTTCTGCTCATTCATTTTCTTTTATATTGGAACACAGGGGAAAAAAATGGCAACTAGATGTTATTTTCAGCTCACATACTGAAGTGATTCAATTCAGTATGTGAAGTGAACCCAACATATGGTTGCCACTTTTTTCCCCTGTGTGGGGTTTCAAAGTTAGAAATATTCCATTTAAAAATATCTCTTTTTACCACCAAATCAACCATTTTTTTAAAATATGTCATATTGTGCCCCAAAACACTTTTTTACTGAGGATTAATTATAAGTTTGTGGCTTTATTTTTGTGTTGTGAAATACCTTTTAAATAATTACAAATTTCTAACTTTGATACCCTCTATTGAAGGTATAAGGGTAATTGGCTGAATAGAAGTAAATAAGCAGAAAACAAAATTTCAGTGTTGTATTCAGTATATGTGAGTCAATCATTATTTAAGCTTTCAGTACATTTCACTTGTATTATAGTAACTTGTATGAAATTAAAGTTTATACTACTTCTTAAGATGAAGATTGATTCAATTTAATTGTGTAAATAAATTTTTAAAAAGTACTGATTAAATTCATAAGGATTTTTTTGCACATTTTTTATAAAAAAATCTAATTTTTTTTTCTAAAATTTCTT
Organism: Hemileia vastatrix; assembly: GCA_030280995.1. Lineage (NCBI taxonomy): Eukaryota > Fungi > Basidiomycota > Pucciniomycetes > Pucciniales > Zaghouaniaceae > Hemileia > Hemileia vastatrix. Next base: position 25,209,182 of record JASXTE010000009.1, on the reverse strand, counting down.
CAAACTGTAACAGTTTATTTTGAATATTTATTATTTCCAGGATTTAAAATTCTGATTAATTTTTTTTGAATCCCACATATATTCTAATTAAAATGAGTCCACAAAATCTAGTGTTAATGTGAATATTCATAATTATAAACACCACAAAATATGGCAGGCAGACATTCTAGAAAGTCTGCAACCTTGAGCCTGAATTCATATCCAATTGAGCATACATTGAGGGAGTGATAAAACTATTATGGAGAAACAGTAAAGTTACTTTGAACACCCCATGAAGTAAGTTTTAACATTTATTAAACACTGGTGATCATTAAAAAAATAATATTGTGGCTTGGCTTAAAGGAATTTCAGTAGGAATATTGAGATAAGTGAAACCCACAACCAAAAAAATTGATCACATTCATACCACCGCAAAAAATCAAGTGGCACCTGCTAGCAGGTGCCTATACCTATATTCATTTTTGATTTAATAGTAAATTTGATTTGATTTTTCAAGAGCTAGTGTGCTCATTGTTCAGTGAAAAGTCTTTCCAGAAGAATTAAATCTGAGCTGAAATTTAGTTAAGTCAAAGATACGGATTGGCACCTGCTATCAGGTGCCCATGTTTTTTTTCTGGTGTACAATTGTGAAAAATCATTTATTTTCTTCATTTTTTAAAAATAATAAAACTATTATATAATTCAAACTAAAATCCTATTTTACATGTGTTTATAGTATTTTTTAGCCTATCAATTAAAAGAAGAATTGGCTTAAAACTATATAAATTTACCTGATAAAAATATTTATTAAACTTATATTTTTCATCAAAATTTTATCAGTAAAAGTTTCTAGAAATACATATTTCTTCTCATTGTATGAGTAGATACTCTTTCAAATTTTTCAAGCTTTAAAAGATTTGTGGAGGTTACATTAAAGTCAAAATTGAAGTTAGAAAAAATTTACTTAACTGAATAATTTAAAAAAATTTATGTCTATACCATAATTTTTGAAGTAAAAACAATATATGGGTTCTATTTTTTCAAAAAACTAATTTGCTGTTATATTCCCTTTATAAAAACAATAAGTGTTAAATTTTTATGAGAATAAAACATAAATCTAAAAAATGGTGCACAATATTTATGTGTTTATTTTTGGCCTCATTATGATTCACTTTCAATGCCGTATAATTATTATATCTATATATTAGTTATCCTCTTTCAAAACTCTTATTTCTACTGATTTCATCCCCTCTCTTTTGCTTCCAATGCTCTTTCCCTTTTAAATTTTCCCTCTTTTTTAATTTTAGTGCTACTATCCCCATTACTCTCCCCCTACCACCTCTTGTTCACCCCTTCTACAACCCTCTCCCTCCCATCTCACATCAAATAACTCTGTTTTCTCCACTTTTAACCCCTTTTACTCCCCTCTCCACCCTTCTCCACTCCTTAATACCTTTAATAACTTTATTTTCCCTCCTTGAAACCCCTTTTCATCTATAGGGACAAAAACGGGTGGGGTGAGTAGAAAAAAGGTTAAAATGATGTATTTGGGAAATGGTTGGGGTGGGGAGTGAGAGGGTTGGGGTATTTTCAAAAGGGTTTTTGGGGTGAAGGGGGCAAGGAAATTTAGAGGTTTGAGGCAAAAGAGGTGGGTTGGAGTATGGAAAAGTTAGAAAGGGGTGAGGATGGATGAATAGTGATGAGAGAGTGATAAGGTGAGGTGAAAAGTGAAATTGGAGGTGAGGGAAAGGGCTGGAAGTAAAGATACTTACTCTGGAAAGGCTGGAGAGTGCAGGTTCTGTGTTGGGATGTTTATAAAAACAGAAGAAATGAGAATCAAATGGGAAGGTATGGAAAGGCAGAAAAAAGAATTCGGAGAGGTGAAAAGAGTGTAAAATGAGGCAAAAAAAACTGGACGCAAACTCAATTGTTTGGCCAAAAATAGAGTTCATCCTGTCAGTTTTATGTACTTATTTTTCACTTTCAAAAAAATGGGTAACTCTGGTTTATTTCTATTTTTACCCCTCAATCCACACAAGATGAAGCTTTATATGTTGTTTTTGATAAAGACTGAAATTCATGACAGAAGATGCACTAGAATGTAAAAGTTAGCTATGAAATAAACTTTCAATTTTTTACAAACTATATTACAGAATGGTGAAAACTATACATAAGACATAAAACCAATAGAATAGGTATATTTTTGAAAGAAGTTGAAAAAAGGAACAAAAACTATAGTAAAATTTTGAACTTATTCTCTTTTTTTCTTTCATGAGATGGATGTATTTAGATTTTAACTTAGTTCTTAATGCCTTTAGTGATGTGTACAAAAGCTTCAAATTAAATCATTGAGTTTAAATAAAAGTTTAAAGCTTGATATATTTAAAAAATTTTCTTGATTTCATTTTCTATAATTACTATTCATACCAGAATAATTAACTGTAAAAATTATAAAGTTTAATAAAATGAATTATTTTAAGTTCATAAATATTTTTACTATAATCTATCAAGTAACAGCACAAGCTCCTTTAGTCCTTTTTTTACTACATTTTTTTTATTGAAATGACTTTATTTATGTTCAAAAAATGATATATCTTAGTTTATGTGGATCTTAGAATAAACTCCCAATGGAAACCTGTTTCCAACTGTGTTTCAAGCTAAGTTAAGCTGTGAGAAAATTTATAAAAGACATCTAAATGTAAACACAAGTATATTTTTCATCACAAATATATATATTAGGGGGTATCAAACATTACCAAGCACACCTAGCTTGTTTGATTAGAAAAATGTAACACAAACATGCCATAAAACATGGCTCATTTGGTACTTGGGGACTTAAAAATGGGGTCAAATATGTCATATTTTTGTACAATTTTCTTAACCACAACTCAGACCAAAAGTTCCAACATCCTCCCAATCAGCTGCGCATCACTTTCCTTCTATCCTCACCCATATACTCCACATCACAACTCTTCTCCCCAGTTCATTTACAAATCAAAATTTTTTCTTTCACACCACAGTAAGTCTATTAAATTTTATTCTGTTTTTTTAGAAAAGTTTCCTGCTCAAATTTCTATATGCCTAACTTCTTATTTTTATACAAGGCATCATAAATATCTAATTTATTTGTTAGTTTCTCCTTTTCTACAACAAAATTTTCTTTTTTCACTAATTTCTTTGTTTAGTGTTAATTTATCATGCATTGCCCAAAATTAACTTCCCAAAAATTTACTCAATTGAAACTGTCTTACCTACTGATTTTAATTAACTTGCTGAAAATTAAATCTAATTTTGATGCCTGTTTTGGCTGTGCAAAGTCCACTCAAGTTTGTTGTTCATGTGCATCAAAATTGAGTGAATTTAATCAAACAGCAGTGGAGTTGAGATCTAAAGCTAAAGGTAAGATGGACTTGAAAATAAATTAAATGAGGGAAGGATTCAAAAACTATCAAATAAAGTAAAAGAAAGAAAATATGGCTTCTTCTTCAACTGGGTTTGGAGTTACTGAATATGATGAAAAGTATGTAATCACATCTGTTTCTGAAAAACTCAACTTTATGTGTCCTCTTTATGATCAAATGAACAAACTCTCTGGACAAAGGCTTAATTTCAACCCCTTTCACATGAATCAAGGTCCAGTAATTTCTTAGTCTCATAAAAATAGTCAAGATTTTCCTTTAGATCCTTTACTTGACTCTCCAGAATTTGGAGAACCATCTGCCTATTCAGACATTGAGCTTGATGAGCCCATGGTAATAAGACAAAATTACTTTTTCTATTATTATTTCTTTTGTAGTTCTGATTCACTACCCATGTATAAACCAGAACCAAGCCTCATCAAATTTAGAAATTTGTAAGGAAGTAGCTGACAATGAAAGATTAGAAGATAAAGAACCAACCCCTCCTAGCAACAGACTCAAGAAAAGAGCTTCTGCTAGTTTTTGATAAACTCAATCAATTTCAAAGGCTGTTTTTTCTGCTTAAGGGGAGATTTTTAATAAATGCAAACAAGGATTTATTTTTTATTTTTGTTTTGACTAAATCCAGACCACAAAATTATTTCTAAGTCAAAAAAATTTATGTCAAAAATAATTTTTGGAACTACCCTGCATAAAAGGGGGTGGGGATCACCATTTTTTTCTAATTCAGAAAAAAATTTATGACAAAAAAATGGCAATACCCTCCCCTGTTTTTTATTGAAGTAGGGTGATAGATTGCCAAAATTTATGTTCATTTCATAAATTAACAAGTAAAAAAGTATTATAAGATAGTTAACAAACCTAAATTAATGGAAATTCAAGTAGAAATGTGAATGGAATTGTCTGTGACCAAATTAAATTAAATCAAACCCAAATGTTTACATGAACCTCATGAGAAAAACAAATTTCCTCACAATTACTGTTATATGAAACATGGCATGATGGCTCATTAATTTAGGTAAGTAAAGTATCATATATGACTTGTAAAATGTTAATTTGTGAAAGAAAAATAAAATTTGACAACCTTTATTACACCACATACTTAATAAAAACTTGAAGAGACTTACCTAAAAAGCTCTCCTCAAACTACCTGAAAGAAACAGTTCCAAAAATTACCTGAAAAGAGTCCCAAAAGTACCCAAAAAGTGTTAAAATGTTAATTTGTGAAATAAAAATACAATTTGACAACCTATATTACATCCCATACTTGATCAAAATTGGATGAAACGTATCTAAAAAGCTCTCCTCAAACTAGCTGAAAGAAATAGTCCAGAAAATTGCCAAAAAAGAGTCCCAAAAGCTCAACAAAGAGTCCCAAAAGTTTAAAAAAAAGTCCCAAAAGTACCTAAAAAGTGTTCCGAAAGTTTCTAAAAAAGGATCCTGAAAGTCCCCTAAAACCTCCCCAAAAATTGCTGGAAAAGTGCCAAAAGGTTTCCAGAAAAGTGGCAAAAGAAAGTTCCCAAACTCATCAAACAAGTGCCAAAACAACTTAAAAATACTTTAAAATGCTTTTAAAATTTTTCCAAATGGCTTACAAAGGTTTCAGAGCATTTCCAAACTGAATTAACAAAAAAATAGAGCCAAAATAGCTCAAAAACACCTAAATTTCAGTGAGAAATGCTTGTAAAATGTTTCTGGAAGGTTTTAACAATGTAAAATACCAAAAACACCTCAAAGTAATTGGAACTTACTTGGGAAACGTTTCTGAATTGTTTCTGAATGTTTCTGAAGAGATTTAGCAAAGAAAAAGGCCAAAGAAGTGAAAACTCCTAAAATGACAAAAAAACACCAAAAAGTCAATAAATCAAGAATAGAAATGATAGAGAACAAGAAAAAAAGGAAAATAAAGGGGAGAAAGGGAAATAAGAGCAGGTAAATCAGCAATTAAAACAAAAAATATGATAAAAAAAGAAACAAAAAAAGAGACAAGAAAAAAGACATTTCAATCAGCAATCACCACAGAAAAATAAGTGGCACCTGCTAGCAGGTGCCTTTACTTATATTCAGTATTGATTTAAGAGTAATTTTGATTTGATGTTGCACAAGCTAGTGTACTCATTTTTCAGTGTGCAGTCTTTCTAGAAGAATTACAGCTGAGCTATAATTGAGTTAAATTAAATATAGGGATTGGCACCTGCTATCAGGTGCCCATGTTTTTTTCTGGTGAATTAAATTTAAAAAAATGAGAAAGTGACTTACTTTGAGTTCTGTCAAGTGAGAAGTATCAGAGCCAAAAATGAATGATGGAATTCAGAGATGAAGAGGAGATGAAATATCTTAGTGAGACAGAATCTTAAAAATGTTATGTTTTTGCAATAGTTATGCAATTTCAAGTCTGGGAGCTTATCCAAAACATATGAAACAGAGAAACTGTAGATTTTTATTGGAGAAAATTATTACAAAAAAAATGTAAATAAGTTAAGCTAGGTCCTCAAAATGAGTGACTTTCTCTGTATAAAGGTGAACTTTTCATTGATGTTGGACTGAAATTGGCGTGTTATGTTAGTGAAAAGTGGTAAAGATTAAGGGTAAGTGTATGATAATGGGATTTATTAAGTTCTGGTAAGTAATATAACTCACTCATATTAATAAGCCCTAAAGGATTAAGGGAAAAAAACTAGGTGTTGGAACTTTTGTACCTAGTGTTGGTGTTTTTTTACCTAGTGCTGACTAATAATTATGATAAATGGAAGTGTTTTGATGACTTGTTTGACCCAAAAGAAGACATGTTTTGGGAAAAATACACTGTTTGTCAAGGAGTGCTTTTGGTCTAGAATATTTTTTAGAGGTCCAATGGTGATGAAAGGTGAAGGAAGACTCAAGATTTCAAAATTTTTACATATTTATTTTGTTATAAGATATTACTCAAAAAAAGATGTAGAAAGATTTTATTATTATTATTATCAAGCCTTAGAGATATGCAGATTTAAATAATAAGCTGGTAAATAGTATTAATAGATTGATTTGTGTATATAGTATTTAATTGTAAAGTAAGTATGAGATATAATGAAACAGCCAGATTGTGAGGCCTTATATAGGCAAAAAGGGGAGAAAATAAGGAACCAAAAGTCTACATACATGATTATCTCAGAGAGAACAATCCCACAAAATAGTAATTTCCAATAGAATGTTCTCATATACAAGATTTATCTATATATGTCAATTTTAATTAAAATTATTCGATTTATTTAAGTTTTCTGTATATGTCAAAGTAAAATAAAAATATTTAATTTTAATATTTAGTATTCTTATAGTTTGGTCTACTTTTCAGCTGTCATGAGGACACTGTGAAGGAATAAAAAAATGAGGTAAAATTAGAATTATATACTTACTTAATTTTACTTATTAATTAGTTAAAATATTATAAATAATTTATAAAGTAAGTATAGCTAATAAAATGAGAGGTAAAGTCGTAGATCTACTCTAGTAAATAGTTACTTATTTACTGGGCAAGTCTAGTAGCCTGGCTGACAGTCACTCCAGAAAAACAATAAAAAAATGCTATGATTTTTTCTTTTTATATTTCTTTATTAGAGCAGGAAGGTTAGATATCTCTTTCCCAGGTATTCAAGAATCATATTCAGATGATTTATTCTTGAATCTCAATAAGTATTCAGTACCTTTTTCAGCAGTGATGATTCTGTCATTTAAAATCTTATCAATTTCTGCTGTCTCAGTGATCTCTTTAGGAGTCTCCTTTGGTCTTCCCCTCCTTTTTTGAAATAAATCACTATTGAATGTGTAAGGTTTAAAAAGAGATATTGGAAAAACAGGATGTTTCCTGTCATATGGATAATACAGGATAACTTTTAGTTTTGCTCTTTGATAAGGATAATTACAAGAAGATTTATAAAGTCTTGTGTTTAAATGGAAAATTAAATGGATTTTATTTCATAGACTTAGAAATTTCTTAGCAAGATGATATGATCTCTACCTATCAGTTTGAATATCATATTTCTAATAAATTATTGATAAGTCCTTGTCCCATATATTTTATTTAAGAAATATGTGTAAAACTTCCGTTTTGAATTACTCCTGTCAAATATTTTCTTCTGAAAAATAAAGAAGTGATCTTGAACTGTGTTACTTAATTTTTTTCTCAACACTATAAAATTAAAATAATTTATCTATTCATTTAAAATTTGTACTAATATCTATGTTAATCATAATATAATCCCTTTTACACTGCCCTTTTTATATGGGTATAAATAAAAATATGGATAGTGTATTCTTTTAAAAAAAGATATCATATAGTATTTTTTCAGTGAGAAATTAATATAATGATGAAAGAATGCCACTTCTATCTATTAAATTTAGCTCTTGCACAATTTTACTGTTTAAAATTCAACTTGAAGATAAAAAATTTACACAAAAACACTTTTTAAAATATATGGTGCTTATTACAAGGTGGACACTGTGATCATCCCACAATATAACATTGAAGCACACTTTAGCATTAAAATTACAGTTTTAAAAAATTTATACTGTTACTTTTTTTTCTATCTTTAAAATTTTATATCTAGTTTATATTTCAGTTTCTCATATAGAAAATTCACTGAGTAGTGAATTCTTTTACATTCATGAGATTACTCTACCAAATTACAATATTTTCATGGAATGCTGATTAACTACATCATGAAAAGTTTCAAAATATCATCTATTTATTTTTTTTAGTAAATCTATATTAAAAAAACTGTTTTTTTAGTTGAAAATAAGTAGCTATAAAAAAGAACAAAAATTAATTTCCTTTTACTTTTGATCATCAAGTCAAATATATAAAGTATGAAAACTGGATTTAAATCTACTATTATAAGAATTATTCTTCTTTCAGACATTTAATCAAATGTGTTTATAAATATTAGTGCTTAGTATAAAGAAGCTTTTAGAATACTTATTTTAGTAATAAATTTGGAAAGCACATTGACTTCTTTTATTTGTTTAGTTATCTGTGTTTTCACTGTATTCTAGGATATAAAAATAAAGAATCTTGGTGCTTCATCATCTTTTTTAGATTATTCAATTCACTTGAAACTAATTATCTTGAATAATTAAAAATATTAAAATAGATCAAAAAAATTAGGTGACATGGCTTAAATTTAAGAATTGAAGCCTCAAACTCTGTGTTAAAAGGATTTTCCAATTAAAAGAGCCATTGATTTATTTATATAATTCTTTCCAAAAAAATTAATAAACTCATTAGACAGGTAAAAAGTGATACTTTGGAAATAAATAATTTAATTTTCAGTATTTTAACTGATCAATTTAAATTCAAAATGAAAAATGAATTTTGTTTTATAAAAAATACTGTGAATCAATCAGATTTTATAGCTCCCTTTTGTTTGTATTTCTATTAATTTTTCATCAAAATATCTCTAGTATTTTAGCACATCATCATCCATCATTGGTTAAGAGCTCAAGATGATCTCAAAGTAGAGCTCAGTATTAGCTCATTATAAGTTCCATCTGAGTTCCATCTAAGTTCAAGTTGACAACTTTCTAGCAAGTCCCCCCAAATATTGTTTGGTGAAATATGTAAAGAATTAAAAATAACTTGAATATTGGTTATGCCATGTTCCCAAGTGTAATTTCATCCCCCACAGGAGCTGAAAAACATACTTCACTGGTGTAATTTTAAACAGTCCTAATTAAAAAAAAGACCATGACTAACAAATTGAAAATTTTTTGGGGTTTCTTTCTAGCAATTCCAAAATTTTAATTCAAATGGAGTTCAGACTGAAATCTTACAATGGCTTTAAGTGAAACCCTTTTTAATCTTACTTAATTTTAACCAAAAATATTCTTAGAAATTAATTATCATTTAATAAGAATATTTTAAATTTTTTTTCAAGAATAATAAATTATGTACACAGAAATTACTGATCTTATTTTCATCTGATTCTCAGCTAACTCTCAATCACTTCAAAGAAAATTCTCAGCTGTTTCTGAGACAATGCTTTTGACAGATAAGTTACTATTAAGTAACTTCTTAGTAAGTGATAATTAATTCTTCAGAAAATTTTGGTTACAAGTGAGTAAGTCACTACGCAATATAGGGGGTGGACTTGCTAGCAAGTCCTCAACCTGAACTCAGATGGAACTCAGATGGAACTCAGACTGAACTCATACTGAACCCATACTGAACTCTACTTGAACACCCACCTAAAACTGTTCTTCTGAGTGGTGTTCATTCCTGATTGTATGGCTCCTTTATCAATAGCTCAATGTGTGTTCAATCTATGGTGAGTTTGGGTCCAAGGTTGCGGACTTGCTAGCAAGTCCGCCCCCCATATTGTGTGGTGAGTATTCAGAGGAGTTTTACTTGGAGATATTTTAAGATTTCAGTCTTACTTATGTCTAAGTTAAAACTTTAAACTCACTAAAAAGGCCCTGATAAATATTTTGTGGTTTAGGCTCCATTAAAATGAGGTTATATGATTTTCAATCACTACTTAAGAATGAAAAAGAAGAAAAAACCTGAGAAAAATATAAGATGTAAGAAAATATATAAAAAAATGAGTCTTTAGTTAATTATTAAGTACTGTGAAGTTTCTATTTACACCCCAGGATACTAAAAACTAGCTTCATACTCCTGTATTTTCTCTTATGTCATATACCTTTTCTCCAGTAAAGGAAATGAAAACATTCCTCCCACACCTAGAGAAACTCATATTTTCTCATATTTAAAGAAAAGAGTTTGAAATTTATCTTCTTTTGTTTCAAATTATCTCAAGTTGGTTCCTAGATTTTCTAAAACATTCATTCCCTATTCCACCTCTTGTAAAATACTAAAAAAACCAAAAACCAAAATTCTAAAAATTAAAAACAATTACCAGGGGGAATTCCTAGGTTGAATTTCTATCAAGTCCCCTCACTTATCACTTGTTAGGCCACCCATATATCCACTTATTTAATAAATTTTTAGCTTGTTTGTGCAAAAAGGAACACAAATGAAAAAATTAGTTCCCAAACATGTGTATTCTTAGCTCAAGAAAGGTTGCACAAGGGGACTTTCTAGAAAGTGTCACCTATTAGGGGTTATTGAAGTTTGAGATTTGTAATCATTTAAAAGGTATTTCACAACACAAAAAAAAAGCCACAAACTTGAAAATAAATTTCAGAAAAGAGGTTCATTGGGGCACAATATGGCATATTTTTAAAAATAATCATGGTTGATTTGGTGTAAAAAAGAGTAATTTTGAAATTGAAGATTTTTAACTTTGATACCCCCTATTCTTTGCCCAGTGAATATTTCATAAACTGAAAAGGTATAAAAAATGGTTAATTAGAAGTTTGTAAAATTAAGGAACTTAAAAAACAACTAGAGAGGTGAAAAACCACAAAAACTAATCTTTGATAGGGAATTCACATTCAGAAGCATCGAAGCAATGCTAAATTCATGGTATTCATGTGTAACTTAGGAAGAATTTTTATAGTCATCTTATGAAACCCAAAATTCACTTTTCTATTATTAATTCAAAATCATAAATTTTCAAATACTATTTTACTTAATTAAAAAGGGAAGGATTTTTTTCATAATATAAACTTTCAAACATCAGAATATATGTCTTGTGGACTTCAGCCTCAAACTTTCATACCAAGACACCATGATAAATGGTACACTTGGGGTTAGAGGTCTCAGAAATAATGTCAAATACTCCCTACTTTGGTTTTAAGATATGAGGGGTGTATAGGAAGGTTTACTTCAATTAAATTAGCACACTTATTACCAAACTTTCAATAATTTTGAATGGTGTATATGCTAATTTTGAGACCTAATTTGATTTTAGATAACTGATGTGTGCCAATTTTTTTTTCTGTGTAAATTCTCACCTGAGAAAAAAATGAGAAAATATTTCATAAAATAAGCCACTCACCATATATTTATCATAGGATTCAAAGCTACTTGCTCAATATTTCAATTAACATTTCACCTGGGTCAATACAGTAGTCAAAAATGGAACTAAATGAAGGCCATTAAGAAATTTATATTTCAGTGTTAGGCTATCCATTATTTATCCATATTAAAAATTTATTTAAGGAAGGACTTCCAACCATGTTGGGAGACTGACTACTTATAAGCTTTAATCTCATAAACTCCCCTATAAAAATTTAGAGATGGGACATTCTATCCTGCCTCTTTTCTGATCACTTATTAGACTATTATTGAACCTAATTTGAGATTGGTTGAGCAAAAAATCAAAAAAAGGGACAATGTGCTTCCATCCATCTTTCAATTGGGTGAATAAATTGATGTTTTCAAGTCTAAGTTTTCTGTATAAGACATCCCCCCATTCCAATCCTATAAATTATACAGATTGCTGGTCTAAAAGGCAACAGGTGGTGGGATTTTTAGTGGTTATGAGTTCTATTTAACTATAGCCCCACACTATTTCAGATCCCAGAATTAATTTATAAAACTAGTTTTACCATCCTAAAATAATAATAATAAATTCTATGCAACATAAAATGATTTAGGAATTGTAAAATTCTATCAAACACCTGATTCTTTTTGAAGTATATTTTTTTAAAATCATCAATTATGACCAAAAAACCCATAAGAATAACATATTTTTCAGAGACTTATAGGAGTTTTGGTTTATTCTTATTCTATGTCACATAATGAGGTATCTCACTTATCATTTAGAATTCAAAAATGGTCCATCTTAAATGGATTCTATGCAAAAATTACTAACCTGCTATCAATTTAGTTTGAAACTCCAGACAGATATTAATGTATGAGATGTGATTTTCTTAGGATGAATTTGTTTTCATCTTCTTTTTCCCATTGTTATCATATTTTTTTCTATTTTAAGTTATCTTGTGTGCTATCTTAGTTTCAGTTCTACATCAAAATTTTTATAATTTCTCCCATATGTATAATAGGGGGTATCAATGTTGACTGATCTGCAATTAAACTAGTTGGGGATAAAAATCATTATACCCAAATTATCCTCTGCAATTTTTTTTGCTAATGATTAGGTAATTCAACCTTTTACTTTTCAATGTTGACTTCTATCCAACATTTTTATCTTCAATTTTTCATAACCACATCTTGGACAACTTTCTGGATATTCCCAGGCTTCCTGCCTTGCTGTGCACTCTAATCCTGTCTATTCATTCTATCTGCTCAGAACCACTCCCCATCTCATCTGTTTTTTCTTCTCCTTTTCATCTTCAAATATAAAAACATTCCTTGTTGTCATAGATCTTCTCAAAGGCAGGCTTCCCCCAGTTTTTCATCAAATCCCATTACTCCCTCTTTCCCCTGCTCAGCTGAGAAATCAAAGACTTTTCAACTGAAAAAAGATGATCATCTAATACTTTTCAACTGGCTTAAGATAAAAACTAATTATGGTTCTTCTTTTGGTATTGAGAATGCAACTAAAGTAAGAAGGCCCCCTGCATCAAAAGTCAATGGCTACCTTATAATGGCCAATGAATTACAAAATAAGACAAAGGGAAGGATTGATCCTTTTCCTAAACAAATTTCTGAATGTTTCAAGAATTACCAAGCCAAATACAAAAAGGCAAAGACACATTCATTTTTTACTGGTTTTGGTATTACTGACATCAATATCAGTAAGGGAATAAAATTCATAGATGATAAAATTGAATCTCTATGTCCATACTTTAAAGAGATGGATGCTATTTTTGGAGAGCAAGCTGATGTTAATCCTGAAAAAATGTTGGATTGTGAAGATGCTATCTCCAAACATGATGTCAAAACAAATCTTTTCCCATCCTCTTCCTCCACTCAAGCCTCCCCTGTTCTAAATTAAACAAATCTAGATAGCTTTCCAATAGATCCTAATGGTGATATAAACCAACATGATCCCACTCCAGTGAGTTTTTATTTCTTGTCTAGTTGTTTTATTTTTTTATTTCTAAAAAGGCTAATTAACGAACCCAGGATCCTCAAGCAAGTGATTCTGAAGCTAGAATCAATGATGAAGAGGAAAATGTTACCTCCAAAAAAAAGTAAAGACCATCAACTACTTTGAATTTCAACAGTCAAAGAAATCAAAAAAGAGATAGTTTTTTCAAACCCCTTTTTCTTCCATTGATGATTTTATGGAGAGAAGTGAATCTGGTAAGTGATAGCATACCTCTTAATAATTAAGTGAGATTTTGTTTTCTTTTGTCAATATTCCTTTTAACTCTAGGTAAAGTTAAAGTTGAAAGAGATACACTCAACTTTCAAAAGAAACAACACAAGCTCTCTTTACAATGGATAAAAGGGCAAAAGGCTTGGAGGAGAAGAAATTTGAGCTTTCTTTAAAGAGGGATGAGAGGTCAGATGAAATAGAGGAGAATAAAGTCAAGATAAAGAAAGAAAAGTAGGCTCTTGAGTAAAATTTCCTGTTGGATCAAATAAAACTCAAGTCTCAACTTGAAGATGGTTCAAAAAAGAATGATTTCTTGAGAGAATGTGTTAAAGCTAATAAATCTATTGAGGAAATTCAATGCTTAATGAAAATGTTTTATAACTAGTTTTTTTATTTCATTTAGAAAGTTTTCTTGATAGAATGCATTAAAGCTAATAATCAATCCTCAGCACACACTCCTCACTGAGATGTGAAACATTTTATGGCAACATTTTAGATTATATTTTTTTTGTTTAAATAAAAATTTTTTTATTTCTTTTTAGTGATAGTTTCATATGTGCTGAAGTTTTAAAGGTCTTGATTCTAGATGATTTTTTTTTGAAAAAAATTGAAAAACTCATACATTTTTTCTTCTTTAAATTCAAATCATTAAATTGACTTTTCTAAATACAGCTAAGTCAACAAAACTCTATATCTGTTTTAAAAAATTGGAAATACACTCCCCTGCATTTTATTGAAGCAAGGGGTGGGTATCAAAATTTTTTTTCTAAGTTATCAATTTCACATGTAAGATTTTAAAAATTGGCAATACCCTCCCCAGAATTTTATTGAAGTAAGTGGTGAAAATCACCAAAATTCAATATATTTACATAAATTAATATATAAAAAACTAATATATATCAATTTCCCTAGTTTTAAAGTAATGACAATTCCTCTAGCCAAAATTTGGATACATCTAGAAACAAATGTTTGGGAATTTCCACAAGTGTAGTCTGAGGAGCCTCATGAAACAAATAAATGCTGTCTTGATTCCCATTTATACAACTCAAGGTTGTTGGGCCATTGCTTTACTTTAAGAATTTGAAATATAAGAGTTATTTATAAAAAATTTATGAAAAAATAAAAAATATTTGATGACTCTACTCATACCCATACTTTTTTGATCTACATAAAGTTTTTTTATATCTGTTAAATTTACCTTCTTTTTTTACCTTATTGATTAGTTGGATTTGTTTTTGACTTATTTAGAAGGAGCACCCAAAATGAATAAAGTCCTGACAAGATTCCAAACCAGGAGGAGCTTTTGTTGTTTGGTGATTATCCTTAGAAGAGTTCCAAATATTTTTGATGATTCCAGTTTACAATCCAAAATTGATTATACAGTTGTGATCCAGAAATTATAATCCATGACCTTTTATTTTAGCTGGGGAAGGAATAGGTTGTCCAGTAATAGGATTAATATATGAGAAGATCCCCAAAGTAAGATAATTGGCATCATTCTTATTGGTATAAATCTTGTTATGAAAACCAGAATGTAATTTTTTCAAGCAATTGGACAAGAAACAATTGAGTGATCCTAAGCTTTGGGGGATAAAATCCTAGGTAATCATCAAATAAGAGTTTCAGAAGCCTTATTCTCTAATTATGCCATAAAAAACACAAAATAAATTATGTGATATTTTGAAAAAAAGGCTCAACTTTAAAGATCAATATCTCAGCAACCAATGAACCAAATTAAAATCTGTTTATAGGAAGTGAAAGATAGGCGTCAAGAAAATCTTCAGTTAAAGGACATGCGATTTAAATAAAAATAATCCTAATTTGTTACATAAAAACATGAAATAAAAAATTTAAATTGAGAAAAAAAGGCTCAACTTTAACAGTCAATATCTCAGCACCCACTGAACCGAATTCAAGTAAGTTTGTGGAAAATGAAAGGTAGCCTTCAGAAGAATCTTCAGTGAAAAGGAAATTAGATTTGAATGAAACTAACCCTGATTCCGAGTCTCATTTTCAAAATTTTACAAAAACTTGAATAGTGGTAATGGAGATGAAAACAGGAGGAGTTTGATAAGTTCACTGTTATCCAGATAAGATTTATACATATATTTAAGTGTGAAATCTTCATAGAATGATTGAGATATCATATAGGAATGAAAAAAGGAGATGAAACTTACCTTGTTTGAAAAGTAGGGAAAAAAGAGTGAGAAAGATTGATGTTGCAATTTGAGGGAAATTGTCAGCCAGGCTATTCCAGGAGTCCAGTAAATGATATATAAATTATAAAACCTTAAAGAGTGGGTAAGAATTGTATTTAATGAATATAACTTAATATTTTATTGCATAATGAAATTATATAAGTATTTTATTATATACAAGTGTTACATTAAATTTATTGGTTATATATATTTTTATATACAGTTAAATTGAACATAATATAATATATTCTACAAATAATGGCGCATTTTTATGTATTTAATAATTATAAATTTATATTTAATTAATTGAAAAAAACATATATTATAATTATAAGTGTAAAATTGGCTTATAATATATTTAAATTAATTATTTAAATTTATATATTAAATAACACCTCTCATATCATACTAAACAATAATTAATGACGCTTCTTTTGACCCTTAATTGTGTTAGAAAAAGCAAATAAATTAATTTATACTAAATTGAGATTAATTACATGATTGTTGCGTCAAAGTATTTTTTTGTTTCACTTAAAATATCCTTTAATCAGATTGTACCATCTGTTTGGAATTATTTTTCTCATAGTTCCTATGTTCCAATCTTGTTTAGTTATTCACTATTTTCACTTACTGATTTGGGAATTAATGGCGGGAAAATTGGTTTCTTAATTGGGGTTTTAATTATTTGTTTCATATTTTTCTCTACATTGTTATGTTTCACTTACTCTTTGATATACTTGTTTTATTCTATTCTAATTATTGTATTTACAAATATAGTGGCGCTTCAGAGGACCCATTGCCTATAAAAGGGCCTTGGATAATCCCCTGTAGCCTCATCACTTATTACACACTCAACAAATTAAATAACCAATTTATTACGTTTATATTTTTTTTATTAGTAATACAAATCTAATTTAAATTCTATACAACAAATCAAAGGTTGCTTTAAGTCTGATAGTAATTAAAATTGTTTGCCGCGCAGAACCCTTACATTTAATAATATTATTGTTAATAAAATCTAAGTTTTTGTCACCTCTCAAAGTTGCTCACCGTTGTTTCCCTCTCAAATAAATTAAATATATATTCTTTGGTTTATTTCTTTATTTTCCCTTGTCCTCCTCCTTCTCTCCTCCTTTTTCTCCTATTTTTCTTACCTCTTCTAGACGACTGACCGACAACTGGGGGCCTTTCCAAAACGACGACGACGATTGAGCCTGGCAACGAACGACAAAACGCACGGACCACCTAGCAAAACGAAACTTTTGCCGCGACTGTGTTTCGAACTTGGGTTCGACATCTTAGGTTTATATAATATTAATTTTTATATTATTTTGAAGTGATTTTTTGATCACTATAGTAAGTTCACCTTTGCGCCTCTCACTCATATTACTATATTTTTATTGCAATAACAGTGATTGTGGCTTAATTGCTGATTCACTGAGTGTAAGTGTTCAATTTTTAAAATTTTTTTTCCTAGTTGACCATTATAGAGTGTTAAATCCTCTTAGTCCTAGAAGAATTGACATTATTATTAATACAAATTGAATTATTAATTTAATTTTTTTATTATTATTAATTATTGTTAATTTTGGTTGACTTAAAAGTAAATTGTGCTTAGTCCCAAATATATTGCCATATTTAATATTGGTAATTAATTGGTTGAATTAACTTACTTGTTATTCCCAATTTAACCTTGCAATCCATTTTTTTTAAAAAATTAATTTTTTAATTATTACTTTATATTGAAAATTATTTTTTCTATAATTTAATTAATTAAATATTTTTTTTTTATTATTTGGAGCAATTATTGACTAACTTTTGTTATTTTTTTATAAAGTAAAAAGTAAATTATAAATCTTCCCACTAGTATGTCCAACAATTTGGCAGAAAAAATGGATAACATGCAAGTGGATGAGATAGAAATTGACTATGATGCTGACACTGTAAGTTCTTCTAAAGTTGGTCATAAAAAATCTTATGCTAACACAAAGAATTCACATACTGCAGGATGTGGAAATGACAGGAAATGCAAACAAACCAAACCCCCTTCCCCCAGTACCACAGAAGGAAGTAAAGCCTCTAGTGCCTCAAGAAGGTCTTCCAAAAGGCTTCAAAATAAAAAAGCTTCCTCTGCCACAACAAATCAGCAACCTATCCAGTCATATAAAAGAGTTGAAGACAGAAAATATGACATACAAAGCAAAGGTAGACACATTGCGGGATCAGGTCCAAGAACTCAGGAACCAGATTCAGGCCCAGGCCCCTCCTCAGTTGCCTCCCAATCAGCCTCAGTTTCAGGCTCAACCTTCACAGCCACCCAGCTCAACCATCCAAAATCCAAATACTATGGAAGTAGAGCAATGGAAATGGGATTATCTAATGAGTCACTACCAACAGAATGTGCAACACCCTCCTCATCATCAGCCTGGCCCATCCAGAACACCCAATTTCCATCCACCTCCTCATCCCTACCAACAAGGCAGGAGAAAGAAGGCCCAAGCACAATCCCAAACCCAGTCCCAGGGGAAGTTTCCTCCTCTGCCATGGTAAGTAATTTGGTTGATAGTCACTTGGGTATGTTTTCTAATAAATCTTCTTCTGCAGTTAATATTATTGAACATGGTGAAAGAACAGTTAAACCTGTTAAAAGACAGCTTCCTGTAACTAGTAGCCCTATTGATGTAATTAGCAAATTGTCATTTGATGAACCTTTACATTTAACTTCTACATCTTTAATTAATCCTTCTCTTGCAATTAAAAATGATTCTGTTCCCCCTGAAATCTATACCTTAATTGAAAAAACTTCGGAGGAAATATTGAAAGATACCCTTGATTTTAATATTGTGAAAGACAAACATGTGAGAGATGTGTTAATCCATGAAAATGATAGATTAAATAATTTACACTTGCAATGTAAAGTGAGTTCTTCTGTACAAGATACAGCTTATTTAAAAATCAAAGAAACCTTGAATATTGTTCTTAGTCAACAAAAACAAATAAGAAGTGACCATAGAGCTATCTCAGATAGAAATATCAGTCTACATAAGACCTTGAGTGAATTGAAACCCCTTATTGAGGAAAATTATTCATTCAAAAATGAAATAAAATCTCTACAAAATGAGTTTAAGAAGCTAAAAAATGATTTCCATGCACTAAGTACCAAACACTCAGTTTCTGAGGACAGAAATGTTCTATCTCTTGCAAAAGTAAATGACCAGATGTCTGAAATTCCAAGAATAAGAAACTATGTGTCTGACCTACAGGAAAAGTTCTCAACCTTAAACACCAATAATGAATTAAATGAGATTTCTGTAAATAAGCTGCATAAAAATAAAGGGAAAAGACCTGAGCAAAGTTCATCCTTTCTTCCTCATATTTCAACCATTAAACAAACTGACAATGACTCTGTAAAATCTTTTGCTACTAGCAAAAAATCTTGTGATGGTCATGCACCAGCTGTTTCTGTAAATAATGAAATTTCTGAACACCTGGCTAAACTTCAGGAATTATTAATAATGAATAATTCAAACCAAAAAGTGGACCATCCCAGTAGTCAGAAAAATTGGCCTAAGTTAGACCAATATCCTACCTTTGATGGTTATTCTTCCTCTGATTGGCAACACTTTATCCAGAGAATTGATAATTTAAAGAGATCTTATAAACTACCTGATGAGGAAATTGTTTCTAAGCTAATTTCTTTACTTTCCAATGTAGCCTTGATGTGGTATGAATCTGTCCTCTTAGATAACAATCATTATACATGGAATGATTGGAAATCCTTGATTGAGAATCAGTTTGGTGGTTCAAAATTCAGGTTAGCTCAGCAGAGACTGTATGAGAATACTAGATATGTATCCTCCTCTGTTGAAAAGCCCATTGTTTTTCTGATGAAAATAACTAAAATCCTTAGAGCAATTGATCCAAAGTTGGATTATGATATTTGGAGAGATAAAATCTTGTATAAATTACCAAATTCTCTTAGGGATTTGATTGTTGCTAGAACTGAGCATGTAAGGGAAAATTCTTCTTTCATTAATATCTGTAATGAAGTACTACTCAACCATAGATATGAACCAAAGAATTACCTTAGTAAATCTTATAATGATCAGAATAAACCTTCTATAAAGCTCCCAGAAAAATCTGGTAAACCCTCTGCCCCAGTTGCACCTAAAAAATATGCAACAAATACTTGTTATAAATGTAACAAACCGTGGCAGAAGGGTCATGTTTGTGACAAGAAAATTCATCTTGTTGAACAAAATGAAGACACTGATGAAGTTGAACTTGATGTCAATAATTCTTCCAGTGACTGTGAAAGTAATATCTCCTATGACAATGAATCTGTTAAAGATGTTTTAATGTTGGAACATGATGTCCATTATTTAAATAATATATCTGAAGATTGTGTATTGAATTTATCTTCAGTAGAGAATGCTGAGATAATTAAAGATATTACTAACAATTCTATTCCTATATCCCCTTTAAAGGCACCTGTTATCATTAATGGTAAAAATGTTGATGTAGTTCTTGATTCTGGTGCTGGAGGAAGTGTAGTATCTGAAAAAGCTTTGGCTTCAGTGGATAAGGAATATTTGAGTAAATTATTGCCTATAACTTCTGAAAAATGGAGAGGGTATGGTTCTACCTTATTTCCTATTGGCAAATACAAAACCTCTGTATTTTTCAAATATAATGGTGGTTTTGTCAGAGCTATTTGTGAGTTTTTTGTCATGAAAAATGATAATTTGAGCAATTGGTTTATTATGGGAAATGATATTTTAACCATGTTTGGTGTGAAACTGGACCCAGCAAATAATTGCTTTACCTTAGGAATGAATGGGAAAAGAAAATTCAAAATTTCTTCTCCTAGACCTTCTGGGCATTTGTTGAAATCTTGTAACTCACTGACCCAATGTAAAGGTAGAACAACAACTGAAATGGATGATTTATTACATGAAATAAATACTGCTTCTTTTGGTGATCAGTTGACTTGTGAACAAAAAGATTCTATTGTTGCCTCTATTACCTCTTTCCCTATGGCTTTTGCTCATGGGTCTAATGTCTTGGGAATTGTTCAGGAAGAAATGAAGATTACCTTATCCTGTAATTTGAGTGATATTCCTCCTACCCTTAAGAAAAAACCATATCCTGCTTCTCCATCAAAAAGAAAAGATATTGAAGATAATATTGAAACATTATTGAAAATGAATATCATTGAGAAAGTGGATGTCACCCCCAAATATTGTGTCATCTCCCCAGTCTTGATTTCATATGAAAAAGATAAAGCTAGATTATGTGGAGATTACAGAGCTTTAAATACCTATACTGTTGATGATATTTATCCTTTACCCAGAATTAATTCAATACATGCTACCTTGCAAGGTGCAAAATTTATTAGTTGTCTGGATGGTAATAAAGGTTATCATCAAGTTCCAGTTGAGAAAAATTCTCAAAATTTTTTGCTTATTGCTACTCATATGGGAATATATAAGTATGTTAGGATGCCATTTGGCCCTAAAAATGCTCCTTCAGTTTTCCAGAAGGTCATGGATAACACTTTCAATCAAGAAATTATTGAAGGTTGGCTCATGGTTTATATTGATGATATTATTGTTTTTTCTAAAACTTTTGATGAACATATGATTCACTTGAATAGAGTTTTCCAAAAAATGAATGAAATCAATATGACCTTATCTTTAAAAAAGTGTAAATTTGGTTTTCAATCTTTGAAAGTCCTTGGCCATGTTGTGTCAGGCTTAAAAATTTGTGTAGACCATAATAAAGTTGCTGCCATTCAAAATGTGAAAGCAACAACTTCTGTAAGAGAAATCCAAAGTTTTTTGGGTATGTGTGGCTATTATAGACAATATATTAAAAATTATCAGGTCATAGCCTTGCCTCTTACAAAACTAACCAGAAAAGATGTTGCTTTTCTCTGGAATAATGACTGTCAGAAAGCTTTTAATACATTGAAAAGTTGCTTAATGACAGCCCCTATATTGGCTCTTCCAGATTTTAACAAGCCATTTGTACTTTATACAGATCCTAGCTTTATTGGTCTGGGTGCTGCCCTTCACCAAAAGCAAATTATTAATGATAAATCCTCAGAGGTTGTAATTTGTTATATTTCAAGAACCTTAAGAAATAGTGAATTGAAATATGGTGCCACTCAATTGGAGTGCTTAGCAGTTGTTTGGGCTCTGGAGAAACTTCATTACTACTTGGATGACCAAAAATTTGAGTTGGTAACTGACTGTAGTGCTGTGAAATCTCTCTTAAACCTCAAGACACCTAACAGACATATGTTCAGGTGGCAACTTGCTGTTCAAGAATACAGAGGAAGGATGACTATTATCCATAGAGCTGGAAATGTTCACTCTAATGTTGATATGCTCTCCAGATTGCCTCTGCCAAATAATGACTCCAATCCTGCTTATGTACCTGAAGATGATACTGTTCATATACATGGTATATTTATAGTTGATATGGAGGAAGAGTTATTACAGTTAATACTGGATTCATATGATAAAGATTCTGATTTAAATAAATTAGTTACTATTTTGAATGATCCTAAGAATGCTTCAATTCAAGCATTAATAAAATCTCTTCCTGCAAAGTACCAAAATGCTTTAAATAAAGGAAAGTTTTCTATTGACGATGGTTATATATATTATAGAAGGAAGCTTACCAATGTAATTGTTATTCCTCCTTCAATGAGAGAAACTATCCTTAAACTTTGTCATGATGACATATTAGCTGGTCATTTTGATCTTGAAAAAACATTGATTAGAATCAAAAACACTGCATGGTGGGCTAATATGTCTGAAGACACAAAATTATATGTTGAATCTTGTGATTCCTGCCAAAAATCTAAAAGGTTAACAGGTAAGAGAGGAGGGTTATTACAACATATTGAAGCACCTAGTGCTCCCTGGCAAATCATTAATATGGATTTTGTCACTGGTCTTCCTGTTGCAGGTAAAGACAGCTTTAACTCTTGTTGGGTAATAGTGGATAGATTCACAAAAATGTGCAAATTTATTCCAACCCACAAAGATGTATCCACAAAAGAATTAGCTTTCTTATGGTGGTCTTACATGTTTAATATTATTGGTTTTCCAAAAGCCATTATCTCTGATAGGGATCCAAAATTCACTTCTGAGTTTTGGACCTCTTTGATGGATATTTGTGGCTGTGAGTTAAAATTGTCTACAGCTCACCATCCTCAGACTGATGGTCTAGCTGAAAGAATGATTCAAACTCTGGAAGATATGATTAGAAGGTATTGTGCCTTTGGTTTAGAATATAAAGACAATGACAGATTTACTCATGATTGGGTCACTCTTTTGCCTGGTCTTGAATTTGCATATAATAGCACTGTTCATTCTGTCATTGAGAAAAAGCCTTTTGAGCTTTGGTTAGGTTATGTCCCAAACACTCCTGCTCAGATTCTCAATAATAAATTACCTAAGTTGGAACTACACCCTGGTGTAAAATCTTTTATCCAAATGCAACAGCTATGCAGAAAACATGCTCAGAGTTGTATTGATAAAGCATTTGAATATGAAAAGAAAAGATGGGATAAATCCCATAAAGAATACACATTGAACAAGGGTGATGAAGTGTTGATCTCTACTGTCCATTTCAATTTACAAGGTAACCACAAATTAAAAGATCCTTTTGTAGGACCATTTGTTGTTAAAAGAATGGTTGGTGATAATGCAGTTGAAGTTGTATTGTATTCTCCATATGATAGGAAACATCCTGTCTTTCCCATTTCTTTACTTAAACCTTATACTTCCAACAGTGACTTATTTCCAAAAAGAAGGGGAAGACCTAAGAAAAACCCTCAGGAAGTCACAGAAACAGCAGAAATTGATAAAATTCTCAATGATAGAATTATCACTTCTGAAAGAGGTACTGAATATTTATTGAGATATAAGAACAAATCATCTGAACATGATGCATGGATACCTGGCAAGGAAATTTCAAATCTGCCTGCTCTGTTGAAAAAATACAAAAAGAAAAAATCTTAGCATTTTTTTTATTGTTTTTTTT
The DNA here is from genome assembly GCA_030280995.1 of Hemileia vastatrix. Lineage (NCBI taxonomy): Eukaryota > Fungi > Basidiomycota > Pucciniomycetes > Pucciniales > Zaghouaniaceae > Hemileia > Hemileia vastatrix. The sequence continues at coordinate 25,185,362 of JASXTE010000009.1, read as the reverse complement.
AGAGTGAGGGAGTGTCAGCCAGGCTATTCCAGGAGTCCAGTAAATGATATATAAATTATAAAACCTTAAAGAGTGGGTAAGAATTGTATTTAATGAATATAACTTAATATTTTATTGCATAATGAAATTATATAAGTATTTTATTATATACAAGTGTTACATTAAATTTATTGGTTATATATATTTTTATATACAGTTAAATTGAACATAATATAATATATTCTACAAATAATGGCGCATTTTTATGTATTTAATAATTATAAATTTATATTTAATTAATTGAAAAAAAACATATATTATAATTATAAGTGTAAAATTGGCTTATAATATATTTAAATTAATTATTTAAATTTATATATTAAATAACACCTCTCATATCATACTAAACAATAAATAATGACGCTTCTTTTGACCCTTAATTGTGTTAGAAAAAGCAAATAAATTAATTTATACTAAATTGAGATTAATTACATGATTGTTGCGTCAAAGTATTTTTTTGTTTCACTTAAAATATCCTTTAATCAGATTGTACCATCTTTTTGGAATTATTTTTCTCATAGTTCCTATGTTCCAATCTTGTTTAGTTATTCACTATTTTCACTTACTGATTTGGGAATTAATGGCGGGAAAATTGGTTTCTTAATTGGGGTTTTAATTATTTGTTTCATATTTTTCTCTACATTGTTATGTTTCACTTACTCTTTGATATACTTGTTTTATTCTATTCTAATTATTGTATTTACAAATATAGTGGCGCTTCAGAGGACCCATTGCCTATAAAAGGGCCTTGGATAATCCCCTGTAGCCTCATCACTTATTACACACTCAACAAATTAAATAACCAATTTATTACGTTTATATTTTTTTTATTAGTAATACAAATCTAATTTAAATTCTATACAACAAATCAAAGGTTGCTTTAAGTCTGATAGTAATTAAAATTGTTTGCCGCGCAGAACCCTTACATTTAATAATATTATTGTTAATAAAATCTAAGTTTTTGTCACCTCTCAAAGTTGCTCACCGTTGTTTCCCTCTCAAATAAATTAAATATATATTCTTTGGTTTATTTCTTTATTTTCCCTTGTCCTCCTCCTTCTCTCCTCCTTTTTCTCCTATTTTTCTTACCTCTTCTAGATGACTGACCGACAGAAATTGAATATGGAGTAAGTGAAATGTATAAAGAATGTGCAATTTATGTGTTTTAATTACATGGAACCAAAAAAACTGAAATAGGGGAAAGGGGGGATAATGACCATTCCAAGGAGGGATGAAGAGTAGGGTGATGGAGCTAAAAAAGAAAGTAAAGAAGGAGAGAAAAAATAGTTAATTTTACCATTGAAATCAAAAATAACCACTTACAAAGAAATTGGATACAAAAAGTAAATAAAAAAACTGAAAAAAAACCAAAAAATATATATAAATAGCAATCAAAAAATCAAAAAAAGAATAAAATTACTTACCTGGAGAGATGAGATGAGAAAATAAATGAAACTAAATTGTTTGAGGGATGTTGGAGGAGAAGAGGAAAAGGATATGAGGGATGAATGAAAAAATGAAACAGTGAAAAATAATGCAATTTCAGAAAATATGCACTTTTATGTTGAGCTGGTGAAAGAAAACAAATGAGACATCCAAAAAAGAGATATTAAGCGTAAATTCAAAATAAAAATGAATATGCAAAAGACAAAAACACAAAACCAAGTGAATAAAGCACAGGAGTTGAAAATTTGGAGAGTATGAAAAAAAATTAAAAGGGTTGTGTTTCAAAATGTTGGAGGGTGGTTGGTATAATGACAGAGCGTATGCTGGCGGAAAAAATGTTTTGTGATTCAAGGGAGGGGAGAGCTGGTGCAGGTCTGGGATCCTCTTCTTCAGAAATATCATTGAAAAGACATATAAGCTAAAGTGTCTTCCAACACAGAGTCAGAGTCAGAGTCAGCGGCTAAAGATAAAGTGACAGCACTCATAGCTGTGTGAAGTTGCTTCCTAGTAGAGAGGTGCTTCATTATTGTTGGTAGAAACAGTTTTTGGGAGAAGGTTTAGGTGATGAGTGGGAAGTGTGAATTCACCACAAAATGAGCAGGTGGGGTGTGTAGATAAAAAAAATGTTATGTCTTAACCACCAAAATTAAGTAGAATAGAGTGATGAGATAAATAAGGATGTTATCCACAATTATAAGTCATATGACTTACTTTCAAATCAATCTTGGATGTGATGATTTTGGGATCAGGAATTAGGTACAGAAATTGGGGTATAAGAGGCAGAATAATGCATTATTGTGGATTTCTTATCCATTAGACCTGGGGCTAGTGGATAAGAATCTTTGGCAATTAATAATGTATGATCCTGGGAAAAAAATCCCTACCCCTAATTACAGATCCCTGAACATTGATACTGTCAGCCAGGCTATCTCAGGAGCCCAGTAATTTATATAATAAATTATTGAAATCATGTAAGGGAATAACATTAGTGGGTATCAAAGTTATAAATTTGTAATTATTCAAAAGGTATTTCACAGCAGAAAAAGAAAACCACAAAATTGACAATAATTCTCACTAAAAAGGTGTTTTGGGGTACACAATATGGCATATTTTTAAAAATTATCTTGGTTAATCTGAAAGAAAAAAGAGGTTTTTTGAAATGGAATATTTGTAACTTTGATACCCCCTATTATGTATTATGTAGTTACAATAAATCATGTTATTAAATAATAAAATTATATAAATATTTTATGAATAAGTAAAATAATTACTATATTTAATTTTATTATTAAGTAAAATTTTTATTACATAAAAAATATTATAATCTATAAAATCATGGTGCATTTCTAATTATTTGATATTTCTAAAAAATTTATAAATTAATTATTATATTATAAGCTTAATAATATATAAATTATAACATAATTACAAATTAATTAATTTAATTTATATACTAAATACAACTTATCATACAATATTATCCATAAATATTGGGCGCTTCTTTGACCCTTAAGTGTGTTACTATAATTACTAAATAAATTAAAATACTTATTTATTATAATAAATTTATATTCTCACTCTAAATAAGTTATTTTATTAAACTAATTAATTTTTTTAATTAAATTACTAATTAAATTACTTGAAATAGTTAACACAATTAATTTAATTTTCTTTATACTGAATTAAGAATTATTATATACATTAAAGCGTGAAAATAATTCTTTTTGTTTTAATTAGAACCTTTATATCTATTTGTAATACCTGTTTTGGATTTTCTTTCTCACAGCTCTCACGTTTCATACTCATGTAGTTTTCATTATCTTAATTGTTTTGTTTTGGGATTATATGGTGGGAAAAAAAGTTCCTTATTCATGGGTTTAATTTACTGTTTCTATTTCCTTATTTTATATGTTTCAATTAAATTAACTTATATGGTTTTTTTCACATTACTATACTCTTTGTAGATACAATTGAAACGCCCCAGATGGTCCTCTTGCCTATAAAAGGGCTTTGGAATCCTCTCTGGTAATTATCATTTACATTATAACATTTTAAATACCTACAATACATTATTATTATTTATTAGTAATACAAATCTAATATAAATACTCAATAATTAATCTAAGGTTTCTTTAAGTTTATTAATAATAAAAATTGTTAGCTGCGCAGAGAGATCTTTGATTACTTAATTAAATATTTACTACTAAACCAAACCTCACTGTTGTGTCATTCCTCATAACTTGTCATTGCATCTCTCTTCTTTAATTTAATTTTTTATTATTTTCTACTCTTTTTGTTGCCTTATTACCTTTTGTAATTCCTCCTTTATTTCTTCCTTCTTCTTTCCTTCATTTTTTCTTCTTCTTCCCCTTCTAGACGACCAGCTGACAGATACCTCCTATTAGAGTACTATGGGTGATCTTATATGGCTGATTTTGTTCAATTATCACCAAATGAAAATGGAGAGATTTTCATGCATTCTCCTCCCTCATTTTTTGTAGTGATTTCAATAATTTTTTAACTACATTTCTCTTTTTAATATTTTAAACTGGTTTGGTTTTCCTTAATCAAGCTAAAACTCTTGGTATTGCGCTAATTTGGTGTTATTGAAAGAATATTGCTCATATAGGTGATTTAAGGTTTTTTACTCACTAGAATTTGTAGAATTTGGAAAAAGGGATGTTCTTCTGGGCCTTGAAATTTCATTAGAGTTCTTTAGAGGGATTAAAAACTCATCTGGATGGGTATATTCTAAAAGAATTTTCTAGAGGTAAATATGCAGGAAGTATATTTTCTAATACTTAGGAATAGTTTATGAAATCAAATACTAATACACAACAGGTTGTTAGTTAATAATAAAATTATTAAATAATTTCTTCTATTAAAATTAGTTCTGCAAGAGAGTTATGTAATTTTAATAAATCTTCTCACAAATATTATTTTTTGTTAAAAAATGATCATCATTTCAATTTCTCCCTCCTCTTAAACAGATTAGACCCATCATTAGTACATACAATGGTTGCATGAACAATTAACTAAATATAGTCATAGAATGAACATGAAGTGAGAGCGTCAAAAAGAAAAAAATTATAATAGATATATAGAAGAAAAAAAACTTATTTGAAGAGTAGATACCGAGAAAAAAAATATATTGTCTTGATATAGATAAGGTGATAGCTCTTTTCATTCTTACCCCAGGTTTTTTTCTTATGTCACCCAATAATAAATCTAAGTCCAGGGTTTTTAAATATGAATACATGAATATGATTTCTGAAAACAAATATTTATTTCCAGGTGAATTAATGTTGCATCAAATTTTAAATTTCTCTTTCAACTTGAGTCTTTCTTATATTGAGAATATTATGTTATTAATACATAATAGGGGGTATCAAAGTTAGAAATTTGTAATTTTTTAAAATTTATTTCACAACACAAGCAGAAAGACACAACCTTGAAATAAATTCCAAGTTAAAAGGTGTTCATGGGTCACAATATGGCATATTTAAAAAAATAATCATGGTTGATTTGGTGGAAAAAAGAGGTATTTTGAAATTGAAGATTTCTAACTTTGATACCCCCTAATATAACTTAAATTTTTATGTGTGAAAAAATTTTTTAAGACTTAAAATATATAGGACTTTGACCTATAGCACACATTAACTGTTTTAAGAGTACCTTGATGTCTGTGAAATACTTTACATGTGTTAGATATAAATTAAACATCTAAATAGAATTTTTTCTTAATTTTCATTCAACAATACTTAGACCTTAAAATTTGAGTTTTTGAACCAAAAAAATTAGTTAAATGATATTATAGACTTCTCTTTAATCTTAAGATAGCTAGAGATAAGAAAAAAATTATACTGATACAGAATCACCAACTCTTGTAAAAACTTTGCATAAACATAGATACGGAGTTCACAAAAAAATTAGTGAATTGATGTGTTTTTTTTAAATAAATATTTTACTTTTTTGAGTTCAAAAAACACAGAATATGATAACATGAAAATATTTATAAAAATTGTGTAGAATGGCCTGGGGTGTCTAGATATTTCAATTAAAAAATGTGCCAGTTGGTGAAAAATTAACTCTTTTTCCACAAGCACAAAGTTTCATTTACATGGATGTAAATACAATAAATTTGAGTTTATTTCAGGTTTTTACCTGATCATAATTTTAAAATTTTAGTTCCTCCAAAACTTTTATAATAGATGCTCTGTACCTCATAATCTGCCATTAAATTATTGGAAGATAAAAATAAATTACTCCAATTCTTCTCTGTTTTTTTTTGAATATAAATGGTTTATTTGGTGTGGGAATTATCAGGGTTACAGTTTAATTTAAAATTTATTTTTTTGTGTGAGATCTACTATTATGACTGAAATCTGGGGTATCAGGATAAATTAAATAGTTTATTTTGATTTTTATCCACTAGCTCCAGTGCTAGTGGTCAGAATCTTCTACCATTAATCATGTTAGATATGGGCAAAAAAAGAACATATCTCTAATGGCCAAATAATTTGCAAGGAGTCCCCCAAATGTATTAGTTCCTGGAAAAACTTCTACTCTTTTGAACATTTAATACAAAAAATGAATAACTTTCTATGGTGTATATTTTTTATATTCTGAACCAAAAGTTTGTTAAAAATTAAAAAACTTGTTCTGATGAACCCCTGATTCCAAATTATGCATCTGTGTATATGAATTTCAAATTATAAAAAATTTCTTTTATATGTACTAATAGTAGCCATAAGATTGTTAACCTCACAGAAAAAATTGAAAGTGGGGGTTATCAACATTAAGGGATCCAAAATTAGGGATCAGGAATTTTTTTTGCCTGAATCCAAGATTATTAATTGTGGAATATTCTAATCCATTATCCAAACTGATAGTGGATAAGAAATACACAATGACACATTTTTCCACCTCTTATACCCCAATTTCTGCACCTGATTTCTGTTCCCAAACTCATCACATCCATGATTTATTTTTAATCAAGTCACATGATATATAATTGCAGATTCCATCCTTATGTCTCTCTTCACTCTAGTTTACTTAATTTTTGTTGTAAAAACATACCTTTTATTATATCTACACACCCCACCTGATTATTTGGTGGAAATTTTCTGATTCCCTCATCAGTTAAACCTTCTAAAAACAGCAATGAAGCAGCTTTCTACTAGCCAGAAACTTGAGTCAACTATGAATGATATTTCTTTAACTTTAGTTTCTGGATGTGATTTTGAAAACACATTAGTTTATATGTCTATTCTTTTCAAAAAGTGTTACATCAAATAAAGGGGGCCAAATTGTCTTCATGATCACAGATATCAATCTTCACTAAATTCTCCAGATCCTCTATTAAACTTCACCCAATTCCTTCATAAAACCTAACCAACTCCTCTCTGATCATGCTATCTTTCATAAAAATTCTCATAATAAACAGTGTGATCCTTCCATCCAACTTGCTTTTGTACTATGTTGCTTTGGTTCAAATGGAAATGGTTCTGCTTGAAAATGTTTGGAAAATATCTTTAACATAGGATATGGTACTGTGAAATTATACACCAAGTGCTGTATGATTTCTTTCCAATCCCTCAAGTCTCAAAAACTTTCTTGAACAACTCCACAGAAGAAACTTAAGTACTCTCAATTAATGCAAGCTTTAGGTTTCCTTGGCTGTGTAGGTTTTGTTGATTTTAAAAATATACCATTGAATCAAAAGCCTTCTCATGATGACAACCATTATTTTTTTCAGAAAAGAATTTTTCTTCAAAATAATGTTATCAAATTTCTAATGATTCATAAACTAAAATTTTATCTTTATTCTAAATACTCTATTGAAATTCAACTTGTGTGTGATGTCAATAAAAAGCTTATTGGTTCTCATAGTGGCTGCCCTTGCTCATGTCATTAATCTTCTGTATTAAAAACAATGAGGACTTCTAAAATTCCTGAAATATGCTTTAAAAAATCTCAGTACCTCCTTGCAGACTAAGTGTATGCAAGTGGAAATTACATTATACCTTCTTTTTAAGTTGAAACATTAGAAAATGACCATAAAAAAGCTTAATTGTCACCTTGAAAAATTAAGAGTAAAAATTGAACATGCTATTAGAAATTTAAGGGGATGATTTTCTAGTCTCTGGAAGCTCAGAATCCAATTTCAAAAAAGTTGTACATCAAAAGAGAAAATTATTGGATAATTAATTGTGTTATACCCCATGATATCCTTGCTGATGTAAAATATGAGTGGTATGATCTTTATGAAGAATAGGATTCTAAATCTGCACCAGCTCTCCTTCTCCTTGATTCACCAAAATTTCTTTTCACTTGAATATGCTCTGTAATTATGCCAATGACACTCCAACATTTCTCAACAAAACCCTTTTAACTTTTTTACATACTATCTTATGTGTTTAATTCACTTGGGATTGTTATTTATATTTTCATATTGAACTTTATTTTGAATTTTCAGTGAAAGTCTTTTTTTTTCAAGTCTTGTTTGTTTTCCTTCATCAACTCAACATTAAATCACAGATTTTCTGCAATTGCATAATTTTTCATTTTATTATTTTTTCTTCCATCCCTTACATCCTTTTCCTCCTCTCCTCTTGCATTCCTCAATTAATTTGAAGTCAATTATTTTCTCAACTTATCTCTCCAGGTAAGTAATTTTTTTCCATTTTTCTATTTTTATGGTTTCTAATTATTTTTTATTTCCTTTTCTTTTTGTATCTCATCTTTTTTTTGTAAGTGGTTTTTCTATTGATTTTAAAATTAATGTTAAATTTTTTTTCTCCTTTTTTTTCTTTTCTCTTTATCATCCTACTTTTTATCCCTCCTTGGCCTGGTAATTATCCCACCTTTTTCCCCCATCTGCCTGGATTTTAGCCCCCCCTCAAATTTCCCCTCTGCCTCTCACAGGGGGAAAAATGGTGAGCTAGATGTCTAGTTCAGTTTTGTGACCCTATTTTATTCCAAGGTTCTGTTTTGTAAAAAACCCTTTAATTTAATGTTTTGAGCCCACCTTATTTTTTGCCTTTGGAAGAGTATTAAGGTGGTGTGGTGTGTATATGCTTGTAAGTGAAGGGAGGAGTAGATGCAAAAAGAATTTTCACATAAATGTATTAAGGTGAGAGGACATGAGCCAAGGAGAATTAAATGTCAGAGAAGCAAAAAAATAAAGTTTTTTCAAACAGGGTTACTACAAAAATTAGATTCAGAGTCATACCCTGCAACTAGAAACTGAACTAGACATCTGGCTCAGGGATTTTCCCCCTGTGTCTTCCTTTCCCCATAGGCCTCTCCTCCCTTATAATCTCTACAAGGAAGCCATATTTGGTTATTGGCTTCCATTTACCATCAGGCTAGAACTGTAATAGGAACCCCCCCACTCCCCACATACTGAAAAAACAAGATGGAAGCCAACAATACCAGGCTTATGGCCTCTATCCCTACTCCCCCACAAAAATTAGCAAAAAAAACAGCTATCTAGTGATAGATGTCTGGCTGGATTATGCATTATTTTTTTTAATAAATTTGATTTAATTTATAATCATTTTTCTTTTAAGTTTTTTTTAATATCATTGATTGATTTATTTATTTAATTTTTTTTCCTGTAATTTAGAAAAAAATTCTTTGTGTTCAATTGAAGTAACAATTATTTTAAATAATTTTACAAGAAAAATTTTTAAAGACTTTTACATTAATTTATTATGTGAGTTTATTTTTTTTTAATTTTAATTTTTGTGTTTTGGGAATTTACCTTTTTTTTTAGAAAAAAAATTTCTGTTTCTTTGGGTTCACCTCTTACTTCTCTATCATCTTCTGTATCTTCATTATCATCAGCCTTTCAATCATTGTCAAAATCTTCAAAAAAACTTATTGATAAATAATCTTATTAGAATAAAATAAATTAAAAAATATAATTCACTTTGAAAGTTTATTTGATCATACATCAAACATCACATATTATAGAACTAAAATTGAAAAAAATAATTATACAAAGAACTAACCTGAAGATATTAAGAATCTAACTGAAGTAGGAGAAAATAAACTTGTAAAAATTATAAGTTATTTTTTAAGCCTCAATTTATTTTTGAACCTCATTCTCTCAATGGTATAAAATATGAAATTTTTAATCAACTATCTGATCTCATCTCAACACTATATCAGATGGCATTGGTTTGCTTACCAATTCAAAATAAGAATATTTTGGGTGGTATCATGATAAGTTTTGGATAGAGAAAAGGTTTTATTATAAGTTATTCCCTTGGTTATTGTATCAATTTTTGTTTCATTGATAAAAATTCTTTGCTAATTTTAATTCTATTGGCATATATTCTTTACCAAAATTTTTTTCAAAAGCAGAAAAACAAAAAGATTCTTGAATATAAAACACCTTAAATTCTTTTAATCCATTTCTGGATTTTATACTTAAAAAAATCTGTAATGAAGCCTTTAAAAATAATCATGAAATAGCTTCAAGAGTAGGAATAACAAATTGGGGTTATTCAGAATATGAAGAGCTTAGAAATAAGATTTTTTATGTTTAGATTTTATAGTTACTCATTCAGGATTTCAAATTAAGATACAAACCAATATGAATGACAAAAAGCAAAATTGATGAAATGAACAAATTTTGATGACACCCCCCCTTACTTCAATAAAATGTAAGGAGGGGTATTGCCAAATTTTCAAAACATATATAGAATTTTTCTTGACTGAAATCTATTTAGAAATGTAAAATTATTTACTTGAGTTGTAATTTTGAAAAATTTGACATGAATACACAAAAAAGTAAAAATTAGTGTCAAATTTGCTATTGAGACCATTTAAAGTTGAATTTGTTAAATTTCTTAATAATTTACTCAACTAATAATGTATAGAGTAATGAAATTAAGGAGATTATGAAGTAATTTCATGTATAATAAATGATAAAAAATAGAAATGGGAAAGCAATAAAAAAACTAGTCATCAAACATTTTCATTAAGGTTCAATTTTCTCAATAGATTTATTAGCTTCAACAAATTCTATTATGAAGGACTTCTGTTTGGAACCATCCATGAATTAATACTTGAGTTTCATCTGATCTAATATTAATTTTACTTGAGATATTTCATCTCTTTATTTGATTTTTCAATACTTAGATATATCTTAAATTTCTTCTCCTCCAGGTCTTGTTCCCTATCATCACTCTGTGAAGAGAGCTCATATTCCCTCTCCTCCAATTCTTTTGTGCTATCATCCCTCTTTAAAGAGAGGCAATATTTTTTTCTTTTGAAAGTTAAGAGTCTTTCTTGAAACCTCAACATTACCTAGAGTTTTAAAAATATCAACAAAGTAAAAAAAAAACTACCTTATTAAGAGGTATCCTATCACTTACCAAAATCATGTTTCTTTAAAAAATCTTCAATAGAAGAAATAGTGGTTTGAGAAGTACTATCTCTCATTCATTTTATTTGACTTCTTAGACTTAGAGTAGTTGAAGCCCTTTGCTTCTTGTTGGATTATGTTGGTATATTATTGTCTTCATCATCTTTTTTTCTTGCTTCAGAGTTTCTTGATTGTAGTACCTGGGGTTTTTTTTAAGCCTTTTAAGAAATAAGAAATATAGAAATAAGTAAAAAATAAATAAATTGAATATATACAAAAAAAACCCAACAGGATTTATATTGGGTTGGTTTCTATCACCATAAGGATCTATAGAAAAGATATCTTGATTTGTGGAATTAAAAAGAGGGGAGGCTTGAGTGGAGGAAGAGGATGCAGATAGATTTCTCTTCATATCATGTTCAGAGATAGAATCTTCTCCATCCAACATGGTTCAGGATTGATATCAAATTTCTCTTCAGATATAGAATCTATCTCTTAATAATAAAGAAATAGAGAATCAAGTTCATCATCTATAGATTTGATACCCTTACTGATATCAATTTCAGTAATACCAAAAAAAGTGGAAAATGAAAGAGTCCCAGCCTTCTTGTATTTAGCTTGATAGTGCTTGAATTATTCACACATCTGTTTTAGAAAAAGAAAAATCCTTCCCTTTGTCTTATTTCTTAATTCATTGGCCATTAGAAGATAGCCAGAGACTTTTGATACAGAAGGCTATCCTACTTTAGTTTCATTCTTAGTAACAAAACAAGAGTCATAATTAGTTTTAGTTTTTAGCTGGTTTCAAAGGAAGAGGTAATTATCTTTTTTTAGTTGAATGGCCTTTTATATATTAGATGAGTGAAGGAAAGAGGAAGTGGTTGTATTTAAAGAAAAAGTAGGGGAAGGCTTCCTTTGAGAAGATACTTTAAAACAAGACATGTTAAGATATTTGACAATGAAAAGGAAAAGTAAGGAACAGATGAGTTGGGAGAGATCTGAATGGATAGAAGAATTACACAGGATGAGATGAGCCAGAAAGCTGTACAAGATGTGGCTATAAAGTATTGAGGATAAAAATGTTAGATAAGAGGTAAACATTGACACATAAAATGTCTAATAACCTAATTATTTTCAAAAATAATTTCAGAAGATAATTGAACAGGTTGAAAAAATATACAATTGGTGAGAAAGTTGTTTTTGAGAGACCTTAGAGTAACTCATGAAGTAATGCATAAGGAACCCTATAGTCTATCCTTGAGCTCTTTACAGGTATGATTCACACTATAATTTTAAATAATCTGAGAAATAAGAGTAGAAAAAATTTTAATCAGCAAGTAGGGTGTTTCAGTTCTGAAAAATACAGATTTAACTTAAGGGCAGATTTCAAAGCAAATCAGCACTTGAATTATGCAAAAAAGTCACTTATTTCAGAAATGGGTGTCAGTCATGACCTCAAAACAGCACCTTTTTCCCAAATTTTATTTCACAACCACATGTGACACACTGACCTCCCCTCATCTGATTTCATTTGTTTCTCCTCCCTACATAATTTCAGATCACATATTTTCTCCTATTGCATAATTTTTCATTCAATCACTCTCTATACGTCTCAAAAAATTAACATTCTCTTCTTTTTCAGTTTCTAATATCCTTCAAATCCTTTTTTGGAATTTTTTCGGTCATAATTAGTATTCTTTTGCAACTTTGGAAGTTTTGAAATTTATTGGCATGTTTTTGAAGGTGTTTTTTGCTATTGTTTACAGTTGTTTTTTGGTGTATTTTTCAGGCATATTTAAGGTTTTTTTAGGTATTATTTACAGGATTGTTTTGGCATACTTTTCAGGAACTCTTAAGGTCATTTTGAAGGTTTTTTTTACTATCATTTAAAAGATTTTTTGGTATATTTTTCAGGAAATATTTAGCCTCTTTTTCAGGAATTTTAAGGTATTTTCAGGTGCATTTTCTGTTGTTTTTTTGTGGAATTTTTACTATCATTCAGCAGAAGTTTTGGATATTGATTATTGCTGTTTTATGGTGCCATTATTTGATGACATTTTGGTAATTTGTGGGAGAATATTAGGGGGTGTCAGTTCTGGAAAATTAACATCTCATTGATACACATTCATAGTGCATTCTTTATGCACTTCATTTGTCCCATATTGTCACCGGACAACCTAGGCACAAAGGTCGAGGGTGTTCCTGGAAGTGAGATGGAGGGAGGAGTTTAGAAACTTCTTTGATGCACAGAGGAAATGTTCGAGGAAGTGATTCGAAGATGACTCAAAGGAAGAGCTACTGCTTCAAGATATGTTCGAGAAGGATTCTAATATAATTTAAAGGTAATATTAAAATTCTTAAAATCTCACAAAGGGTTGGAAACTCAATAATCAAAAGATTTAGGATTTAGAAATGATTATTTGAGGAAATAAGGAAAGATACAATAATAATGATTTAACCTAAAGCTTTACCACTATTAACTATTTATACGTTCTATAATTTAATTCTAAAGAGTATCAAACCAAAAACCCAACCCCTTTTATATCCTTTACTCCTCCTCGCATTGACCTCATACCCATCCACTATTCCACACATCACAGACCATTAAAATACACCCGTTACACCTGGACCCTCCTCACTAACATCCGTTAACCCCTTAGTCCTCCACTAACCATTCCGTCCATGCTCACTACCCCTTTTAATAATCCACAGACATTTCATAAACCTTTTAGCATACTACTACATTGACTATTGCGCGGTGAGTTGCTTATTGAGAAAAAGACTAAGACACACTATTGAGAGATTGACTAATTTAGATTTAGAGTTTAGACTAGCGTGGTTGAATAGCGAGTACACAAAGGAAAGTCGCAGTTGCTATGGAGAATTGCTTTCTGCGCTTCGATTATGGATTTTAACCTCTTATTATTGATTTAATGAGCTGCTTTTGCCTTGAGTGTCACGTGGCCCGTGACAGATGCCCGGGTATAAGAACGCAAGCTCCGTTGAGCCTAAGACATACTTCCCACACTAGTTTCCCTTCATTTAAATTTTATTTATTTATTATTATGTCAGCTTGTCCAACTCCAGCTCCCACACCTCCTCACCCCAAAGCAGATGGTGGGCTTGTCACTCGACAATATTCTCAAGCATGCACGGCTTGTGAATCCATGGAATATTTCTGTGTGGAAAGCACAGCTACTTGAGTTCCTCGCCAGAAATGCGAGTTTTGTCGATGGAGACGGGTGGCATGCGATGCCTTAACAAGAAATTCGGATATTGAACGACGGTTTACCAAGACAAAATATTGGGTAATACCAAAGACAAAAGAAGTGGTGGAAGACATATGGGACATATCAATCAGAGATGACCAGTCAGAAGCAGCTGAAGAGGAAGTCGAAGATGATACAATGCCCTGGGTAACTCGATCCATGGGTAAATGAAGCATAGAAGAGGAGGTGGATGAGTTAGTGGAGGAAGATGAGGAAGAAGTCCTCATTTCAAGGCAGACACCGAAAAAACGGCGGATGGTCATTGAAGATGACAAGGAAGAGAAAGAAGTGGTGGTGGAAACCAAATCAAAATTATTCCTCGAGGCTGACCCAATGTTTGAAGTAAGTTTGGTTTATTTTACTTCACTTTAATTTTGTTTTTTCAAAGAAGAATTTTACTGATGACTATGTGATTTAGAATTTAGATGTCATCGCGGAAGCCCCTATGGCGGAAACTTCGAATGTGGAAGCTCCCATTGTGGAACCCACTGCTGTGGAAGTGGCCGTTGTGGAAGAGGCCCCATCGATCCCGACCGAGGAACCATTACCAGTGATTGCCTTGAGGGAGGAAAATGAAGAAACCCTTGATCAGGTGTGGTCGAAAAACCTTGTCAGGTTCAGCGAGCTTGGTTTATTGAAGATTTAAGCAGCAAAATTGATAAGATTGTTGATGCCGCCTCCTTTGACATGGCTGAGGAATTACTGGAAATTGGAGAAGTGGTACTGGTAGGAGAGGAGGAAGTTTTTGAAAAATGTAGGAAGGAGATAAGAGAGACTTTGGAGAAGATGAAGGGATTGGTTCGGGAGAAAATAAAGGAGAAAAGAAAAATAGAAACAATTTGTATTTTGTTATTTTATTTTTATAAGATTTTGAGAGAAAAAGAAAAAAGATTAAATAAAATTTTGTTTTAAATTTTGAAAGAAGTTTAAATGAGAGAAGAAAAGAAAGAATATTTGATTGAAGGAGTTTTAGTTTTAAATTTCAAAAAAGAATAAGATTTAAGTAAGAAGAAAGAAGAAAAAGAAAGAAATAGTTAATTGAAATAATTTTGTTCAGAATAAAAATTTAATGAAAGAAAAATTTGTTATTTGTGAAAGTTTATTTATTGAAGTTTTGAGGAATTTTAGTTATTTGAAAAGAAAAGAAGAAAAGAAGAAATAATAATAATTTTTTTTAAAATAATTTGAAAGAAAAGTAGTAATTTGTTCGAAGTATTTTAAAAGAGAGATTTAGAGGTTGAAGTGAAGTTTGAGAAGATGGCCGTGTTGCGTTTGTTCAAAATTTTGATAGTTCAAAGAAAAAGAAATTTTAAGGAAAGAATGTATATAGAAAATTTGAAAAGGAAAAGGAAAAAGAAAAATTTTATAGAAAAAAGGTTTTAATTTTATTTGTTTTATTTTTTTAATATTATTTTATTTTATTTTAGTTTCATTTTATTTTATTTTATTTTTATTTATTTTAATTCAATTTGATTTTTATTTTATTTATTTTAATTCGATTTTTATTTTATTTTATTTATTTTAAAGAAGGTTGAGAAATTTTGAAAAGAAAAAGAATAAAGAAGGAAACAAAATTAAGGAATTTTTTAGAAGTAAAGATGTTTTAGATTTTAAAGAGAAGAAAAGAAAAGAGAAAGAAGAAAGAAAAAAAAAGAGAGTATTAAGGTTTTGGTTTTAAAGGATATTTAAGATGAAAAGATTTTAGGAGTTCAGGGGCGTTAGAAACATTGATAGCCGGTTCCCAGGATATTTTGTCTGAATCATTGAGGAAGCCTTCCCATTCCACGAGGTATTGAAGTTTCCCCTTGCGTATTCTTGAATCAAGGATACGGCTTACTTCCCACTCTAGATGGTCTTCTACTTTGACCGGTTCCGGAGGAGGTTGGTTCCACAGGGGGGAAAAAATGAGGACTTGTAGGCAAGTCGTTTTTCAGGTTTCCTGGAGTAATCTCTTGATGCTAAATTTGATGTCTAGATATAGGTGTATAATTTGTTATCAATATCTGATAATTTATGGGAAATCTCTACAACCAAACTTTTTTTCTTGGATGCAGATTCTGGAATGGAAAAATCTTTGAAACTCTAAAAAACAGATATAATCAAATTTCAGACAAGTTCAAATAATATTCTGCACTTTCTTCATGAAAAACACAAATTATTTCTATCAAAAGACCAATAACAGGAAAAAGTGCCATGCTATGATTTATTAGAAAAAAAAGTCAAATATTATAACCTGTCATAATGTATTTTGCACTATTATTATTTTTTCATTAAACAAATGGATTACATATATTAAGGTAGAGATTCTTGTGCACTGAATTTACTATATCTGAGCCATAAAAATGACCATGTCCACATCTTTTCTAAAGTTTATTTGGTGTTAAGTAATATTTGAAGGGTTTTCAAATTGCAAACTAGCAAGCATAATCCAAGAGCTATTTTATAATTTTGATCAAGATTAATTTTCTTATTCTAATCAAGACATTTTGCCTTCAGCTAATGTCAAAACTTTAGAAATTTTTCATGTTTCCTCAGTCAAATGATAGTATCAATTTTTTGATATCATTATTTCTCCTACTTCATAAGTTTTTTTTGTTTTTTTTTGTAAGATTAATAATAAAACTAAAAGTGTTTGCACTTTTAATATAGATATAGATTAGGCGCTGTCATGTGCAGTGAAGAGTCGCAGCGACAGTTTGCTGCACGTGACAGCGCCCTCTCCCTGGCTATGGTCAGATAGACCATAACATTAAGTTATGGTCTATCTGACCAAGCCAAGGCAAGGAAAAAAAAGGTCACTTACAGCAAAGTATTTCTGCAATACTTTGCTGCACGTGACAAGTAATGGTTTAGGTGGCCAGGTCAAATGGTCCATATTATAAAACAGATATGGTTCATTTGACTCAGCCTTTGGTGGCTAGCTGCTGGTCACATGCAGCAAAGTGTGGCAGCAATACTTTGCTGCACGTGACTAAGTAGCAGGCACCAATCCTGGCTCAAAAATGAGCCATAAGAAATTGAATGTTTGATTAATATAGCAAAAATACGTGAGTTAAAATACTGTGGTCCCATGAAAATAAAAATAATTGTGGGATTTTTTTTCATGGGATCAGAGAATGTGAGTTTAAAAAAAGGTTCAATGCACCATAATTTAAACATTATGGTCCATCAAACCATGAATAAGGTAACTGGGACAGGTGATGACTTTGGAATAAGTATATAGGTAATTCTTTTTTTAATGTGAAAAGTGAGTAATTGGGGAGTTTCATAGGACTAAATCAACAAAAAATTTATTTTTTTCAACTACATTTTACTACATATTTTATGGGAAATAACATATATCTAAATTAGTGACTGGCAACATGAAGAGAGAGAGAAAAAGTAAGCAGAGATTAAACATAATATTTATATAAGGTTATGGATTTTAAGTTTATGGAATTGAGAAAGGTTTTTATGAGGGGTTTAACAGAGTTTTACTAGAGAGAAACACCTTTGCGCAGCCTTTCATGGCACTTTTTAAGCCCCTTTTCCACCCCCAGTCGGCCCCAGGGGGGCCCCACTGGGGGTGACAGAGGGGCTAAAGGGGGGCTTCAAAGGTTTAAAATAAGTGATTCAAAGGGGTAAGTCAGAGGTAATGAAGGTAAAATGAATAATATACTGTTCTTAAAATATAAAATAATATATATATTTTTTTTGGTTTTTATAAAATTAAATTTTTTATGTCAAATTTTTTGTATAATTTTTTGGTGTTGAAGATAGCAATTTTCAAGATTCCTAATATCAAGGTACATATAAATCCTTAAAATTTCATTGGGAAATTAAAAGCTGTTTTTGAATTTTAATAAGCTATTTCATAAGGTAAAATTTAATCAAATGTACTAAAATATATTGTGATATTATTCTATACACTGAACACATCTAGCCTTCGATGCATCAACAGATAATTTGTGTCTATGATCGAGTGAATTGTTAATTGTTCAAACCTGTATCCGCAATACTAAGACCCCTTCATGGCTAACCCTTGTTCCTAGTAGTCTAGGAGAGGCTGGTACAAATCTTAAAGCTGCTGAATGGTTTGTACTATGTAAAATTTACTATGTGGCAGCTTTGATACCAGTTTAGGCTATTGAAAATTCTGACGCACGAGAGAAGAAGTTGATTAAATGTCTTTCACTTCTGGTTTCAATAATCAATATTCTGACTTCCTTGGAGATACGTGAAGCTCAAATTTCATCTCTTCAAGGTCAGTTAAAAGATTATATGAAGTGTCTTAAGGAATTTCAGCCAGATATCAATATAAAGCCAAACATCCACTTAGCACAAAATTTTCCTGAAGTTCTGAGAAGATTTGGGCCAGAACCACCAACTGCAGCATGGGCCCACGAGCGTATAAATGGAATGTTAAGCTTCATTCCAACCAATAAGAAAACATGTATGTTTTCCTTAATTAAAGCTACTTAACTTTATTTATTTCATTTTTTTTAAAGATCAAATGGACAAGACCATTATGAAAAGGTTTATTTTGACTGGTCAGCTTCAATCATTAATGGACAGAACTAATGATCGATTTGAGAATGAAATGAAAAATGTCTTCAGTTCAGAGAAAAGAAAAATTCCCTCAAAATCATCTCAACTACTGTGTGAAGACTATGAATTGTGGATAGAGTATCTCAACATGATTGATGGTAAAAAAATATTTTCCAGTATTTTTACAAAAAATCAACCATCTGTTTCATATCAAATTCTATCACCTCAAATTATTGAAGTAGATAACTTGTTACTGGATGGAAAAAACTACTCATTATATTCAACAAATCAAGGAAATGGCAATGTTGAGGTAAATTCATCAAAAGGAAATGTTGTTGGGGTTATATTGAAAATGTGGCAGTCAACAACATTTTCAGGACAAAATTTTATTTTAGTTGGCTTATATGACATTGTGGATCCTAAAATTGAAAATCCTTATTTAAAATCTGGGCTTAATGTTTTTTGGTGTTATGATAAATGGTAAAAAAAAGTAGTTATGAATAGCAAGGAAATTATTGGTCATGTTTCAAAAACTACACATCCTAGTGGTTTTGAAAATGTTTTCTCAAATACTTGTTGTATGATATCATTAAAAAATATAGCCAGCAGCTATTCTGATTTTTAATGTGGTTTTAGAATTGTATATTTTTTGTCGACAATAAATATATATACAAATATTTACTGCCAGTGATTGAGCTAACTAATAAAAGTAAAAATTATGGACTCCAAATTTCACTCCCTGATTCATGAGAGGCAGTTTTGAATATGGATCACTTGAAGTTCTAACCATGTTACAGAAAGGTTATTCATAAATACAGAAAAACAACTTGCCTACAAGTCCTCATTTTTTCCCCCCTATGTTCTTGCCCGGGTATGTTTCTTGAGCCAGTTCCAGGAGAGACACGTGGAAAACAGGGTGAATAGCCTGCCATTTAGGAGGTAGATTGAGTCAAAATGCAGTTTTAGAGACTTCAGAGTCGATTTCAAATGGTTTCAAGAGTTTTTCCACCAGTTTCTTTGATGGTCAAGTCATTCGAATGTTTTGTGCGTCAAGCCATACTTTGTCGCCTGCTTTAAAAGAAGGAGCAGATTGTCAATGTTTGTCGGCCTGTTCCTTGTACCTTCAAATTGCTAATTCCAAATTTGATTTAAGTTCTTCTTGGAGTCGTGATATGGTTCGAAGATAATGTTCAGCAGGATGACTAGTTCCTACGTGGATTGAGTTGAATTGAGGATGTCTTCCATAAACAGTTTTGAAAGGAGATTGTTGTGTCAAAGAATGAGTCGAGTAATTATAAGCAAATTCGGCCAATGGTAGCCATGTGGTCCAATTGTATTGTTGGTAACTGACATACATTCAAAGGTATTTTTTGATGATTTGGTTGACCCTTTCCATTTTCCCATTGGTTTCAGGATGATAGGCTGTGGAGAGGTTCCTCGTGATATTGAGTTGTCAGCACAGTTGAGTCCAGAATGTGGATACAAACAATGAGCCTCTATCTGAAATAATATCATTAGGTAAGCCCTGTTTGGAAAATACATATTCTAGAAACAATTTTGACAAATCTTCTGCTGTAGCAGTAGTAGTGGTTTTAATAAAAATAGACATTTTTGAAAATCTATCTACTATTACTAATATAGCATCAAAATTATTTGAAAGAGGAAGTTGAGAAATAAAATACATTGATAAATATTCCCAAGGTTTAGTGGGAATAGGAAGTGGTTGAAGCAACCCATACTTCCAGTGACGGTGAGCCTTATTCCTTTTACATTCATAACAAGCTTTTATATAGGCTTTGATTTCCCTGGTCATACCTGGCCAGAAGAAATCCCTCGCTATTAACTGGTAGGTTTTATTGACCCCAAAATGACCAGCTAATGGAGAATCATGTTGACTATTGAAAATCCATAATTTTATTTCATTGTTGTCGGGTATGACTACTCTACCTTCGAAAACTAATAGACCTGATTCAATACTAAATCTTTTGGCCCCTTGCTTTGAGTGTATTTTGTCTTTTAACCCTAAAAAATAATTGTGCTTTGACTGAGCTTCGAGGATGTTGGATAGTGGATTTTGAAAAGATTGAATGGTCATTGAATTAAGTTGATGAGTCGTTAACATTGATTCTTTGAAAATTGATTTCACATTTGCTGGGTTCTTGTCAGCAAATGTGTCCCCCCCGCTGTGGGTAAACGTCGTCCCAATGTGACAAGATATCTGGGACAATGTAGTTCTTACCTGGGAGATAGGAAATAGAAAAAGGAAATTCAGACAGAAATTCAGCCCACCTGGCTTGATGCTTGGTTAACACTTTGGAAGACATGAAGTATTTCAAAGCATTATGGTCAGTTAAAATTTGAAAAGAACTATCTAGGCTGAGAAGAAAAGAGCGCCATTTTTTAAGACAATGAATAATAGCTAAAAGCTCTTTGTCATGAATTTCATAATTTAATTCTGCTGCAATGAGTTTTCGTGACTCAAAAGCAACAGGATGAAACAATTTCGTTTCAGGATTTAATTGAGAAATGACCCCTGCGATGGCATAATCGCTCGCATCTGTATCGACAATTGTCGAAGCAGAAGGATCAAAGTGTTGAAGAATTGGAGCTGTGGTGAATGCAGTCTTCAATGCTTTGAATTCCTTTTGTGCTGTAGAAGTAAAAACAAAAGGAATATCTTTTCTAAGAAGAGAAGTAAGATTGGAAATAGTTTTAAAGTAATCTTTAATGAATCTTCTATAGAAATTTGCAAAACCCAAAAATCCTTGGAGGGATTTAACGGTTTTGGGCTCAGGCCATTGCAGGACTTTTTGGAACTTTTTTTTGTCCATGACTAAACCATCAGTGGACAATGTAAAACCCAAAAAATTAATTAATTTAAGATGGAATTTGCATTTATTGTGCTTGGCGTAGAGACTGTTATCTCAAAGTCCATTCAGAACCTGTCAAACATGATGAATATGTTCATCCAGTGTCTTTGAGAAAATTAAAATATCATCTAAATAGACAACAACATCTTGGAAGATGTCATTCACAAAATTTGGAAAAGTTGATGGTGCGTTACACAATCCAAAAGGCATAACTAAATATTCAAAACTACCAAATCTAGTGCGCATTGCGGTCAGTGGTTTATGACCTTCCGCAATGCGAATAAGGTTATAAGCGCCTCTAAGATCAATTTTAGAAAATAAATTAGCACCATTGAAAAGGGTAAGAAGTAATGACATAGGAGGAACAGGATATGCATTCTTCTTAGTGACTGTGTTGAGCTTTCTATAGTCAACACACAACCTAAGACTACAATCCTTCTTTTTTACAAACAGAACAGGGGAGCTGGTTGGAGATTTACTGGCTCTGATGAAACCTTTGGCTACATTCTCTGCAATTTAGTCTCAAAGAACTTGAGATTTGGCCTTTGACAAAGAATAGACAGGACCTTCCGGAGGTACTGGACCTATTAACTCTATCTGATGGTCGTAGGGTCAATGAGGTGGTAACTTATCGGCCTTGCGGATTGAGAAACCATCGAGGAAATCATGATAGATTTCTGGTAGAGTTGTTTTAATGGCTTCAACATTGATTTGGTCGTCCTCATCATCTTTGAGAGAATATGTCGAGGGAAGACTAGAATTGAGAGAGCATAATTCTATTACTTCGAGGCAATTTAAATCCTCTTTGAGTAAAGTCATCAAGCTAGAAGGGTTAGCCAATTGCTCATTTAAAGAAAGATCAGATGCTTGCAAGTCATCTGGCAGAGATTTGTCCTCTAGCCTGACATTGTCAGGCAGGTTGTTTAACTCCCTATTGACCTGCATTGAAGAATCAGAAATATACTTAGTACTTGGGGTGATCAATCCCGGTGTCCAATCAATTTCAGGATTCCAATGCATTAAAAAGTCATGGCCAAGAATGGTATTGTCCATCCTTGGGGTGTCCAAGACTGATAATTCCCACACAAAGGGGGGAAAGTTCGGAAAGTTGAAAACCCATAAAACTTTCTTACTGACCCAAATTTTGGGTTCCTCTTATTTGACCAAGTAAATTGGAGTTCGATCGATATCTGTAAATGTCAGTTGTAACTTCTCAGCAAAAGATAAACTGACAAAAGAAATTGAAGCTCCAGAGTCTATAAGACAACTGAAGGGGGTATCCTCCTAAAAAAGAATGAATCTCAAGCGGTTTAAGGCAACTCCAGTCCTTAAGACATGGAGGTTCTGTGCACTGGGAGAGATAAGATAGTTTGCTTTGCACAAAGGTAAACTATCTACTAGTTTTTTGAGTTTGAACTAGTACCTTCTCTTTCCTTCAATTTTACACAATCTTCCAGCTTGTGCTTACCCCCACAATACATACATAACCCATTATCTGCTTGCCTCTTCCTCTCAGCTTCTTTAAGTTCCCCTTTAGGATCCAGAACTTTACTGATATTGTCTGGGGTTGAGCTTTTCGGTCGAGGTTTGTCCTTTCCCTTATTTGGTTTGGATTGAGTTGTCTGTGGGTGTGAAGAAGGTCCCGATTTAAAATTTAGGCCTTGAGATTTGTTGGCGTATTGACAATGTTGAAGTCGTCCTTGGTAAACGCCGTCAAGTTCAAGGGTTCAATCCATTAAATCCATTAAAGTAGTCATCTTCTGACCGTGAAGATTTAATTGATCCAGAATCCTTGAAGGAAGTCCCTTTTTGAAATGATACTTGAGGGCAGCATCATTCCAACCTACTCGAGTTTGAAGTGCTCTGAAATTCAAGATGTATTCAGAAGCTTTACCATTATCACTCATGCAAAGGAAGTCCGGTTCAATTTCCGCGTTGTCAGTTTCATTAGGGTCACCAAACAACGTAAAAAGTTGGTCTTCAAATTTTTCCCAATTATTGATGAGTAAGTGGGTCTCTGTCGAAGAGAGCATGAGAAGATAAGGTTTGAACCACCTTGCTGCCTTTCCGGCTATGAATGAAGAAGCATAAACAACCTTTGATTGGTTGTTATTAAAGGTTCAAGGGTCATTATGGAACAGTAGTTTGCATGTTTGCAAGAAGGGTCGCAATCTGTCTGGATATTCTCCATCAAATTTATCAGGAGATTTCATGGAAGGAGTTTTGAATTTTGATCCATCCAAAGACGTTGGATTGGAAAGAGTTTTCATGAAAAGTCTCATGAAGTCCTCCAGCAAATTAGAATTAGATGGTCCTGGTTCTGAATGTTGACCAGAAGGGTGTGTAGCAGGGGCAGATGGTGCCTCGTGCATTGTGTCCTCACCTTCTTCATCATCACTAGAATCATCAAAATCCTGTGGGATGTCTTCTACAGATGGAACTGAATGTTGCCGTTCCCTAAGGTCAAGGGGTTCCAGAGAGTGAGTGCGGGAAAGAGGCCGTGTGGCTGTTGGCCTGCCTCTGGCGGGAGCTCTAGTAGTAGCACCTGTAGGAGGAGTGCATTGAACAGGTGCCATTTAAGAGTTTAGAAAACACCTGAAAAGGACCTAGTAGTGCAAAGAATGAGAATTACGGAGAATTAAATTATACTGTCACCGGACGACCTACGCACAAAGGTCGAGGGTGTTCCTGGAAGTGAGATGGAGGGAGGAGTTTAGAAACTTCTTTGATGCACAGAGGAAATGTTCGAGGAAGTGATTCGAAGATGACTCAAAGGAAGAGCTACTGCTTCAAGATATGTTCAAGAAGGATTCTAATATAATTTAAAGGTAATATTAAAATTCTTAAAATCTCACAAAGGGTTGGAAACTCAATAATCAAAAGATTTAGGATTTAGAAATGATTATTTGAGGAAATAAGGAAAGATACAATAATAATGATTTAACCTAAAGCTTTACCACTATTAACTATATATACGTTCTATAATTTAATTCTAAAGAGTATCAAACCAAAAACCCAACCCCTTTTATATCCTTTACTCCTCCTCGCATTGACCTCATACCCATCCACTATTCCACACATCACAGACCATTAAAATACACCCGTTACACCTGGACCCTCCTCACTAACATCCGTTAACCCCTTAGTCCTCCACTAACCATTCCGTCCATGCTCACTACCCCTTTTAATAATCCACAGACATTTCATAAAACTTTTAGCGTACTACTACATTGACTATTGCGCGGTGAGTTGCTTATTGAGAAAAAGACTAAGACACACTATTGAGAGATTGACTAATTTAGATTTAAAGTTTAGACTAGCACGGTTTAATAGCGAGTACACAAAGGAAAGTCACAGTTGCTATGGAGAATTTCTTTCTGCGCTTCAAGTATGGATTTTAACCTCTTATTATTGATTTAATGAGCTGCTTTTTCCTTGAGTGTCACATGGCAGGTGACACATATTCAATTTCTACCAAACTTCAACTTTTCTCTTTCTCAATCTATTTTTTCCTATCTTTCCATCAAATTAAGTGTTTACTACTTTTTGTTTTTCATGGATATATGATATATCATAATTTCTATAAATAATTCACACTGAATTCTATATAGGATTCTTACCTTGACGATGTTGGACTTATTTAACTCCATGTTGTTGTAATTTTCACTAGCACTTTTCAAAAAATTTTGCAATTTTGAAAATTAAGGTGGAATAAGAGGTAGTTTTTGTCAGGCTGAGTTCAAGTACAGAGACATGAAATAGATTGAAAATTCAGTTTTCTAGAAGATTACAATGGTCCTATATGAATACTGTAGCACAAATCCAATAAGTATTAAAATATAACTCAATATAAGGGACTCAGTAATTTAAATCTCACTAATTATATATGGCTTACAATCTTATAGTTGGTAGAAAGATAGATGTTATAATTCAGATACTACTAAAAGAATTTATAAGTACTATTGATATGTATTTTAACTTTACTGGTTATATATTTTGGTTGTAATGATAAAGAATGTAGAAAACAAGACCAAAACCCCCTCCTTTTATACCCAATAACTCCTTGAATGAACCCCTTAATTTACCAGTCCTATACATGGCTAATGACACCTCATTCTAGCTAATACACCTGTAAAACAACATAAAGAGTGATAAATAACATAATTAGAATGATATCACCCACCAAAATCCTGTAGTAATAGGGATAATCAATCAAAAATAAAGAATAAGCAAAAATAAGAGTATATGCGTGTAATATCTTAAACTAAGACTAAAAAAAGAAAGATTAACACTGAATATTACACAAAATCAAGAAGGATCAAAAATAGAAATGATGGGGCTTACTGTGAAAATAAACTATGTGAAATCACCATCCAAAAATAACCAATATTGACTGAGAAACCACTGAAAACCCCAAAAAAGGGAATGAGATGTGAGGTAACTACATGCGGTCCTTGGAAGGCGCTTGCACAGATAAATCCTTGACTAATTTAGGAGAATTTTAGTGTGGTAGTGAATTAAAGGCTCCAAGCTTGAGTTTATTAATGAAATTAGTGCATATAATAGGGGGTATCAAAGTTAGAAATTTGTAATTATTTAAAAGGTGTTTCACAACACAAAAAGAAAGCCACAAACTTGAAATTAACTCTCAATAAAAATGTTTTTTGGGGGCACAATATGTCATATTTTAAAAAATAGTCATGGTTTATTTGGTGGAAAAAAGAGATATTTTGAAATGGAAGATTTCAAATTTGATACCCCCTAATAAGGTCAATGCACCTATAATTAAATTAGGACACTAAATAAGTTCCTGTCACCTACTTTAGTGTGTTTCCCAACAGTGAGCATAGAATATGGGGTAATTTTAATGTGAAAAAGCTAACTTTGAGAAAAGTGAAGCTATTCACATGGTAAAAATGCAGGCAGTATGTGGCCAGTACACTGAAGCCATTTCTGGCATAAAAAACACAAAATTTGAAAAGTGTTATTTTTATACATTTGAGTAGTCAAATCAATATTCCTAATTAATAAAAATTGATCTTTTAAAGCCCATTATTAATATTATTAAATTTATAGTGCATATAGTCAACTTTTAAGTGATTTAAAGCACATTTCTTGTTTTTCACATAAAACAATGAAAACAACAGCTTTAAGTCTACTTGAAAATTATTTAGCCTTATTTTTAAGGTTCTTGAGATTACCCTAACATATTCTAGCTTAATATTAAGTAAATAAGACTTATAAAAGGTAGATATGTGCATGTATATAAGGTGTTATAATGGCATATATTGTATTTTATAATAATATTTACTTATATATGTAACTTGTGTACCTTTATTTATTGTTCCCATGTATAGTCCATGTGTTTAAAATAATTTATAGGTACTTTTACTCAGTTCTGGGAATATACAGGCTGACAGCTCTACTCAAATATCATGTCTTTTTACCTGAATATTCTCCTGAAGCTTACCTTTTATTTACCTTAAATGGTTTTGAATTTGATTCAGTGGTTGCTGAGGTATTGACCTTTGAAGTTGAGCCTTTTTTTACACAATTATTTTCCCTTGATACTACATAGTAAGTGAATAAGGTTTCGGAAATGCTTATCTGATAATTATGTAGTTTTTTAGCTTTAATTCAAGTACTTGAAAATTATATTTGGATTAGTATTTGATGCTGCTTCACTGCTTTTCTCTAAAAGACTTGAATAAATCTTTTGTCAAATTTTTTCAAATAGGTCTCACTTTTTATCATGAATGCACACCCCAATCTATATAGGACTTTTCTCTGGATAATTGTGGACTTATTTTACACCTGTTGTTGTCATTTTTACTATCACTTCTCAAATGTTTATGCAATTTTGAAAAAAATTTAGAATTAGAGTTGTTTTAATTCAAACCTCATGTCCTTTTATATGATTATTTTCCTGAAGCCTACCTTTCATTTCTCATAAATGACTTCAAATTTGGTTGAGTGGTTGCTGAGATATTGACCTATAAATTTGAGCCGTTTTTTACACAATTTATTTTTACTTTGATATTGAAAAATTAGTTGATAAAGTTTTTGAAATGCCTATCTGATAATTATGTAGGGTTTTAGCTTTCATTCAAGTACCTTAGAGTTATATTTGTATTTGTATTTGATGCTTCTTCACTGATTTTCTCTACAGCACTTGAATCAATCTTTTGTCAAACAGGTCTCAATTTCTATCATTTATTCATACTTGAAACTATATAGGACACTTATCTGGAAAATGGTAGACTTATTGAACCCCTGTTGTTGTCATTTTCACTATCACTTCTCAAATGTTTATGAAATTTAAAAAAAAAGTCAAAATTATGGTTAGGTTTATTTAAATCTCCTGTACTTTCAACTAATTATTATCCTGAAGCCTGCCTTTGATTTCCAAAAAACAATTTTGAATTTGGTTGAGTGGTTGCTGAGATATTGGCCTTTAAAGTTGAGTCTTTTTTTGGAACTATTTTAATATTTTTTGCTTTGATATTACATACTTAAAAAAATAAAGATTCAGAAAGGCCTATATCATAAGAATTTGAATATTAGTAAAAGTCATTTCTCAACTCTGAAGAAAATCTCAAGCTTACTGATTTATTTTTCATTCTTGTAGAATTTTAGTTTTTTTTTGGTACACTTTTGGTGTCTTTTTGGCTTGTAATTTTTTGTGTTTATCATTGTTTAATTATGTTAAAATAAGTAAGTATTTTATTGATATGAGTGTTGCATAAAAAGTAGGGGGTCAAAGAAAAATTTTTCTTTTTATCTTCTAATTTTATAATTTATCACATACAATTCAATTATCCAGTTCACTTACTCAAGGTTTTAGACTGTCAAGCTGTGCTTCTGTGGTATTGTGTCTACATTAATTTGTGACATTTTTTCTTGAATTTACTTGTGATTCACATTGATTTTCTTGAATTATATTTCTCTATTTTTTTTCTTGTCCTGAATGACTTGGTTATTGTTGATTTATGCACTTTAATTTAAATTTGGCAATTTGGACCTCCTACTATTAAAAATACTTGTGAGGGTGTTGCCTTTTTTAAAAATTGAGAATTTAAGAAAAAAAAGTTATAAAAACAGAAAACTTTTCTATGTTAGAATTATAAATTTTAAAGGAATATAAACTTTAAATTAGATATATAGAAATTAATATGCTTAAAAAGATTCATTTTAGATTACAAACATGAATTCAAGAATGTATCAGATTTTTATGGTACATAATTAAATTTGTTAAAAAAACATGACCAAGTAATGAAAAAAAAATTCTCATAAAAAATATCTGGTGAGAAAGAGAAATGCTAATCTTTAAAACAGAAAAAAAAATAAAAAACTTATTTTGGTAAAAGTGATTGTTTCCACCTTGTGCAAGGATTTGACTCAGTGGAATAGTTGCACCATCCACAAAACTAATACATCCCATGAAACACTCAACTTGAATAACCTGAGATTATTCAAGTCACACTTTTTTGGTTGGACAAGAAAGAAATTGGGAAAATAAGGAAAGAATAGAAGTGATTTTTTTTAGTATAGCTATTAATTGAACCATAACCTAAATTAAAGAAATTTTCCAAAAATTTTAAGGCAGCTCCATTACCATTGGATTGCAAACAAAATAGTGCAATGGCCAATTGAATTGAGCAATTATGTTGTTTTTTTTAATAAAGTTTTTGTGAAACATGTGGTGATCCTGAATAATTTCAACCAATTTAAGGAAGAAATCCTAGGAATTTCTGAATAGCTGTCTAAAACTAGGCAAATATAGGTGAAGACGCATCTTGATGGTGTGCTTGAAGTTATGAAGCACTTCACAGGGGAAAAAAATGGCAACCAGATGTTGGGTTCAGTTCACATACCAAATTGATTCAATTCAGTATGTGAACTGAACCCAACGTCTGGTTGCCACTTTTTTCCCCCTGTGCTTGAGGCTTTCTGTGAAGAAGGTAACATTTCCTGGCCATTTTTGATAAAAAGACAAAATCTTCAAGATCAAAATCACAATCTGAATCAGAATATAAGAAGATACAAAGAGCCATGAAACTTATTTCTTGATATAGTCTATCATTATTTGAGAGCAAGGAAGGCATGAATCTTGTATAGTATAATACTGTAAATGATGTGTGATGTTTTGAGTCATGAAGTGTTATGCTGCAGAGTGCTACATATGAATTTAATGATTCTGAAAAATTAGTCAAATGGGATGTTTTGGTGAAATCAGCACTTTTGGATGAGAAAGTGATAACTTTAGTGAAATAAGTCACTTATTTCACTTTTTAAAACCACCAGTGTTGGGGCTAGTGTATTTTGGAAATCCACACTTAGATAATTTCAGAATTGGTCAAAATTAAGTGCAGAGTTCTCAGAACTGAAGCCCCCTTATATTTTTGAATGAAAAAAGCTTTTCACTAACCAAAGTTAAAGTTTTACTAAACCTCTGAGGAAATTTCAAATAATGTTTTCACTCAAATTTCACAAACGTAGCTAAAGAATTATTTTAAAGGCTAATTTTATGGAGAAAACACTCTAGCGATAAAATTGCTTAAATAAAGTACCCTAAAAGACATTTCATTTTTATTTTTTCTGCTTATTATATTTGAATTTCAATAGGGATTTATTAATATAAACTATAGAAATAAAAAACATACAATTTTATAGCAACAATTGTAAACAAAGCTCTATCAGTAAATTTTCTCAATTATTTCAGAGTAGAGTTTTATATTTGATTTAAATCTGGGGTGATTATTGAAAATTTTGTCTATCCACAAAAAATGCTAAAATTACCATGGAAACTGAAATTTAAGAAATTGTCATTTATATATTTTATCATTAAAATATATATTTCCAACACCAAAATATAATATAGCTTTCTTAAGTTTGATGCTATTAGAGCTAGTGTAAATGTTCATAGAGAGATATATTTTTACTAATCAATAAGAATTTGAAATATTAATGACTACTTAATTTAACAGTCCATAATAGTGGATATCAAAGTTATAAATTTGTGATTATTTAAAACATAAAAAAAGCTACAGAGTTAACATTACTTCTCAGCAAATATGTGGTATTGTGTTACCATATGCCATATATGAAAAACCAATCATTGTTTATTTGGTGGAAAAGAAGAATTTTTTATTTGGAAAATCTCTAACTTTCATATCCCCTAATAAGTCTATTTGTGAGTTATGTTCTCCATTGAAATGAAACAAGGTTAAAACAAAATTAAATTTTAAACCAAAAAAGCCCCCCATATTTATAACAGCATTTCAATTTTCAAAACTAAAGAACAAAGTAAAGTAAAAAAAATTGCTCTTTTTCTCATACACATGAAAATAAGATTTTTTTAATTAATCATTTTTATTGAATTTTCTGTGTGATATAACACAATTCACCTGAAAAAAAATGATGTTAAATTCTGAAAGGTTCTTACCCATATCAGTATTCCATACTTCAGTCAATAAAAGGGACCTTCTAGAAGGTTCCAAATTATTCTTCTGGTGATAGAAACTAGACTAGACTAATATATCAAAATTATTATAATTTTAAGACTTGAAATATATTTTCAAAGTAATTTTTCAGGGTAAGATAAATTTTTGTCAACAATTAAAGTAGAATAAAGTCTCTCCAGAGGTTCAGTTCATGGTGCTACATAATTTAAACTTACTAATTAAAATTTTTTAGTCAAAAATATTGGCATTAAAATTTCACTCCCTCATTGGCACCCCAACATAAAAACTTATTAATCTCTTATGAAATCTATTAAGCCCATTTAAATTGTAAATATTTTATATAAATTATTCACCAGAATTTCAAGAAAAATTTATTATAAATAAAATGAATAATTTAGCTAATAATTTAATGTATTTAAAATTATTAATTATCTTAAATATTCAAATTTATTTTGTTCATTTCTTTGAAATCCCAGAAATATTTTTTAATCAATATATCATCTTACCCAATTATCAAGTTCCTTTGAAAAATTTAACATCTTTTAATTTTATGAAAGTATTATTTTAAACAAGGTTGATTAAAATATTAAAAAATCATGCCTTTTAAAAAAAATAATTTTTTATTCAAAAAAAACACTGAAAAAAGAATGATGTTCAACTAGCTCTATAAGTATTTATGTCTGTCTTTTTTTTATCCCTGTATAAATTTTCTTATCTCTTTTGTCACCTCCACTGGGCCACTACAAGGCCCAACATGGGGCTGAAAAAGAGCTGACAATTTTCTAACTTAGTTGCATCAACAACTTTTAACCTTCAAAGAATAATTAATTCCCTGAGAACAGCTTCCACCTTGCTTATTTACTCACAAAATACAAAATTTCATCATATTTTGGACTTTTTGTTAGTTTTTTTACTGCACCTGATACCCCATAATCATATATTTGTTTTGTAAAAAATTTATGAAGTGCCTACTCAACTGTTGTTAAAAAAATTCATAAAAGAAAATTATTTTTGAGAAAAAGTCATCATATCCTTTTTTTCAATAAAAATTTATCTTTCCTCTCAAATTCATGACCCAAAAAAAATTGGATGCTGTGTGACTTCTTTCAAAATGACTTAATACTTTTTTTTCTTCTTTTCCCCAGTAGAGGGGGTAAGGTTTATTAGTGGTGGGTCAGGTAACTTACAGTTTGTAGGTAAAAATTGTGGTAGAGATAATTTTTCACAGCCTCATGATTCTTCATGAGATAATTTGGCAAACAATGACACTTTTTGAATTTTTAGAACTCACAAATTCTTTGGGTTCTTTTTGCTTTTTTTTATTGTTTTTATGCTTGAAATGTTATTGAAGTCATTTTCTGAAAAAATGCAGCATCTTTTCTATTGTGTGACTTTAATTCACTGTCTCAATTTCATCATTATAGATGGAATACAGGAAAATTTATTTTTTTGCATCTAAGTAATAACAATACAAAACTATAGGCCCACCACATTATTTTCCATTATTTTACTAAAATAATCTTTGATACATTAGAGTTTCAGATGAGCCACAAGTTAACATTTTTTATGGTCAATCAAAAATTATAAAATAAGAATTTATTGTTTAGAAAGAACAGGTCATGTGCAGAAAAGACACATCCTCTTTTCTATTCACTTGACTTTATTTCAGTGCACTAGTAAAAGTAGTCGAATGGACCACAAGCTTTGACAAAAATTCTTGTGGTCCAGGGGACAAGTTGAACTAGAGCAACTGAAATGAAGTCACATGATTGAAAAGATGCTGTGTCTTTTCAGTATGCGACTTCAATCACAATTCATGCATAAAAACCTTCAAAAATAATTCAAAAAATGTGGGAAAGACTAAAAACTTAAAAAAAAAAAGTCAAATAAAACTTAAAAATGTTCAAAAAAATTCAACAAATTCAAAAAAAATTCAAATAAACAGGAAAACATCCAAATAAAAATTCTAAAAAATCCTGGAAAATTTTAAAAATTTCAGCAAAACTCAAGTAAACTAAGAAAAAATTAAAGTAATTACAAAAATATCAAAAAAAAAAAATAATTTGTGAAAAATTTTATGAAAATTCAAATTTTTTTAAAAAAAATCAGAATTTTTTATAATAGACTCAAAAAATACTCAATAAAATACAATTTTTTGTTTTTCACAAGTTATTTGGTAAAAAATCATCATTTTTTACTGAAATTTACTTGACTTAAATTTAATGCAGATTATTTTTCAAGAAGGATTGTAAAATTCAGATACCCGATACAGCAAGAACAATAACTCTTGGTCCTTTTGTCAAATCTTTGTGCACTTTTTGTAGTGGCGTGGCTTTTTTTTTTTTGGCTGGGTTTATCACCCAAAAAAGCCTAAAAACCCCTATTTTAGGCTGCAATAGTGCTGAACCAGGCAAAAAAGTAGTAAAAACTTTTGGCAAAAAGGCCAAGTATTTATTGTTTTTCTGTACATAGCTGAAGCATTCCGCCAAAAAATATATATATATATATAAAACATGGGCCGCTAGAGGACTACTGAGGTTACTCTGGGGTAGTCTGAGGGACAAAAAAACAACTTGCCTACCAGTCTTTTTTTTTACCCTGTATTGGGGTATAAGGATTTTCATCCACAATTAATTTAATTGCGGATCCTCTAACGTCGATACCCCTCAATATTTCTTGCAAAAAGAAGTGAGGTTGTTATATTTAAAATTTTATTTATTTATCCTTTAGATTTTATTTGGCTTTCCTCTTTAAATTTCTTACTCAATCTACTGAATGAGTTTGAATAGTTTTAGTATTGACATATTATTGGTAAACACAATCAAAATTTACTGAATTAGCCACAGTTCTTAGTACCTTCATGGTGCCTGAAATTTCATATTGCTTTGCATTAGCTATATTTTTTTTGACATCAAGGATGACGATAGAAGCACACTCAGTTAGGGCAGAAAGATGCCCGCATGTGTATAGAATAGATACCGTACCTGGCCCTTTAGGTTACGACATATTAGCTTGAGCTAGAATATCCATGAGGGCGCTCTCCGAATGTAAGAGTGGGAACTAGAGCGGCTTCATAATCATTGGAGAGAGCCCCTATATCAGGGACGTGCAAGTCCCCTCTAATGTATTTCATTCATATCCCTTAGTTTGATAAATTTGTATAAGAGAAGAAGGAAAGTGGACTCACTGCGCAGCTGATGAAGATGGTTATTGATAAGGTGGAAAATACGGAGAACCGTAAGCTAAGGAGAAAGCAACACGCAAATAATTCTTCTTTCGCACCAGAATTTTGTTCTGCCGGGTTTGGCCAAATAGGTACAACCTGGTGATCTTCCCTTATTACTTCGGGAGACGGCACTGCACAATATTTCAATTAAATGATTTGGGGCATATTTGATAATTACCAAGTCGTTCAATTTAGTACACGATTCAAATAAATACGTACCCGCATTTTCGTTTGAATGCACCTCGTCAGAGTCTGCTACGTGCTGTTCAAGATTTGGCACCCTAAGAGCATCGTCATGAAATAAACTGCCATCATTGAAGATTGAAGGTCCTCTAAATTCAGAATTAACATGCCATGTATTTGATTGAATTGGTATAGAGAGAACATAAGAAACTGAAATTGAGCATAAAAATAGGAGAAAAAACTTGGAAGACATTTTTGTAGGTTTCTTTAAATCACTACTTTTTGTTATGAATTATAGAGGGGAAGTATTTTGGAAGAAGGTAAAACCCTCACCATGTTGTTATATATGATTTTTCTTCACGAAAAGGCGGGACATGGAAATCTAATAAAGTTATGTGAGCGTATCAGTAATTCTTTACTAATTTTTATGTTCATACATACTTGAACAATGTTGCAACAAATGTAAGAAAGAATGCGGCTTTTTCGCAAAACTTATCGAAACACTCAGACAGAAATTCGGCTACATTTTATATTTCTATTCATCTGACAAGCTGTAACTTGTTGAGTTGGTAATAATGAGTTTCTTTGGCTCCTCCTAAATATTGATGGCAGATGTCATATTTTTTAATTCTTACACATTCACTCACACCACAAGAAAGTTGACGACGTTTTATGCTATACGCCACCCGTACGTTTCATATGTCAGCTGATAATTTGGTCATTTTACATCTTTTTGATGAAAAATGAAGGAAATCGCAACCGACAGGTGAAGCGTTCGGGCGGCGTATAGCATAAAATGCCGTAGACTTTCTTGTGGTGTCAGCTTGGAGTGAGAAGGGATGAATAATTAAATGCAAGTACAAGCTAAAGAGAAGCAAATTAAACTACATTGAATATGGAGGCCGGAGAATTGATTAGAATCTCATGGAGAAATTAGGGTATAAAAAGAATTGAATTCAAGTATCATTTTTTCAAAAAAAAATAAAATAAAATTGAAAAATTGAAAAATTGAGGTACCAGTAGTGGTCCGATTCACCAAGAGCAGCAATGAGCTTCGAATTCTTCGTGATGATTATATTTCCCTCTTTCTACCGAGTAGTGCTAGTTTCATCTTCCTACAGCTACTATTTTTCGAGTTAAAATTTGGAGTTTCTTTACAAAACTTAAAATCATAAAAAAATAACTTTTACTCTTAATTTTAAATATTATTTTATAGACTTAAGGCTCGGAATTAATCTTGTGTGAATGTTTAAGATCTTTTGAGTACTTACTTTGAAATCAAGAGACCATTTAAAAATTGACGACAATACATTGCCACCCACTTTATCTATACTTCATCCATCTACCAGAGGGGCCTGAAGAAATGCAACTCTCACTGCGTGCAAGATGCTGTCGAGCAAAAAAATTCATATTAAATAGATTTGCATGCGCACTAAAGACCTACAGGTAAATCTCATTTTCAAACCTCAACTCCATAGATAGCTCAACAGGAATTAGTTGAGTCAACTGTAGAATTAGGATTTACCTGTTGGTTCTGGAAAAAACTGAAAACGCTGGTGAACCTTCTTAATGAAGCGTGTCTGTATTTCCACGAATTCACCACAATAAAACACCTGGCACCTACTAGCAGGTACTACTCTCTCAATCCATTTGTGATTCAAGAATAACTCAGATTTAATGACACGCGAGCTAGCATTCTCAGTGTTCAATGCGCTGTCTTCTCAGAAGAATTACAGCTGAGCTAGAACTGAATCAAATCAAAGATAGGGATTGGCACCTACTATCAGGTGCCCACGTTTTTTTTCAGGTGATACAGAGGTAAAACAAGTAGAATGTATTGGATGGTCACGGGTTCGACCACTTTTTTTTTTTTTTAATTTTTTTCATAAAATCTCACTCAACTAGGGGCATGAAGGAAAAGGAGAACTAACTAGAGCTAGGTACAACTAGGTAGTGGCTGGTAGGAAAGCTATTTATATG
Organism: Hemileia vastatrix; assembly: GCA_030280995.1. Classification (NCBI taxonomy): domain Eukaryota; kingdom Fungi; phylum Basidiomycota; class Pucciniomycetes; order Pucciniales; family Zaghouaniaceae; genus Hemileia; species Hemileia vastatrix. Next base: position 25,148,979 of record JASXTE010000009.1, on the reverse strand, counting down.
GCAATGTAATAGGGCTAATAAGATGTTATGGTGAAAGGGGGAGATTATTTGTGAATCTAAGGGTGTTAATTAAGAAAAGAGCGACTTGTTGGAGAACGGGGGAGGGAGAAAGCAATGTAGAGGTAGAAAAAGGGATGTTGTGTTTCTTCGCAGCCTGGAAAAGGGCAACACGAGGAATGGAATGTGCTTGGCAAAATAGCAGGACGTGTTCAGGAGTGTCTAGAGGGGTTCGACCACTTATACCGGGGACTATTTTGTTACGTCTCTATAGCACTTCCATACTGCAAATATTGTAATTTTTACTTTCTAACCTTGTAACATATGCTATGGCAAAGGCTAAATTTGATGCAAAAAATTTACTCATATGGCTGGCGACACATCCAAGTAGAATATTTTACTTATTTATTTTGCAGGGTCACTTTTCGTTGGGGCACGAAACTATTCAGAGCTAGGCTAGCATTTAGAAAGGATAGAACCAGGGCTAATACAGGTGGTATGAGTCGTCATATATTGTGTATACGCTTAGCTATCGTCGAAAAGTGTATTTATTTATTTATAAATGTAGGATCACTGCTTCCTACGGTTATAAAACTAGCTGCCACATTACATGGTAAGATGTATCACACCAGCGAATGAGGGAAGACTTGGAAATGAATAACTAACATGCCTCTTTAAATTTACAGTGAAGTCACTAGTAAGTCTTTCCCTCATTTCCTACGATCTATATAAAAATTTTAGTTAATCTAGTGTTTATTTGCTTCGGAGTTTTCCCAAGTATTGAAACTTCCGTTGATTATAGCATCACAAAGCGAAGTTCAATTCAAAAGGTTTTATGCTGGGGAGAGGGGAATTCAATTAGTGTAAGAATCGGCAGATACCATCAGGTAAAGATAGCTCCTAAATTTACTTTAATACAAGAGACAACCTCTTGGCCAGACCAGGTATGTGAATTTTTGAGGGGAGTAAATCGAAAAGTATAGTTTATTATTATTATTTCATCTCTTCATACATTTGGATCCAAAATTTTTGACTGACACTGGCTTACAGACACTTAAGCTTCATGGAACAACAATAGCTCAATCCAGGGTATGGACTTGCGGTGAGGTAGTGGGCTGTTTCTAATGTTGTAGTTTAAAACTGCACGAACACCCTCATTCAAAATTAAGTCAAGATTTAATATCTGGCTTAAGAAATATCAATTCAAGAGAAATTTATATTGAAAAAACGTCTTTAGACGAGTATGATGCTTGATGAAATTACAGCCAAGTCACAAAAGCTAGCGGAAATTTTGACAAAAAAACCAAGACTTTCTCACAACAGAATGATTCGAGTCTTCAAAAGGGAGTACCCCCAATCTAAACCCAAGCTATATGAATAGACAGATCCTTCTTTTTGTTAGAAGAAATTTGATTTTTTTGTCAAACACTCCTCAAGCTTTTGCGAGCTGGCTGTATCAGCTGCATTAAAACTCAAAATTAAGAGGGAAGAAATCAGTCTATGAACAAAGTTTCCAAAGTATAGAATACAAGACTTAATATTTAGATCTAGTTCTCCACAAATTTTGCTTCAGGTAACCTATATTAATGTATAGCCCTCTCGTCCTTTAACACGCTAAGCTTTTGTAGTCTGATCACATGAAAATAATCCCCAAGTTTTCCTACTATAATTTTACTTATCAGAAGCCTTTGTTTAATTGAAAGAAAATCGTTAATTTGAAACACCAAATGAAATACAGCTAAATTGGAAAAGGTTGCGGAAATTCTGACAAAAAAAAGTTTACCTCGCAAAAAAAAGATTCGACTATTCAAAAGGGAGTACCCTGACCTATCTCTAGCCCTTTTGAATAGGCAAATCATTTTTTGTAAGAGTAATTTAATTTTTTCGTCAAAAAATCCACATGCTTTTTCAACTTATCTGTAAAAGAAGAAAACCTTGATTTTAAAATTTAGATCAATGATTTAGTCAAGGTATTGTTCTGTTTCAGTATATTTTGGTAGAGTAACTCTGAAGAAACATAGGAAACCAAAGGATTAATGATGGTGTGGACCAAAATATTACATGTCATGATAAGAATAGTCAGAATTCAACCAAATAATTTCATTTCTTAGAATGAAGAAGCCTTGCTTTTTATTAGTAGTTATCATATTAATCAAGACCATTAGTACATTCTATTTGGTTGATCATACAATAGAGGAATTCCACTCCTATACACCAGGAAAAAAATATTTACCTCTGCTAGCAGGTGCCTCTCCCCAATTGAACCCCCACAGCTCAGTTAGGGATGGGAACCTGCTAGAAGGTACCAGCTTTTTTTTCTGGTGATAATGAAGCAGAAAAGGAAAACTTCTCAACTTTTTTGAATTCATGAAGCTAAATTTTTGCATATTTCATCATTTTTGTTTATTTCCACACATTTTTCGAGATCAAAAGTTTTTCTTCTTGTATATTTTTAACTTTAACACCCTGAAAAAGGACGTAAATGAAAAAAAAATGAACCAAAAATAAAATTTAAAAGAACTGAGATTTTTGATAACAAGTAATAATTTTTGCACAAAGTAATGAATCACAAGTAAGCAAAGGCTCAGATTAAGTAAGTAATGAACCAGTTATTACTTTTAAGAGGACTGGCTTAAATCAATGAATTTCAACAATAGGGGGTTTCAGTTCTGGAAAATTCACCTTATGCTAAGAGCAGATTTCAAACTGAAACACTTCTTACAAATCAGCACATCTTTGATGATATCTATCCTTTACCCAGAATTAATTCAATACATGCTACCTTGCAAGGTGCAAAATTTATTAGTTGTCTGGATGGTAATAAAGGTTATCATCAAGTTCCAGTTGAGAAAAATTCTCAAAAAATTTTGCTTATTGCTACTCATATGGGAATATATAAGTATGTTAGGATGCCATTTGGCCCTAAAAATTCTCCTTCAGTTTTCCAGAAAGTCATGGATAACACTTTCAATCAAGAAATTATTGAAGGATGGCTCATGGTTTATATTGATGACATTGTTTTTTTTTCTAAAACTTTTGATGAACGTATGATTCACTTGAATAGAGTTTTCCAAAAAATGGATGAAATCAATATGACCTTATCCTTAAAAAAGTGTAAATTTGGTTTTCAATCTTTGAAGATCCTTGGCCATGTTGTGTCAGGCTTACAAATTTGTGTAGACCAAAATAAAGTTGCTGCCATCCAAAATGTGAAAGCACCAACTTCTGTAAGAGAAATCCAAAGTTTTTTGGGGATGTGTGGCTATTATGGACAATATATTAAAAATTATCAGGTCATAGCCTTGCCTCTTACAAAACTGACCAGAAAAGATGTTGCCTTTCTCTGGAATAATGACTGTCAAAAAGCTTTTAATACATTAAAAAGTTGCTTAATGACAGCCCCTATATTGGCTCTTCCAGATTTTAACAAGCCATTTATCTTGTATACAGATGTTAGCTTTATTGGTCTGGGTGCTGCCCTTCACCAGAAACAAATTATTAATGAAAAATCCTCAGAGGTTGTAATTTTTTATATTTCAAGAACCTTAAGAAATAGTGAATTGAAATATGGTGCCACTCAATTAGAGTGCTTAGCAGTTGTTTGGGCTCTTTAGAAGCTTCATTACTATCTAGATGACCAAAAATTTGAATTGGTAACTGACTGTAGTGCTTTGAAGTCCCTCTTAAACCTGAAGACACCTAACAGACATATGTTCAGGTGGCAACTTGCTGTTCAAGAATACAGAGGACAGATGACAATTATCCATAGGGCTGGTAATGTTCACTCCAATGTTGATATGCTCTCCAGATTGCCTCTGCCAAATAATGACTCAAATCCTGCTTATGTACCTGAAGATGATACTGTTCATATCCATGGTATATTTGTATTAGATATGGAAGAAGAGTTATTGCTATTAATACTGGATTCATATGAGAAGGATTCTGATTTAAATAAATTGATTACTATCTTAAATTATCCTAAGAATGCTTCAGTTCAAGCATTAATAAAAACTCTTCCTGCAAAGTATTAAAATGCTTTGAGTAAAGGAAAGTTTTCTATTGAAGATGGTTATATATATTATAGAAGAAAGCTTACTAATGCAATTGTAATTCCTCCTTCTATGAAAGAAACTATCCTCAAACTTTGTCATGATGACATATTAGCTGGTCATTTTGATCTTGAAAAAACATTAATTAGAATCAAAAACACTGCATGGTGGGCTAATATGTCTGAAGACACAAAATTATATGTTGAATCTTGTGATTCCTGCCAAAAATCTAAAAGGTTGACAGGTAAGAGAGCAGAATTATTACAACATTTTGAAGCACCTAATGCTCCCTGGCAAATCATTAATATGGATTTTGTCACTAATCTTCCTGTTGCAGGTAAAGACAGCTTTAACTCTTGTTGGGTAATAGTAGATAGATTCACAAAAATGTTCAAATTTATTCCAACCCACAAAGATGTATCCACAAAAGAATTAGCTTTCTTATGGTGGTCTTACGAGTTTAATATTATTGGTTTTCCAAAAGCCATTATCTCTGATAGAGATCCTAAATTTACTTCTGAGTTTTGGACCTCTTTGATGGATATTTGTGGCTGTGAGTTAAAATTGTCTACAGCTCACCATACTCAGACTGATGGCCTAGCTGAGAGAATGATTCAAACTCTGGATGATATGATTAGAAGGTATTGTGCCTTTGGTTTAGAATATAAAGACAATGACAGATTTACTCATGATTGGGTCACTCTATTGCCTGGTCTTGCATTTGCATATAATAGCACTGTTCATTCTGTCACTGAGAAAAAGCCTTTTGAGCTTTGGTTAGGTTATGTCCCAAATACTCCTGCTCAGATTCTCAATAATAAATTACCTAAGTTGGAACTACATCCTGGTGTAAAATCTTTCATGCAAATGCAACAGCTATGCAGAAAACATGCTCAGAGCTGTATTGATAAAGCATTTGAATATGAAAAGAAAAGATGGGATAAATCCCATAAAGAATACACATTTAACAAGGGTGATGAAGTGTTGATCTCTACTGTCCATTTCAATTTACAAGGTAACCACAAATTAAAAGATCCTTTTGTAGGCCAATTTGTTGTTAAAAGAATGGTTGGTGATAATGCAGTGGAAGTTGCATTGTATTCTCCATATGATAGGAAACATCCTGTTTTTCCCATTTCTTTGCTTAAGCCTTATACTTCCAACAGTGACTTATTTCCCAAAAGAAGGGGAAGACCTAAGAAAAACCCTCAGGAAGTCACAGAAAAAGCAGAAATTGATAAAATTCTCAATGATAGAATTATCACTTCTGAAAGAGGTATTGAATATTTATTGAGATATAAGAACAAATCATCTGAGCATGATGCATGGATACCTGGCAGGGAGATTTCAAATCTGCCTACTCTGTTGAAAAAATACAAAAAGAAAAAATCTTAGCATTTTTTTTATTGTTTTTTTAGAGTGAGGGAGTGTCAGCCAGGCTATTCCAGGAGTCCAGTAAATGATATGTTAACTTATAGGACCTGAAAGAGGGCGTAAGAATTGTATTTGATGTATATAAATTAATATTTTATTGCATAATAAAATTATATAAGTATCTTATTACATATAAGTGTTATATTAATTTTATTGTTTATATAAATTTTTTATACATTTAAATTAAACATAATATATTTTATATTCTACAAATAATGGCGCATTTTTATGTATTTAATAATTATAAATTTATATTTAATTAATTAAAAACATATATTATAATTATAAGTGTAAAATTGACTTATAATATAATTAAATTAATTATTTAAATTTATATATTAAATAACACCTTTCATATAATATTAAACAGTAATTAATGACGCTTCTTTTGACCCTTAATTGTGTCAGGAAATAAAATTAATTAATTTATACTAAATTGAGATTAATTACATATTTTGTTGCGTCAAAATATTTTTTGTTTCACTTAAAAATCCTTAAATAAGACTGTACCATCTGTTTTGAATTATTTTTCTCATAGTTCCTATGTTCCAGGCTTGTTTAGTTATTCACTATTTTTACTTACTGATTTGGGAATTAATTGTGGGAAATTTGTATTCTTAATTGGGGGTTTTAATTATTTGTTTCATATTTTTCTCTACATTGTTATGTTTCACTTATTCTTTTAGATTCTTGTTTTATTCTATTATGTTTCTTGTATTTACAAATATAGTAGCGCTTCAGAGGGCCCATTGCCTATAAAAAGGCCTTGGTTAATCCCCTGTAGCCCCATCACTTACTATATACTCAACAATTTAACATATTTTATTATAACCGTTTGATTATTATTTTTATTAGTATTACAAATCTAATTTAAATTTTATATAACAAATTAAAGGTTGCAATAAGTCTGATAGTAATTACAGTGCTTGCCGCGCAGAACCCTTACTTGAAATAATAATATTATTAATAAAACCTCATCTTTTTTCACCTCTCAAGATACTCGTCGTTGGTTTCCTTTTAAATAAATTAAATAATATTTTACATCTTGTTTCCTTTTTATTTTCTCCCTTTTTCTTCTTCCCTCTTCTAGACGACTGACCGAAATATATAATGAAAATAATTTTGAATGTTCATTCAAAAAAAATATGCATAAAAAATTTATATTGCATATGTATATGTAAATTAATATTGAATATTCCTTTAGAAAATCATATTGCATATTCATATTCAATATCATATTGAATATGCATATGAAAAATTCATATTGAATATTAATATGCAATGAAATAATGAATATGCATACAAAAATTAAATTGTGTATAAATATTAAAATATATATTGAATAAAATATTAGAAAAAAATCATTATAAATTGACTTTATGTTATATTATGTAGTTTTTTACATTGATTTTATTTTATTATATTTTAATGTACTTATTTTGTTTATTCATTACCTCAAATCAAATCAAAGTAAATTGTATTGTGTTGTGTTGTATTTTATTATATTGAGTTGTATTTGGTTATGTATTATATAATTTTATTTTATTTTATTAAAATTTTATTTTATTTTATTTCACTATATTACATTCCTTTTAAAAATATATAATAGCAATTTATTTTGTTTTATCTAATTTTATACCATTTGTATTAATCTTTTTTTCATTCTAGCTATTATACTCATCTATTCACCTTTTTTATATTCAATTACATTATAATAAGTCTTAATATCATTTAATTCATTTTATTAAATTTGATAGATGCTGTTGTATAGCCATGTAGAACCATTAAGTTGGTTGAAATTGGCTGGTGAACTCTACTGTATGACCTTAGATTAGAGTTCACAGACAAAAAATTGGATGTGTGTCACGCACTATGTGACACTCAAAGCAAAAGTACCTCAATTACCCCACTATTCAAACTCTAACTCCACTAGCAATGTGGGAAAAGCAAATGTGGGGATATTACATTCTATTGTGTTCTCAAATTAGCTGTGCTATTCAAACTATAAAATATCCTAAATTTAAATACACTTATACTTTTCAAACATAAGCAATCTACATGCGCTATAGTGCTAAAGTCATGGCAATATTCAAAAGGGGTAATTGTGGGTCTGAGGGTAATTAGGAGGTCTGGGAAGTAGGAACAGGAAAGAAGGATTATAAGGTTAGATTAATTAGTAATTGGGAACTCCGGTGGATTAAATGGGTCTGTGAGTAATATGGTGGCTGGTTGGTTAATGGGTCAGTGCAAGGAGGAATAGAATATTTAAAGGGTGTTACTTCCTTCAAGGATTCCTTAGAATTAAATTATAAAAAAAATATTTGTGATAGTAGTCAAACTTATATTAGGCTATTATTATATTTCTCTTCTCTATCTTAATAATAAATTTTATTTAAATCCTAAATAAAAAAATATTTGTGATAGTAGTTGAGCTTATATTAGGCTATTATTATATTTGTCTTTCTCTCTCTTAATAACCAATTTTATTTAAATCCTAAATACTTAAATCTTCCCTTTGATTATTAAGTTAAAAAACTTTTTGAGATTCACCATAATAGTTAGTTTCCCTACATTATACATTAATTATTACTTGAAGAATATTAGGAACCATTCTTAGTTACTCAGTTCTATCTTTGAGTTACTTCCTTGAAGTAATCCTTTGTGCTTTGAAGTTGTAATTTCCCTTATCATTTTATCTCACTTATTTTGAGATCATCCTCAACCTTGTGCATAGGTTGTCCAATAAAAGTATAATTTATTTCTCCATAGTTCTTATTCTTTGTACTACTACCATTTTCCGGTGCTAAGTCTAAATGGTACCTGTTCAACGCACTCCTCCTCCCATTGGCGCTACTACTAGAACTTGCGCTAGGGATAGGCCAACCTCATTACGTCATGTTTCTTGCAGTCACTCCCTCAAAACTCTTGATGTAAGGGAGGGCAAACATTCAATTCAATCTGTAGAAGACATCCCTCAGTATTTTAAGGATTCCAGTGAAGAAGATGAAGGCAATGATACTATGCACAAGGCACCATCAGCCCTGGCTGCTGGACCCTCAGGCCAATCTTCAAGCCCTGGCCCAAATGCTTCATTGGAGGACTTCATGAAACTCCTGGTTAAAAAACTCACTAATCTTTCCTCATATGAGGGATACAAATTCAAAGTTCCTTCAATGAAATCTCTAGATAATTTTGATGGAGAGCATCTTGACAGATTGCATCCCTTCTTGCAGACATGCAAGCTATTATTCCACAATAACCCTCAAACCTTTAGTATGGATCTCTCCAAGGTCATTTATGCATCTTCTTACTTATCAGGAAAGGCTTCATGGCAGTTTGAGACTTATCTACTCATGAAATCTTTGAGAAAACATCACTTACTCATTAATAATTGGGAAAAGTTTGAGGATCAACTTTTTACATTTTTTGGTGACCCCAATTACCACACAATATGGGGGGTGGACTTGCTAGCAAGTTTGCAAGCTTGGACCCAAACTCACCACAGATTGAACACACATTGAGCTATTAACAAAGGAACCATACAATCAAGGATGAACACCACTCAGCAGAAAAGTTTTAGGTGGGTGTTCAAGTAGAGTTCAGTATGGGTTTAATATGAGTTCAGTCTGAGTTCCATCTGAGTTCCATCTGAGTTCAGGTTGGGGACTTGCTAGCAAGTCCACCCCCTATATTGCATAGTGAATGAAACTGAAAACACGGAGATCAAACTTGATTTCCTTTGCATGAGCAATAATGGTAAATCTTCTGAGTATATCTCAAATTCCAGGGCTTTACAAACTCAAGTTAGTTGGAATGATGCTGCCCTCAAATATCATTTCAAAAAGGGACTTCCTTTGAGGATTTTGGACCAATTAAATTATCACAGGCAAAAAATAGAGAGTTTGACAGACTTAATGGATAGGACCCTCAAACTTGATTGTGCACATCAAGGACCACTTCAACAAAGGCATCACACAATAAAATCTCATAGTTCAAATGTCAAATCTGGGCCTCCTTCAAAAAATCATTCCCAACCAACCCAATCAACCCAATCTAAACCCAGTCACAAGTAAAAGGAAAAGCTTAAATGTAAAAGCTTGACTCCTTGCAATATTAGTAAGATATTGGATCCAAAAGGGGAATTAAAGGAAGCAGAAAGAGAAGATGGGCAGATAATGGGTAATGTATGTATTGTGGAGGTAAACACAAGTTGGAAGATTGTGAAAAATTGAAGGAAAGGGAAGTTAAAAGTTCAAATTCAAAAAACTAGAAGATAGTTTACTTGTGTGCAAAGCAAACTATTTTATTTCTCCCAGTGCACAGAACCTCCATGTCTTAAGGACTGGAGTTTCAATTAACCATTTGAGATTTATTCTTTTTAAGGAGGATTAACCCTTCAGTTGTCTCATTGACTCTGGAGCTTCAATTTCATTTATCAGTTGATCTTTTTCCAAAAAACTTAAGCTGAAATTTGTAGATACCAATCAAATTCCAATTTATTTGGTCAAATAAGAGGAACCCAAGTATTGGGTTAGTAAGAAGGTTTTGTGGGCTCTCAACTTTCAAAATTTTCCCTCCTTCAAGTGGGAATTAACAGTCTTGGATGCCCCAAGGATGGATGATACCATTCTTGGCCATGAGTTTTTTAACGCATTGGAATCCTGAAATTAATTGGTAAGAGGGATTGATCACCCCTTGTTCTAAGTATATTTCTGATTCTTTAATGCAGGTCAACAGGGAGTTAAAAAACTTGTCTGACCCTGTCCTGCTAGAGTACATATCTCTTCCAGATGATTTGCAGCCATCTTATTTTTCTCTAAATGAGCATTTGGCTAAACTTTCTAGCTCTGTTACTTCAATCAAAGAGGTTTTCAACAGCCTTGAGGTAAACAATTCTTGCTCTCTAAATTTAGGTCTACCCTGGACAGACTCCTTCAACAATGAAGAGGATGACCAAATCAATTTGAAGCCATTAAATCAACTCTACCAGAAGTATATCATGACTTCCTCAATGTATTTTCAATCTGTAAGGCCAAAAAGCTAATGCCTAATCAACCTCACAATCATCAAATAGAATTAATAGGTGCAGAACCTTTGGCAGGTCCTGTCTACTCCCTATAAAAGGATAAATCTTACATTCTTTGAGACTAAATTGCAGAGAATGTGGTAAAAGGTTTCATTCAAGCCAGTAAATCCCCAAAATTCTCTCCAGTTCTTTTTGTCAAGAAAAAGGATGGAAGTCTTAGGTTGTGTGTTGATTATAGAAAACTCAACACAGTGACTAAGAAGAATGCATATCCAGTTCCTCCTATGTATTTATTTTAATTTTTTTAGTGGCTCTAATTTCTTTTCTAAAATTGATTTAAGAGGCGCTTACAACCTTATACATATTGCTGAAGGCCATGAACCTTTAACAGCAATTTGCACTAGGTTTTGTAGTTTTGAATATTTGGTTATGCCTTTTGGGTTATGTAATGCTCCCTTAACGTTTCAAAATTTTCTCAATGATATCTTTCATGATGTTGTTGAACAATTTTTTGTCATCTATCTAGATGATATTTTAATTTTTTCAAAGACCCTTGAGGAACATATTGAACATTTCTGAAAGGTGCTCAATTGTTTTTGAGAGAATGGTCTCTATGCCAAGCACACTAAGCGCAAATTCCACCTAAATTCTATTGAATTTTTAGGTTTTACATTATCCACTGACAGCCATGTCATGGATGATAGAAAACTTAATAAAATATTGGAATGACCAGAGCCAAAATCTGTAAAATCCTTACAAGGGTTTTTAGATTTGGAAAATTTCTATAGAAGATTTATTAAGGATTACTCTAAAACTATTACAGCTCTCAATTATCTTCTTAGAAATAATATTTCCTTTTTCTTCACTGATACAGCACAAAAAGAATTCAAAGCATTGAAGTCTGCGTTTACCACAGCTCCAATTCTTTGACATTTCAATACTTCTGATTCAACATCTGTTGAGACAGATGCTAGTTATTATGCTATTGCAGGGGTTATATACCAATAAAATCCTAAAACAAAACCGTTTCATCATTTTGCGTTCAAATCACGCAAATTGCTTGCAGAAGAGTTAAATTACAAAATTCACAATAAAGAGTTACTTGCTATCATTCATTTTCATAAAAAATGGTGTTCTTATCTTCTCAGCCTTAATAGTCCATTTCAAATTTTAACAGATCATAATTCTTTAAAATACTTAATGTCTATCAAAGTCTTGAAGCGATGTCAAGCTATATGGGCTGAATTCTTATCTGAATTTTCTTTTACTATTACCTATCTTCCTGTGAAAATTTGTGTAGTTCCAGACATATTGTCACGTCAGGAAAAATTTTACCCAGAGACGGGGGAGGCATTTTCTAACAAGAACCCAGAAAATTTCAAATCAATTTTCAACAAATCAATGTTAAAAACTCATCAGCTCAATACAATGACAACTAAAACAATCCAAAATCAACTATACAACATTCAAGAAGCTCAATCAAAATATTATTACTGTTTAGGGATAAAAGACAAAATACTATTGAGGCAAGGGGCCAAAATATTCAGTATTTAATCAGGTCTCGTAGCATTCAAAGGTAAAATAGTCATCCCCAAAGATAGGGATATAAAATTATGGATTTGCAATAGTAGACATGATTTTCCGTTGGCTGGTAATTTTGGGGTTGAAAGAACCTACCAGTTAATAGAAAGGGATTTATTCTGGCCAGGAATAACTAGAGAAATAAATTCCTATATTAAAGTCTGTTATGAATGTAATAGGAACAAGGTACCTTGACATAGGAAGTATGGGTTGCTTCAACCACTTCAAATTCCCTCTAAAACTTGGGAATCGATTTCAATGGATTTTATTTCTTAATTACCTCCATCAGATAATTTTAATAGTATATTAGTTACAGTCAATAGATTTTCTAAAATGTCTATTTTCATTAAAACTGTTACCACTATGACAGCAAAGGATTTAGCAAAATTATTTCTAGAACACATATTTTCTAAACATGGATTACCCAATAATATTATTTTAGATAGGGGTTCTTTGTTTTGTTCTACTTTCTGGACTCAATTATGTCAGCAATTAAATATTACAAGGAATCTTTCTACTGCTTATCACCCTGAAACCAATGGACAAATGGAAAGATTCAATCAAATCCTTGAACAATATCTTTGAATTTATGTTAATTATCAACTAGATTATTGGACCACATTGTTACCATTGGCCAAATTTGCTTATAATAACTTGACACATTCTTTGAATAAACAATCTTCCTTCAAAACTATCTATGGACAACATCCTTGATTCAATCTTATTCATGTAGTAATAAATAATCCTGCTGAACATTATCTTTGAACAATTTCACAACCTCAAGGCAAGCTTCAATCTAACTTGGAAGTGGCAAATCAAAGGTATAAGGAACAGGCCAACAAACATCAACAATCTTCTCCACTCTTTCAACCAGGCAGAAAAGTATAGCTCAATTCAAAAAATATTTGAACAACTTGACTATCTAGGAAACTATCTGAGAAGTGCTTGGGTCCATTTGAAATTGATACTAAAATCTCAAAAAATGCATTGTGACTCAAGCTACCTCCAAAGTGGCAATAAATTCATCCTGTTTTTCATGTATCTCTCTTGGAACTGGCTCGAGAAATATACCCATGCAAGAAACATCCTCCTCCAGAACCAGTCAAAGTAGAAGATCATCTAGAGTGAGAAGTAAGCCAGATTCTTGATTCAAGAAGGTCCAAAGGGAGACTTCAATACCTTGTGGAATGGGAAGGCTACCTTGATGATACTAATAAAACATCCTGCAAACCAGCCATTAACGCTTCTAGTGCTCCTGAAATTATCAAATCTTTTCACTTAAAATATCCATCAAAATCTAAACCTTAAATTATATTGTTCTTTCTTTATATTTTCTGTTTCTTTTCTTTCTTTTCTTCTGTCTTCTATTTACCTTTCTAAAAAAAACTTAAATCTTATCATCCTAAACATATCTTTCAATTTTAAAACTTAAAACTTCATAATCATTTAAATATTAAATTTATTTATCTATTCTTTTTTAATTTATAATTTCTGTATATTCCTTTGAGCTAATTTTTAAAAAAAAACTTTAAATAAAATAAAATAATAAAATAAAATTACAAACTAATTAAAACATATATCAAAATAAAATTATTTTCTTCCTTTCTAAAATTTAATTTCATATTACATTATCATATTCTTTTCTGAAAAAATTCTCTTGCTTTCTTTTTCTTTCAAAATTCAATTTCTTTTATGTTTTCTTTTCTTTTCTGTTTTCCTCAAAATCAAACCATCAAAAACACTCAAACAATCAGCACAATTTTCCTCAAAAATAAACCTTGAATCAAACTTCTTAAAAAAAAGAAAGAAAAAAGAAAAAAAATCTAAATATCCTTTATTTTCTTCTCTCGAAATTTTCTTCCTTAAAATATTTCTTTTCTTTTTTTCTCTCAAAATTTTCTCTCTTAAAAAAACAAATTATTCTTTTTCTTCTTCTTTTTATTTTCTTCTCTGCACATAATAAATCAAAAAATAAAACAAACGACAAAATTAAACAATATTCAAGAATAAAAAACTATATACAAAAAAATAAAATATTATTTTCCTTTTCTATTTTAATTTCTTCTTTTTTTAAATTATCTTTTCTTCCAACTTTCTTTGAATCAATTCTTTCATCATCTCCATGACTGTTCAAATTCCCTTTTGACTCTTCTCAAAAACTTCATCACCATCCACAAACACCACCTCCCCAATGTCCAACAACTCTTCGGCTATATCATATGATGCTGAATCTACAATCTTCCCAACCTTTTTGCATAAACCCTTGAAGAATGGCATTCAATTAGTGTGGAATGTTTTCTTGGGCCATAGTTGATCCAAGGCTTTGACTGTCAAGTCAGCTTCCTCAGCACTCAATGGATCATTTTCAACTGGCCGTTTGACCTCAGCAGAAATTTTAAAGACTTGCCCACTGGTAAACGCTATGGGAATATCCTCTGTGGTCTCCACCCCCTAAACAACAACAACAAGAAAAAAAAAGAGAGATAATCAGTTACCATCAAAGTGATAAGAATTAAATTAAAACACACTTACCCCAAATTCAGGATCAACTTCAAGGAACAAGGGCTTCTTCTCAACTACCTCTACCTCTTCTTCATCATTGTCTTCAATGATTAGTCAAAGTCTCTTTGACCTGGAAGCCTCCTCCTTTTCTTGCTCTGAAGCACCTGCAATACCCTTGTCAAATTTGTCCTCTATTATCCTTTCCTTCCCTGAGGCTACATCCATATCCCAGTCAGCTATCTCCAACCTCTCCTCCTGACTAAGCCCCTCCAAATCATCCACCGCCAAATCAATGGTTTTAGGAACTTCCCATATGTCTTCAACAATGGCTTTTGAGTCATCAATTCACCAAAATTTAGTGGAGGTAAATGGCTTGGCTTTATCATTGAGGGCCAATGCGTTACAAGTCACTTGATGCCATTTACAAAACTTGCACTTCTTTCAAGGACCTTGAGATGCTTTACTTTCCACATAGAATAGGTTCATGGCCACACAGGCCATGCAAGTAGTCTTGAATTGCCTAGTGAGGAGCCCTTCATCAGCTCGAGGGTGAGGAGGCATAGGGGTTGGGTTGATATATTCAGGCATTATTATTAAAATGAATAAAGAAAAAATTTAAAACATTTTCAGGAGAGAGATCATAATGAAAGGTGAGTAATGAAGTGCTCTCACACTCAACAGAGCTCACATTTTATGACCAGGCATCTGTCATGTGCTATGTGACACTCAAAGCAAAAGTACCTCAATTACCCCACTATTCAAACTCTAACTCCACTAGCAATGTGTGAAAAGCAATGGTGGGGAGATTAAATTCTATTGTGTTCTCAAATTAGCTGGGCTATTCAAAATATAAAGTATCCTAAATTTAAATACGCTTATACTTTTAAAACATAAGAAATCTACGCAAGCTATAGTGCTAAAGTCAAGGCAATATTCAAAAGGGCTAATTGTGGGTCAGAGGGTAATTAGGAGGTCTGGGAAGTAGGAAAAGAAAGAAGGATTATAAGGTTAGATTAATTAGTAATTGGGAGCTCCGTTGGATTAAATGGGTCTGTGAGTAATATGATGGCTGATTGGTTAATGGGTCAGTGCAAGGAGGAATAGGATATTTAAAGGTTGTTACTTCCTTCTAGGATTCCTTAAAATTAAATTATAAAAAGATATTTGTGATAGTAGTCAAACTTATATTAGGCTATTATTATATTTTTCCTTCTCTCTCTTAATAATCAATTTTATTTAAATCCTAAATACTTAAATCTTCCCTTTGATTATTAAGTTGTAACCTTTTGTGAAATTCACCATAATAGTTAGTTTCCCTACATTATACATTAATTATTCCTTAAAGAATATTAGGAACCATTCTTAGTTAATTATTTCTACCTTTGACTCACTTCCTCAAAGTAATACTCTGTTTTTTGAAGTTGTAATTTCCCTTATCCCTTTATCTCACTTATTTTGGGATTATCTTTGACCTTGTGCGTAGGTTGTCTGATGTACATCCATAGATCAGAGTACAAATGCATAAGAATGGTTGGTGAACTCTGATGTAAATCTGTAGATAAGAGGTCACAACCCAGTTTCATGCATGTGGTACTCTGATCTAGGGCCGTAGATCATAGTGCCACATGCATGAAATTGGGTTGTGAACTTTGATCTATTGGTTTACATCAGAGCTCACCAGCTCACTTTGAGAATTCAAAGACTGTTATTTGCACATGTAATATCACCTTTTAAAATAAAATAATATAATGAGAATTATATTAAGATGTAATGGAATAAAATATACTAAAATAAAACAAAATTAAATTAAATTAAATAGAATAATAGTAAGTGGAATGAAATGAAATATAATAAAATATAATACTATATTATATAGTATGATACAATAAATAAAGAGAAATCAGATCAAATAAAATAAAATGAAGTAAAGTAAATATTTTTTTAAAAGGGATCATAAAAATTAAAGAAAATTTAAAACTCATTAAGATACATTATCAAAAAAATTCTCTTTTTTCATGAGCTAGGTTTTTTCAATGTAGTTGAAAGAATATAGATATACCAATGCATTAAATATAAACTAAATACAGAACTTGAAGCCTGATAAGCTGTTTATGAATATATATAGGGGTAAATAAAGGACTTTATCATGAAAAGGGCTCTTATAGCTATCATTAAAAAAACTGAATACAAATGAGTTTAATAGTTCTTTTTATTCCCAGATACCTATGTACTTAAATTAAAAGCTTATCATTTACAGCATTTACCATTTTATTCATTGTTTAAACTTTTTTAAAAATTTCAATTAAATTATTTATGTTTAATCTTTAGAGTAATTTGAAGAATGCTCAAGATGATATTTGCATTGGGAGTTCAATCAGAGATCCATCAAGACTGAGATTAAACTTGCGATAAGATTTTAAAAAAATTTTTAAGATATGATTCCATTAACTAAATTTTTTTGAAAAAAAAAAATTTTACTTAGGCAATAGAAGGATGATTTTTAAAAAAATATATTAAAAAAATATATTTGAATTTATTGAAAATATAATTAAAAAATGTATTTGAATTTATTTAAAATAAATTTAAATAATTTTTTTAGATGGTTAAATAAAAATTAAAAGTTAAAGCTCAAATTTAAAACATTTAAAAAGGTATTGTATGAAATTTCAAGTGGAATTTTAAGGAGATCTGGAACAAAATTTGTAACTGACAATTAGCACAATATAGGAGATTAAAATTCAATAACTTCATTTTAAAGCTTGTGCTTAAATATGTGGAATAATATTTAATTATAGATCTTATTTAATGTAAATGCCTTCTTCTAATTGTTACTAAATATATTTAAGGTTTTTGAGTTTTACTATAGGTTTTTTTATCAAAATATTTTATAGATAATAAAATTTGACTAATTTTTCAAAGACATGTATAATTATTATTGTCATAAAATAAAATTATTGGAAATAAGGAATGTATTACCATGTATTGTTTAATTTCAATATTTCATTACTTTTAATTTTTTCAATTTTATTATTTATTGAAGTAGTTAAAACTTATGTATCTTGAATAACTGAAGATAAATATAAAGCCTTAAACTAGAATTTAATTTCAGTTAAATTTAAATTGGAGATATCCACTTTAGTATAACTTGATGAGGAATTTAAGGCCATAATTCAGTATTCATATGATTGAAAAAAAGCTGCTTCTTTAGTAAGAAGTATAAGATGAAGGTAAATTATGATTTTTGGTAATACAATAGCATCCACCCTCTTATTTCTAAAAACTCTCATTTCAATTTTTCTCAACCACCTTTTCTAATTTTCTCACTCTTACTAGAGTCTTTATATGTGATCATATTTTCTCAAAAAATGTTTTTCTACCTTTATTTCACCTTTCTCTTTTCTCTCATCCTTTTTCTTTCACTCCCTATCTCACAAATCTTAAACTGTTTCTCATCCCATAAAATTGCTTCCCACTTCTTCCAATATCCTTCAATCAACAATTAAACCCATTCTGGTCCCGTTTTCTCTCTTCTGTTATATTGATGGCCACTTTGAACCCATTTTACTTCCCTCTCTACCCCTTTTTTTTAACCCATATCTCCATTTTTAATCATTACCCTTTCCTTTTTCTACACTAACCCTCCTATCAATCCCTTTTCATTTACTTATCAAAATAATTCTCTTAGTTTCTATGAGCTATAACAGGCATAAAGGTCTGGGGAAGTGATAAATAGGGATTGAAAGAAGTGGACAGGGGTAGGGATGCTTTTAAAGGGTCAAAAAGAATTTGATAGCAGAAGAAAGTGTTTGAAATCATGGAAAAACTTGTGTTTAGAGAAAAGAAAATAAATTTTTAACAGGGGAATAATATTGAAGATAATTTTTTATGTAAGACAGAAGGTAGGAATGGCAAGGTAAGTAATAGCGTTCTACAAATAAAATAATAATAAAATATGAGAAATATGCTATATATCATGGAAACAGGAATGGAATCAACTCAAAAAAACAAATAGAAATCAAAAAAACTATTTTTATACTATTTATTCTAATCAAATTTCATTTTATGTCTTTCTTTTTTCATATTTTGAAGATAAAGGGTTAATATATTGTAAAGAATACTAATAAATGCATATATTTTCTATTTATTGAATAGAAAGAAGAATAGATATTTATATTAGAGCTTGATTTTATTGCCAAAGTACTATTCCGTTCATTTTTATAAGGGTTTTACATTTTTCAGATATTTTAAATATCAATAATGGTTAATAAAATCTTTTTGAATAATTAGAAAAAAAATTTTGTTTCAAATTCTTACTGGGGAAATTTAATGGAAGATATTAATTCCCAAAATATTTTTCTTGAATGATTTATTATAATGTCTTATAATTTCACCATATATTGACAATTAAGTAAAATTATTTGAAAATTTAGGATCATTTTTCTTTCAATTTAAATTGGGGTGTGTCTAGTTTTACATGCAACAAATTATAAAATTATTTTAAGCATTTTGTAGCTTTCCAGAATGGCTTATCTTTGGGGAGGGCTGATCTCAACAGACCATTACAAATTTATGTTTTTGATTCTTCAACATTGTTTCAAAATTTTTTTACATGTCTTCAGTAAATAATCAAGCTAGCTTCATCTGAGGTTCAATTTATTTTCACACATCATTCCTTATTTTTTCATCGCTACCTCAATGTGTGCTCAATTAGATATTAATTTAGGTTCAAGATTGCCAAATTGCTAGCAATTCCCCCCACATATTGCGTGGTGGAATGGGAGTCAATCTGGAATCAGAATATCAGAGCAGTTCTTTGTTTGGTATTTAGTGTGGAATGACAATTGTAAGTTGTGCCTCAGCCAGCTGATTTACATCCCCATGTTAATTGAGGTCAGTTAGCGCCCCAGCTTGAAGACCAGAAAATATTGATAGGTCAAAAACTACAAAATGTTAATAGGGGTTGTCAAAAATTACCATATATGGCATTCAAGCACATTGAAAAAAAGGTACCAAGTAAGTTATTTTAAATTAAATTACACCTGTAAATAGCAGGTGTACTTCAACAAAATTTTTGTCCCTAAAAATGCCATCTTTTGGGTAATCCAAGCTTTTCAAGAAATTCTTCCCCTTAACTTGATTAGTCAGCATTAGTTACACACACACTCATAACTTAAACTTTTTCTTCACATAATCCTTAGAGACTCATTTATAAAAACACAGTAAGCTGTTAATCAAGTCACAAGGCCCACCTAACATCATAATCCAACTCTTAGTCTTTCCCATTCTTAATTACACCTGCTGTGAATAGAATGTTATATAATACTGGGCAATAGACTCAGCACAAGATGGTTTGGTTCTCCTTAATGAAAAGAATCATCTTTCGCTCTAATATTTTAATGACAGTTTAATAATATGTGAGTTTTAGTAAATGAGAATAGAGTTTATGTTAAAGAGAAAATAGAATAGCAAGAGAAAAATTTGACACTACTTCCTGGCTAGATCTATTCTCAGAAAATTCTAATATTCTTAGCTACTCCCTCTTTAACAACTCTCTCTAAAATACTATGCTTACTGAAGTAATAAAATAACTCTACATCTACCTTCTCCTTATCATTTATAGTGTAAATAAAATTTCAGATGCACACAATAATAAAGATACTATTTAATCTAGCTGTATATCCTATTTACTAAAATTTTAAAATAATCACTAATTGTAACTGTGATTCTCTTGAGTAGTTAATTTCATTAGATGATGATCTCGAAGTGTGTCAGTAGCTCTATATATGTATATGTGATCAGTGGCCTTCACACAATGCTTCTTATCATATTGCTTCCCTTGAATGAGCTTCAGAACTGTTTGGAAATATCAAAAAGTAAACTAAATATCTCAGTATTGTATGTAAATTACCTGTATCAGTCTAAATAATCTAATGTCTCATAAAAATCCTACTATAGTTCCCTAACTGGCACTAAATCTTACATACCTAATATATTATAAGATTTTTATCTATACATTCAATACTTTAACACCTCCTGTAATTACTGTATAATGTGTGCTTGTTGTGAAACCATCTACTGTACTGTAGATACCTTCAGTGCCTATTAATAGCTTTTTCACTTATCTAGCCTCTTACTTGCTTTTTGACCTTGATCACTGCATGTATACTCCTATATCAATTCTCTTTTCTTTATTTTTATTTTAGCAAAATGCTCAAACTATGACTTGTGATGCTTTAGTCTCCTGAAACAGGCTCAAGTAGACCAATCCTATGTTCTGTCACACTTATTGGCATAATGTGAAACATATACTCTTGCTATTCCTATGCTCTAAATTTATGTTATGCATTTAGAATATCCTGTGATAGTCACAAATACATACTGGATTGTAAATTTATAGCCTGTATGTAATTCCTCTCTGATTCCAGCTTTCAACAACACTAAAATATCATCCAAAAAGAAACTGAGCCCTGAGAGTCTATTTTTCTGTGCTTTTGATAACTGGTTTGTTGCACTCTCTATTGGAACTCTAAATAGTAATCCCTTTATTGTGCTCTCCTAAACTGAGAAATGTACTGAACTTCTATAAGATGTGTACCACACTACTCTTATATTTTTCCCCAAAAACTAACATGAGTCCTTCACCTCATTAACAGCTTCAAGCAATAAATCATTATCTAGCCCTTGATATCATGGTTCATAATGATACTGATACTGATTCTAAATTAGATTTATTGTACATGAGTCATCTCTTAGAGAGCTGCTACCTTACTTCCCAAACACCTCTATTCACCATCAATCACAATATCCACTCCAAAAAGTTTTTTAAATTCCTGAACCTAGCTTTTAAATTCAGAACTACTTATCCTGGTTTCAAATAGATACATAATTTTATCTATGATCATTTCATTTTCTTCAAAACTCTCATTACCCACAGTGGGATCCAGAAATACAAATCTCTTTGGCACTTTTCTGATGTGGCTCAAATGAGAATGGTGCTGCCATAAACTATCTTGAGAACCTCTTCAGTTTAAGTCATGGAACAGTAGATCTATACAAAAATAAAACCATCAAAGCCATCTGTTCTCTGTAATCACAATTTCTAAAATGGCCTACTAAGGAGGTTATACTGGAAAAATCTCAGGTCATGCAAAGTGAAGGAATTTCTAGATGTATTTGCTCTGTTTATGGCACAACCATCCCATTTTACCATAATCTTGAAAAGGATCAAAATAATATATTTTGTGTTTTGCACTTGATCTTATTATTCCTTTATACCATCTTTTTAAAAAGAAGTTTCATTTCAACATTCAAGTCTGCTAAAAATGTAAGTAAATGCATGAAACATGTATTTTTAATCTCAAAAGAGAGGCAGTGATTATTTTTTTATCTGTTCATATTTTTATTTTTAATCACTACACAATATAGGGGGTGGACTTGCCAGCAAGTCCCCAACCTGAACTCAGATGGAACTCATACTGAACTCATACTAAACCCATACAGAACTTTACTTTAACACCCAACTAAAACTTTTCTGCTGATTTGTGTTCATTCCTTATTGTATGGCTCCTTTGTCAATAGCTCGATGTGTGTTCAATCTGTGGTGAGTTTGGGTCCAAGGTTGCGGACTTGCTAGCAAGTCAGCCCCCCATATTGTGTGGTTAATGTTTTTAAACCTCTCTATCTTTTTATTTTTACATGTATAAGTGTTTAAAAATGATTTCTGACCAAATCACAAAAATATATATAATAAATGGCATAACCCTCTCCCGAAATTTAATATGGGGGGTTCAGGATTACTAAATTTTAATTTTAATTTCATAAATTAATAAGTAAACTAGTCCAAAAAGATAATTAAAAAATTAAGATTAATGGCATTCAGAAATCTACCTGCCAATGAGTTCTAATGTGACCAAAGTCAAAGAATAAATTTAACATGAAATTTAATTGTGAACTAATTCAATCAATTGATTATTTGAATGATTGCCTTTATACAGCAGCAAGGCCAAATAACTGATTACTTAAAGTTGATAATTATCTTTAATAACTGATTAATTATACATTTAAGAAATAAAAATGAATTTTTAAAAAATCCTTTATTTACTATACTTAGCTTCCCTCCCTAATAATTTAGATTTCATTGAACCTTCACACCACACTTTAATTACCCCATCTATCTAAATTAGGTTGATTTAAAAGGAAAAACCAAAATGAGTAAGCTTTTTACAAGATTCTAATCTTAGAGGTGCTCATGATGTTTGAGTAAGAGATGAAAGAGATTAAGAGAACAAGTAAATTAATTTTATATTCTTTGACCTGAATATTATTAAAAAATAAACAAGTAAAAAAATAGAATTTATGCCAACTCATATCTGAAAAAAATAAAAAAATAAGGCTTACCAGATATACTCAGAAACAGGCAGGAAATATCCTGGGAATTTTTCCAAAGAAACTCAGATGAGAAAAAAAAAGGTTAGAAAGTGTCTTCAGAATATTTTGGAAATTTTTTGGATTAGTTTCAAAGATGATTTAAAGAAAATAAAAATAAAAAATTGTGAGATATGCTCTGAAAAAGTGAGGATAAATCCTGGGACTGCTTCTCAAACATAAATGAGAAAAAAGAAAGGAAAAAAAAGGAAAAAAAAGTGGAAAAAAGTGGAAAAAAAACAAAAAAAGTGAAAAAGGGAAAAAATGGAAAAAAATGGAAAAAATGTTAAAAAGGGAAAAAAAGGGAAAAAAATGGTAAAAGTTAGTAAAAGTATAAAATAATTTAGGAAGTACTTACCTGGGATAAGGGTTAGAGGGACTTAAAATCAAAGAATCAGAAAAAGAAAAAAGTTAGAAAGGGTAGAAAAAGTAAAGAGAGATGAGAAAGAAAAAAATAAGAAAAATATTAAGGGTCAAAGAAAGAGAAAATAAGAAGATTGAGAAAAGTATGAAAATGATAAGAGAAATACAATCACACATCTTTATGAAAGAGAAGAATAGTATGCAAAGAGAAAGATATTTCAGGGAATCTGGAAGGATACATGCATTATAGAAGTATTATGATATGCATTATGAAATAAATAAAAGTGAAATTGGTAAAAAAAAAGGCTTGACTTTAATGGTCAATAGCTCAGAAACTGCTGTACTGAATTCAGAACTGTTTGTGGAAAATGAAGGTAAAAATTCTGGAGAATGTTTATTTAATAGGAAATGAGATTTGAGTAAACCTAACCCTAACACAGGGAGAAAAATACCTGAAGTAGTTGTCTAGTTCATTTTTTTGGTTGCAGGGTATGACTCTGGGTCTGATTTGTGGAGTGACACTGTTTAGCCCCACCTTATTATTTTTTGCTTTTCTGACATTGAAATCTCCTTGGTCCATGTCCTCCCATCATCATGGATTCATCCAAAAATTCTCTTTGCACCTCCTATTTCTTTCATAATCCTCTTCTAAAGGCAAAAAATGAAGTGGGATAAAAAGTTTCACTCAATTGTTTGTCAAAAAAACACACCTAGAAATGAATTAGGGTCACAAAGCTGAGCTAGAAATCTTGTTCACCATTTTTCCCTCTGTGCTAATTATAACTTTTCCTTTTCAAATTACTCAAAAAGATTATTAATTATAATAAAAATTACAACAATAGTGGTTAAAAAATTCCACCATTATCCAGATAGGAATCCCATATAGATTGTAGTATGAAATAATGATAGAAAGTGATACCTAGTTGACAAAATTGGACAAAAGATTGATTCAAGTGTTGTAAAGAATTTCAGCCAAGAAATATCAAATAATTATCAAAATATAATTTTCAGGTACTGCCAGTACACTCTTTCAACGTAACTGCAGCATATATCTACAGCCCAATCAATGAGGAAATATATATCAAAGACCCCCCTGGTTTTGAAATCAATGATGGGAAAGTGCTATTGCTTAAAAAAGCATGCAAAATATGATTCCAGTGTTTACTATATTTTTCAAAATAACACAAACACCATCATTTGGGTGCATGTTAATGGTGGGAATATTACAGCAAACCACATATCCCACCATCAGACGCTTCAAAGCTTCCTACAGAAAAAATCAGTAATTAAATGGAAATCTTCTCTTGACTCCATTGTTGGCCTATCCATTAAAAGGGAAAGTCAAGGCCTCACATTTAGTCAATCATCTTTGATCAATAAAGCACTTGAAAAGCTCAACACCAATTCAATCTCAAAACCAATGCTGCCACCTCAATATTTTTTCCGGAAAGTAGCACATGAAAGTTCAATACCAATTCATTCAACTACCTATCTATCTGCCATTTGATTTTTAAGTTATGTATCCAGAGTAGCATGCCCAGACATTGCTTTAAGCTTCAATTTTCTGGACAGATTCTCAAATTTTTCAACAAATGAGAACTGGGCTGGATTAAAACACTTACTAGTGTATCTGAGCGTAACCACAAATCTGGCTCTAAATATTTATCCAAAAAGATATCCTGATAAACTCTCACTGAAATTCTACAGCAAATCAGACTGGGGCAGTGAGCACTCTCACTCAACAGGTGGACACATCATTCTTCTAAACAGCTGCCCTATCAGTTGTTCATCACTTCAACTCGCTTGTGTTGCCACAGCAACATTCCACACAAAACTAATGTCACTATTCTCATCAATAAAAATGGTAATGTGGATTAGAAACCTCCTACAAGATAAATTGAACTTCAAAGGAAAATTTTTTCTTTACTGTGATAATTAATTTTCTACTGAATCAGCAACAAACAAAGCTTCAAACAAGAGAACAAGACACATGGAATACAATTATTACTATCTAAATGGACATATTTACAAAAAAAGGCTTCCCTGAAATGGGTTCTGTCAACAAAATAACTGGCCAATGTTTTGACAAAGTCGTTAAACTCCAGTCTAAATAATCTAATGTTACAACATATAGGCCTCATCACTTAGTTTTTTTTTTCTTTTTTCTCTTCTTTCTTATTTTATATTTCCCTTTTTCTCCTACTTTAGACATAATCATAATTATTAAAAAATATATAATAACAATAGTAATAAGAGAATTAAAAAAAATTACCCTACTAAAACACTAAATTTTTTATTAGCAATAATTTTAGTTACATCTGTAAGCGTATTGTTGAGGGGTGGGTGTCAAGTACTCAACTGGGCCACAGTCACATGTGTATGAAACTAAGTGTTATCCAGAAATAAATATTAAGATTCATGACAAACAAAAAATTGCACCTCCACCTAGTAATTTTCAGTGCTGTTTATATATATATTAGGGTGTGTCAAACATTACCATGTACACCATTTCAGCAAGCCTGAAAAAAGGTACCAGGTAAGTCATTTTAATTTGAATTAAATACCCCATTAACTGGTATAACTCGACAGCATGCTTTTCCCTACACACACCATCTGTTGGGTACATATAATCCCCTCAAGCACTTCTTCCCCTTAACTTGATTAGTCATCATTAGGTACACTTACGCCCTTACCTTAAAATTTTTCTTCACATAATCCTTATGAGATTATTTATACACACACAGTAAGCAGTGTATCAGGTTTTAGGCCCCCCCTAACATCAAACTCCAACCCTTGATTACTCTTGCTCTTATTTTTTTCTTCCAAACACTAACATGACTCCTTCACTTTGTCGAAAGCTTCAAACAACTACTGATGCTCTAGCCCTTGATCTTTTGGTTGAGTATGATCCAGATTCTGATTCTGAGTTTGATTTTTTTATATGAGTCACCTGTTAGAGAGCCATTACTTTACTTCCCAAACCCCATCCATTTTCCATCAACCACAATATGCACTTCACAAACTTTCTGAAATACCTGAACCCAGTTTTCAGAAAATTTTCCAAACTACTTATGATGGTTTTAAATACCTACATGATTTTATTCATGATCATTCTATTTATCACAAATATTCTCATTGCCCACAGAGGGACCCTGCAATACAAATCTCTGTTGCACTTTTCCAATTTGGTTCAAATGGGAATGATGCTTCCATAACTTGTCTCGAGAACCTCTTCAGTATAAGTCATGGAACAGTAGATTTATACACCAAGAGAGCCATCAAAGCCATCCATTCACTTTAATCACAATTCCTCACATGGCCAACTAAGGAAGTAGACTGGAAAATCACAGGTCATGAAAAATGTAGGTTTCCCTGGATGTATTGGTTTTGTTGATGGCACAACCATCCCTTTGAGTCAAAAGCCTGCAAAAGATGGAAATAATTATTTTTATTGGAAAAAGATTTCAGTTCTTATCTATATCTTACATATTCTTACATATAATACTAATCCTCTCTTACTTTTTCTTTTTTCAGGTATTATATTGCTCTCCAATTGGTTTGTGATCTAAATAAGAAGTTTATTGAATTTCATGTTGGCTTTCCTGGTGCTTGCCATGACTCTTTGGTCTTTCAACAAATGATGATTTCTCAAAAGCCTGAGAATTACTTTGATGAACATCAATATCTTCTTGTGGACTCTGCTTACATCAGTGGTAAATATGTGATCACAGCATTTTGTGGGGCTGGTGATGAAAATAGTGAAAATCACAATTCAACACTCATATTTACAAGTCTTGAGTAAGTATTGAACATGCAATTGAAATTTTGAGATGTAGATTTGCTTCACTAAGAGAAATCAGGAGTCCTCTTTGTAAACAGAAAGAAATGAAGGTTATGAGCAATTGGATCATTTCATTTTTGGTACTACATAATCTTCTTGCACACTTAAAGGATGAATGGAACAATCTTTATGAAGATGAAACTTCTATACCACCCTCAACTATTGAATCATCCTCCAGCTCTTCATCCCAACCTGGTGTAATGCATGCTAAAATTCTCCCTATCACTCTTGCTCACTTTGCAAATACAGATTGATTATCTACTAGTACTAAAGATCTTTCTTTATTTCTTCTTTAATATCACTATGAAAGCTTTTTAAAATATCTCGTATATTTTTTTGAAAGTCATGAAACCTTTCTATATGTTTGTAACTTACTGACCTACTAATTTCTAATAAATGTTTTCCTACTTCTTATTTTAATCCTTCAAGCTTCTTATAAATTACCTTCATGATAGCTTCTTCTTGCTTTGTATCCTTCTTTCCAATCTCTAATTCCAAATACTATCTTCATCCTCTGAATCTTTACTATTAATTAGTGGCTGTTTTTTACCAAATTAAGTTCAATTCTTTAGATATATGTTTTATACTTCAAAAGAGAACCTTAAACTTTCTTGTAATATTTATCTTTATCCTTTTTCTTTTAATATGTTCTCACCACACAATATGGGGGGCAGACTTGCTAGCGAGTCCGCAACCTTGGACCCAAACTCACCACAGATTGAGCACACATTTAGCTATTGATAAAGGAACCATACAACCAGGGATGAACACCACTCAGAAGAACAGTTTTAGGTGGGTGTTTAAGTAGGTTTCAGTATGGGTTCAGTATGAGTTCAGTCTGAGCTCCATCTGAGTTCCATCTGAGTTCAGGTTGAGGACTTGCTAGAAAGTCCACCCCCTATATTGTGTAGTGTCTTTTGTTGAATATTCATCATCATCAATAACCACTTTTTCAGTATTAGTAGTTTTATCTTATGGCCTAGAAAAATTCATTCATATAAATGCAAAAGATACCAATGATAGATAATACTGGAAGTTATCTTACAGTATCTTTCTTTCTGCTTAATGATACCAGTACTTTGCAGATGTAAATTGGCTTTGAGTATCTGTATTGAGCTTAAGGAAATAACATTGTAAATTTCCCCATTGAAAACATTCACAAGTTGAAGTGAAGATCTTTACTCCAGTGTTTTTAACACAATAGTAATTGGACCTTTCACAATGAGTGCAAGGAATGAAGTATCCCCTTGTAAGCTTATAGTCTTTTGTACTATGCTCTTTTGAAGTAGATGATGATGATGGTAGAAATGTGATATTAAGAATCTATAAAGGACTAGGTTATATTTTTTAATGTCTCTAGAAAGGACAAGATGTAATCTTTGAATTTTTCTAGAAAGCTACTATAATTTTTTTGGGGGAAGGAACTACCTTTTATATATTCTACCCTCATATTTGTGTTAATATTTTTTTTTTGGAAATTTTTTTTTTGTTTGTAGAATCTTGAGGATCAAGACCTACTTAGTTGGACATTTTTTTGATTATGCACTTTCTGCTTAAAATGCAAGTAAATGCATATTTCATGCATTTTTAATCTTCAAAGGGAGATTTTTTGTCTTTTAATTGTGTATATACATTTAAAAAAAATTTCCAACCAAATCACACAAAGAAAAAAAATGGAAATACCCTCCCCTTCAATTTACTCTGGGAGGGGGTTAAGATTGCCAAATTTTAATTTTTATTTCATAAACAAATCAATAACTTATAAAAAAAGATAATCAACCAAGTAAAAGTAATGCCATTCAGAATACTACCAGTCAATGAGTTCAGATGTGAGAAAATCCAAAGAATACATTTACATGGAATTGTATTGTGAACTCATTCAATGATTTAATTTTTTGAAATAATACCTTTATACAGCAACAAGACCCTGTGGCCTGTTACTTAAAGTTGATTATTATCTTTAATGAATGATTAATTATAAATTTATTAAATAAAAATGAATCTTTGGAAATCCTTTATTTACCATACTTAGCCTCCCTCCCTTCAGATTTACTTTTCATTGATCCTTCTTACCTCACTTTACTTACCCTCTTTATAAAATTTTGGCTGATCTGAAATGAGAAACCAAAATGAGTAAACTTTTCAAAAGATTCTAACCCAGGAGGAGCTTGAGTTGTTTGATGGTTATCTTGTGAATAGTTCCAAATTGCTTCCACCAGACCATTCTCTAATCCAAAGTTGATAATATATTTGTTATTGGGAAAGTATAATCCATGAACTTTGAGTTTAACAGGTGAAGGAATTGGTAGTTCTGTAATAGGATCAATACAAGTTAAAATCCCAAATGAAGAAAATTAAAATTTTTTTTGTCCATATGAAATTTGTTGTGAAAGCCTCCATATGTAATAATGACATTAGATAAAAATATATTATTATCTTCCAGATTGACCCACTTCATATCTGTCCAATTTGGTTTTCCTGCTTTAATGGCTAGTTCATGATTAGACTGAAAAGCATGAATACATAATTTTTTTAATCGATTGGCCAAAAATGAATTGAAGGATTCTAACCTTTTCCATCTTTCTAAATCTTCTTCCATTTGAATGGAACTTATACTTTTTAATAAAGAATAAATACCTAGTATGGGTATTAGAAAAATAATTTCAAGAAATTATATCATGATAAGATCTTACCAAGAGATTTTACCTTTTCTAATCCAGGTCTCCATCCTAGTCTAATCATAATTTCTCCTAATAATATTTTACTCTTTAACATTTGTAAAACAAAATCCATCTGATATAAAGTTGAAACTAGATCTGAAATTTTTTTGAAGAAATTATCTTGAACTCCATTGAATGAATGAACTTCTAAAATTAATTGAGGTTTATATCCATTAATGAAAACTGCAACAATAATATCCTTTCCACCAGTAGTTGTGTACTTCAGCTTTTCAGGTAAAGATTTTGGATAATGTTTCTTATTACAAATTGTAGTTTTGTAAGAATTCAGATTTTCTAAGTGTCCAGAGTAATCTTCACACAATTGTTTCATTCGAATTAATTTAAATTTTTGATATGAAGCTTTCTTATCATTAGAAATGGATGATTTTCTATCAGATATGATGTTTGAATTGTTTAAAGATGTGATAGAAGGAATTGAAGAAATAGATGAGGAGGACATATTTTCTGAAGACTAGATCAATGAAATTGAAGAGATGAGGAGGAGATTACTGAAGGTGAAGAAAAAGATGAAGAGGAAATATTTATTTTCTATTTTTGAAAACAAAAGTTTGTGAACATGGTTGGAAACGTGTTGAGTGTGCTTCCAGAATGTTTCCAAGGTAAAAAAAAAATCAATAAAAAGAAAAGCATGATCAGGTAGCACTCACCTTAGATAAATGTTGGAAGGGTCTTGAAGATAAATATGAGGACAATGTGAAGCTGTGAAAAAAAACATACCTAGATGAAAGGGCAGAAAAATATTTCAAGAGGAGGAGAGTTTTTGGAATCTGGAAGGAGAATTGGATGATTATTAGGATATGCATTATGAAATGCTTTCAGAAATGTGTTTTGAAATGTTTTCTGAAATGAATTATGAAATGTGATATGGAAGAGTTTCAAGGGAATGGGTTGAGTGCCTTTTCTTACTTGGAAGCTTGAATACATATAAATTGTATGTCCACCATGAAAGAAAAAATAAGTTACAAGATACTTATGTAACTCAACACCTTTTTCAAGAAAGATTCAAAGAGATTTTAAAATTTTTACCAAAAAAAAAATTAAAATCAAGACCTTTGTAAATTCAACTTATAAAAAATTAAATTAATCAAGTAAATCTAGCCACTTTTTAATTTCATCTGTGTATTTTCCTGCACTCATACATGCTAATATCAAGCTTTGCTTGCTGGCTTTTTCTTCACTTTGTTTTTTGATTTAATTTGTCATGTTGAAACTGTAATTTATCTCTTTCCAACTGAAGCTGTTGATTTCTGAGTGTAATATTTTCTTCCCTTTCAAGATTTTAGTTCTCTATCTTCATCTTTAAACAATCTTTCTCAATTTAAAAAGAATTTTCATTCTTTTTGAGGAGGTGAAAGATTTTTTTTCTTCCAGGTCAAATCCTTGGCTTGCAGACTTCTCTTGAGACTCCATTTTCAAAATTTCTATCTGGGCCATTTCTTTTGATGCAAAAATTTTTACTTGAAAATTAAAGAAAATATAAAAACAAAAATCATATATAAATGAAACGAATAAAATAAGCCTTACTTTCTTCATGTTTGTCTAAAATAGCTCCATAAGTGGATAAGACTGGTTTCAAACTTGATTGATTATTTGTGAAAGATGTCAAAGCTCTTCTTTTAAGTGTGTTTGGGGTTTTTAATTGGCTCATCTTCTACACTGCTCTCAACATCCAAATCTTTAAGAAAAGTATTTTGATTCACTCCAGCTGGGGTCTGGTTCATGATTGGTAAAGATGTTATTAGGTCAAAAAAGAAAAGAATTGTAGTAAAAGATGGAGGGATTTTTTTGATAAAAGCCATTTAAACTCACAAAAACTGCATCATCTTGCTCATGATCAGAATTGTTGTGAGCATCTTCTAAATCTTGTGTATTGAGTATTGGATAAATCGGCATGTCTAAATTCTAGTTAATTTCAGAACCCAGTAGTTGAGAATCCTCAGTTTATAGAGGATTTACATCAGCTCTTTTCCCAAAGAGATCATCCATCTGTGGATAGAGTGGGCACATTGAATTAATTTTTTCAGTAATTGAGGTGATTCCATTTTTATGATCTTCTTCTGATACTCCAAAGCCAGTAGAAGAAGACATTTTTACTTTCTTGTATTTTGAATGAAAATTTTTGAATTTCTCCCTCATTTTCTTGGTAATTAAGTCCATTTTACCTTTTTTTTTATTTTTTGGTTCAATTTCCATTTTCTGATAGCCACTGATTTTTGAGGCAGGTGGGTGTCCCACACATGTAGACTTGTCACAGCCAAAGCAGGCATAAAAATTTGATTTTTTTTGCAACCAATTGATCACAATCTGAAGGTCACTCTTGTTTAGTTGGGTATACCTTTGAGAAATGGTTTTAGGGAAATGCATGGTGGAATTAAAACTATGGAGAGGAAAAAATTATTAGTGCATGGTAAACTTTGATGGATAAGAAAGTGAAATCCTAACAAATATCTAGTGAGATAAGACAAACTGAAATAGAAAAATAAATAAAAACATGAGCTTTATAAGGTGATGATAAAAGATAAGAAACGGAAAAACTTACAGTTATTATGAATATATAAATTTGAGTGGGAGTCCAGGATAATGTGGGGTTGGGGGAAAAGGGGTCTGATGTAAAGTGGATTGCAGGAATGTGTTTATTGGTGGGCTTAATTGTGGTTGAGGCTATGGTGGGAGAATAGGAAGTATCTGATGAAGTATTTGACCAAAGTTTTGACATGTCTAACCCCAACTCAGCCATTTATGATGGGGTCTTGGAATGGTGTTTTGAGACTGAAGTCCACCAGGCGTATATGGTAATGTTGTACACCCCCTATTATTATTATTACTAATTATATATATATATATATATATATATATATTATTATTATTATTATTATTATTATTATTATGTATTTTTATACTATTGTATATATATATGTTAAAGAGCTAGGAAGAGAAAATCAAGAAAAAAAGAGAAAAAAATAAGAAAAGGGGAAGATAGAGAAAAAAATGCAGATGAAGAAAGGAAAAAATAAATTTTGAGTATTGGTGTGTCTGCCTCTACACTTCAGGATCTGGACAAGATCTTTACCTAATCACTTAGAGACAAAAATAGAAAAAGATGGAAAAAGAAAAACAAGGAAAGGAAGGGAAAAAATGAGAGAGAGAAAAGAAAGAAAGAAAGAAGTAGGAAAAGAAAAAATCTTATGAGGCCTTTTGTTATCTCTTGATTTGATTATATAACTCATTTAAAGGCCCAAAACATATTGGAACTAGTGATAGATGGTTATCAATATTAATTCAAATTAGGGATAGTAATAAAAAGATTCTGAAACTATATACATGACTTAGGGTTGCTGTGGCACTAGTGAGTATAACCTAACAAGAATGAAAGTGATCAGAATTTAACCCTAAATTTTATAGAAGTAAAGTTCAAAGGAGAGCTGACACTATCATCACTGGAAAGCAGCCTTGAGAAAGAGATACTTCTAACTTAGATGACTTAATTTACCTTAGTGAATGAGATAAAAGGAAGTTCAGCAGAGGTTTGACTTTCAGATTTGTGCATGTATTGACAGAATGACAAGTTTATTTTGTTGTTTAATGGAATTTCTGATAAAGCCATATTCAGAAAGCTTGGTGCAACTTGGACCAAAATTCCAATATTTTGGTGTGAGATTTTTGACAGATTTGACACTTGCAGGAGCTTTTGAAGTTGAGTGATGGTTCTACAATCTGGTGAAATTTCAGCCACCAGACCTTACTCATCACCTCCCTAACCCATCATTTTTTCTCTTGGCCATGTTAACCAGCTCCTGACTGTTGGTTTTTGGTTTCAGTAAGCTTTTCTTTTATTTTTATTTTTTATTTTATTTTATATATATATTTTTCATTTATTTTGTTTTCCAGCTCCCAATCCCAGCCAACCTTAATGTTCCAACTGTGTTTTTTTGTTTTGGTAACTTTTTCTTTTATTTTATTTATATTCTTTTCAATTCTTTTGTTTTCCAGTCCCCCTACTGATCCCAGCCACCCATGTGTAATGTTACGACTGTGTGTTTTTTGTTTTGGTAAGCTATCATTTTCTTTTCTTCTTTATTTTATTTTAATATTTTTTTTGTTTCTTGTTTTTTCCAGTCCAGCTCCAGCTCCCAATCCTGGCCACCCACAATCATTGTTTCACCAATCCCAGTCACCCATGATTAACATTCAAACTGTGTGTTTTTTTGGTAATCTATCATTTTCTTTTCTTCTTTATTTTCTTTTAATATTTTTTTGTTTCTTTTCCAGATCCCAATCCTGGCTAACCTTAACATTCTGAGGTAAGCTTTCATTTTCTTTTATTCTTTATTTTATTTTTATTTTAATCTATCTTTTCCAAGTCCAGCTCCAGCTCCCAATCCCAGCCACCCACAATCACCATTCCAATTTTTTAATCAATGGGGTATCTAAAGTATGACCCTAAATTCAAGGTGAAGGTTGTAATTTCAGCTTTAAATGGTGAAACTCTAGATGAAATAAATTTGAAGAATGGTGCAAACATTTTCCATAACTCTTTGTGTCATTGGATGAACCTTTATTGGACCAGTAAAGCTTTAATAATTGATCCGTCTACTTACATGAAATGTGGCCAGCCTTACAAACTCACCAATGAACAATCTGAATTTATTGAATAACTTCTTGAAACTGATCTTAAAAAGTATCAGACTGAGCTACAGTCAGCTTTGCTTGATAAATATAATGTAAATGTATCTCAAAAATTTATCCATGTAGAACTAATGTATTGCCTTCAAATGAGCAAGAAATTTTTATAGAGGGTGCATGCAATACAAGATTACAATAAGCTATTACTTTTCATGTCTATGGTTGGGAAGTGTGACCCATAGTTTTTGGTTTTCACTGGTGATATAACTTAATTTTTTTAAACAAACCACTAACTATTACTTAAATGATAGATGAATCCAGTATATCTGTAGAATGTATTGGTTGTAAGGAAGGGTGGGAAAAGAAGGGGAATGTACCAAAAAAGTTCCAGAGGAAAATTTCTCCATCTTCTATAACATAATTCCTGGTGTCTCTTTATCTGGAATTGTTGATAGTACTATTCAAACCAAAATGGTGTGTCATGCTCATTTTGAGTTTTTCTGGAATTTATATTGGTAAGCAATTATTATTGCTCATTTACATGATACAATTGTGATTAATATCATACTATTCTTTAAGCTTCCTATGATTTCCCCTTATCCAGGACCAAACATTGTATTAGTAATGGATAATGCTTTTTTTCATCATGGAGGAAATATCAAGACTTTAATTGATAAGTTTGGGTGCCTCTTACTCTACCTCCCACCTTACTCTCCAGATCTAAATCCTATCAAAAAATCATTTTATGTTTCAAAAAGGAAGTTAAAACTTGATGTAAAGCTAACTGGATGCATGGATGATGAGATTATCATTAATCAATATGCTAAACTTTGGATTACACAAGATTTGATGCATTCACTTTTTAGAGCAAGTGGTTATGTGGAGTGACAAAATTATAACAGAATTTTTTCTTTTGGATTTATATAAAATATCTTATGGAAAATTTGAACTTAGAGAAATATTTTAAAATTTTTTGGCAAATTTGAACTTAGAGAAATATTTTAAAAATTTATGAAAATTTGAACTTAGCAAAATATTTTAAAAAAGTTTTTGCAAATTGGAACTTAGAAAAATATTTTAAAAAAGTTGTTGCGAATTTGAACTTAGAAAAATTTAAAAAAAAAAATGTGGCAAATTTGAACTTAATTTTTTTTTTTAAAAAAATCTATTAGTATTACCATGTTTTAATTTAATTATTAAAAAGCATTTATATATTGTAAAAAAAATTCATTTATCAATGCAAAGAAATATAAAATTAAATAATCTCATGCCTATTCATGCCTGTCTCTTGTTCTCTTCTTTTTTTGTAGAACCTTAACATGAGCTGCATACTCCTTTGATGTGCAAACACAAGCTCTTCCAAGAGCATCTGGAACAGCCGCTTAAATTAATTCCTCAAGAGAATTATCCTGGAATTACAACCAATGGGTAAGGCCAAGTTTCTAAAGACCCATTTGCAATTTAGAATTTTCCCCTTCTACACATGCCTTCAGAAAAAGGATTTCATAGTGTTGGGATCTTCATAACATTCAACTTCAGAGCTATTATCAGAAGGTGGGGAAGGGTCACTACTTGCAACAATTGCAGGAGAATTTGATCAATTGCTAGGTCCAGGATCCAAACTACAGTTTTTTTTTACCATACATTTATACTGTCATGCAGAAGATTTGGGAGGCATTAAGTATGTTAACTTACATGGATTAGCTTTCTAAACAATATTAAGATATAATAGTAAGTTGAATTTAGAAAAAAAAACACTGAAATTAAAATAAACATAACATACCATTGCTTCAGCCCATGTCTCATCTTTATCATATGTGAGAATAAAATATTCTTGGGGATTTGCAGGATTGATGCAACAATGCACCATCTCTCCCCTTAAAATATCAGAGTATTTTTTGTGCACCTGAAGAAGCAAATTCACGCTCTCTATGTGAACTGCATTGCTCCTCATGCTTGTTGTTGGTCCAGAAGAATCATTTTCACCATCATCTTTGTTGGTTGAGTCTCCAATTGTCAACTGCATTAGATTCTGGATTTCAGAACCCCTCTGTGAAATAAAAAAATAATTAATTAAAAAAATAAAACATTAGTAAATTTTTGAAAGATAAAAAACAACACCTTACCTTGATAGCTGGCTGTGGATCTTGTTGCTCCAATAGTATAATTACCTTCCTATTTGTCCTTGCAATACCAGCTGCACCAAGAAATAGATTAAAAATCTTGTCATTATCAACCTTCTTTTTCTTTTGACCCAAGAATTCCTTTGAGTGAGAAATAGTCCCACACCAATAACAGTTCCACAGTTGATTTTCTTTTGTATATGTGTTGCAACTACAGTTTCTTCTTTGCCTCTGATTGTTTGAATGATTTGATTTTTGAAAGCTTTGATATTCTTATTTGTAATGTCCCAGACAAATGAGATTTTGTCAGGCTCAGAGAGAATCTTTTCCCAGATAAGGGAAGCCTTATCAGATTACTTTTGTTTTTGGGCAGGCACTTGCTTGTTTTTGTTTTTATAAAAAATAATAAATTCTGCATGTATAGTGATACGGTCTGGGAGGACATGGGGAAATCTGTTATGAGAGATAGTGATATTTGGCAACCTAATGGGAGACAAAGGTTCTTCATTCCTCAAATTATCAGAAGGAGAATGAACATTTTTTTGATTGTTGTTGGAAGGATTGAAAGGGTGATAATTTAGTGGATTAAACTGCAGATAGTTGAATGACATTGGACAGAGAGCTGGGAGCTGAAAACAATACTTGTGGGTGGCTGGGATTGGGAGCTGGACTGGAAAAAGAAAGAAAAAAAATCATGAAAATAACATAAAAAAGAAAAGAAAAGAAAGGCTTACCAAAACAAAAAAACACCGTGTTGGAACGTTAATTGTGGGTGGCTGGGATCGGTGGAACAATAATTGTGGGTGGCCGGGATCGGGAGCTGGAGCTGGACTGGAAAAAACAAGAAGCAAAAAAAATATGAAAAGAAAATAAAGAAGAAAAGAAAATGATAGCTTACCAAAACAAAAAACACACAGTCAGAACAATACTTGTGGCTGGCTGGGATCAGGAGGTGGACTGGAAAACGAAAGAAATGAAAAAAATATAAATAAAATAAAATAAAAGCTTACCAAAACCAAAAACCAACAGTCAGGAGCTGGTTAATGTGGCCAAGAGAAAAAATGATGGGTTAGGGAGGTGATGTGTAAGGTCTGGTGGCTGACATTTCACCAGATTGTAGAACCATCACTCAACTTCAAAAGCTCCCGCAAGTGTCAAATTTGTCAAAAATCTCACGCTAAAATATTGGGATTTTGGCACAAGTTGCACCAAGCTTTCTGAATATGGCTGTACAATTTTTAAAAGTTTTTTGGCTACAATGTATCACAAGTAAATACACGTCGTGCGTATGTAATGCCCGCCCCCATAAACAATCACGGCTTGAGCACGGAACTTCAATCATACCATTTGACCCAACAGACATATAGGTGAGAGAAAAGCCGAAAAAACTTGAATTTCTTTACAAGAGTGACTTGTAGATAAAAGGATACAAACCCTAGTGCATTTCTCAAGGGAAAAAATGGCTGCTGTTTTTGTGGAAATCGAAGCTGTGCTTACGTAATAGATCTTTGCCAGCAATGCTACCTGGTACAGCTATTTGAGAAAAAGTCTTCTTCTACTACTCCCAGAATGTAAGTTTAGATCAGCCAATCTTGAGGGATTAGTGTTGGAACTATCTGAGAGGCCAAATACACAATAAGTCAGCAAACCAATACTAACATTCGGGGTGAAATGGAAGGGAAAAACCCCCAGAAGTCCGCAAGGTTTTCCCAATTACTGTAAGTTGGACTGAGGAGCGCAGCACACTAGCACAAGGTTATCCGCAGCTTTATTCTCCATCAAATCCAATTGTGTGTCTTTAATTCTATTTCAACTAATTTTATAGCAAGGCTTACATCTGCTGCTTGTAAAAAATGATGGACTACATGATTTTAATATTCTTCAGTCACTACAAAACTCATTAGAATTATTTCTTGCGTTTAAAAATGTTCTCAGGATATAAATTTTATCAGTTCACTAAACTTTTAAAACTTAGCTAAAGCATTCTATTTCTTTTTCTTTAAAAAATTATAGGCTTTTACTGAAAGAAAACCAATGGAGAATAAATCATCTTAAAGGATATGACGATTATCTGTGGGCACGATTTAGCCAGTGAAGCACTTTCAATAATTTGATCCTTGGAGAACCGGAGAAATCATCGAGAGACCTGCACAGCTTTATATGTACTCCTCATACATCTAGTGCTATATAAATATATAAGACAGCGTCATTGTTTCATGTCAAAGCTTCTACAAGCTACCCATACCTTGTATATTGTCTGATCATTAATATTGAGGCCCCACCGAGGGGCGAGTTCTTATCAAATGAATCAAAACGAAATAAATAAATAAAATGGGGATCCGGAAAGAAAGGGGCTCAAATTTACTAGAATTCAAATCTTCAAAATAGCGTCCAAGTACGGCTATATTGGAAATGGTTGGTGCCGTTCAAGGAATTATCTCCTCAACTTTCACAGCAAAATCTGGCTACTCACTCCATCTGACTGCCTAACTAGCCAGATCTTCCTGTGAAGCTTAGAGAAATTTTGTTAAATTGCATCATTGTTTCCAATATAACTATATTGAAGTCATGAGCGTTGGACAGCTTTCAAAAAATTATTATTCCCAGCTTTAAACTTAAACGCTTTTATAGGGTTTAATTTAGTTTATTTCCGCCAGGAAAACTTGGCGCTATGTCTTCCTACCAAAAATATTTATTATTGTCGCTGTTCTCAGTGCCAACTAGCTCCGATCTCTCTTCCCCCTCTGCATTCGCAGTAATCACGATACACTCACAATCTTATTGTTTTAACACCTCAAAGTGTGATATTACGCCAATTTTTCAGAACTCTAAAATTTAAGTAACATCATCTACGTAGCTCCTTCTTTCAAATTTTCGAATTGGAGTCTTTTGCTCGTCCAAAAAGAATATATTAATTTTAAATTATTTTGTTTTGTATTATGGTCTTGCCTCCAGCTCCTGGATTTGGAGTATCACCAGGTCAGTTGAGCCCTACAGGTGCTCGCCAAGGAAGGTGTGGCTCTTTGACTCTGGGCTCGGAAAAAGATTCATCGGAACATAGATCACAAGCTTGGGCAAAATATGGCAATGGAGCAGCTAGTAATTACATTGATTTCAATATACAAAATTCAAAATTGAGTAATCAAAATTCAACTTTGTATTCTGCAACAGCAACCCAACCTGTCAATAGCAATAATTCAAATTTTGGTCGTCCATCCCAATCCAGCGAAAGTGATTATCAAGTTGAAGAGTTGAGTTCTCATTACCCACCTACGAAATACAGGACCAATAATTTATCTGAAGTTATTGATGCTTGAAAAAAACAGTATATCAGGATGGGCGCCACATTTTGAGCCCATTGATCGACATGAAGAAGTTGTTTCAAATTTGCCCAGATGGTCTTCAATTTGCGAATCTGAGACACGAAAAACTTCGCTACCTAATGCGCTGATAGCAAAAGATCTTGATCACTCTATGCGACAGTTGCTGAACGAAAGAGTTTTTGAAGAGTTAATGGATGATCCGCTAGGAAGACATCGTTTCAGACATTGGCTAAGCTCAAATAGCATGTATTCGAGTGTCTTGCGAGCTGACATGTGGTTGGATCTACGAGCGCATGATAGGATGCTGGATCAGTTGCAAACAGGAGCGAAAGGCATATATGGTAGCAATAATTTTTAATTCCTGAAATTATTTTTCAGAATTCTAGCCCCAATATTCATTCTTAGTTAACCAACGTTCAAATTTTTTGTTCGAAGAGCTTTATATTTCCCACAATGGCAGCACAGGTGTTGAGTTACCAGTACGGGAGTATCAAAAAGCAGTGCAGAACATGTCAGAGGTGGCCAATTTGTCACCTCCCCTCCAATCCGCTGAGCGCTATTTGCTCTATTCCCTGTATCATAATGAATTCCAAAGTTTTTTGAAACAGAGAGTTGTAACTCAAGCTCATGTTCGTCTTGGGAAATTCAATTTAACCAAAAAAGAATCTGAAGGGTTAGGTGATTGCTTTTGCTTGACCAATCCCAGGTTAAGGTTGTTGTTTTTGCCTTGTATGTGCTCTTCTATAAATTAACACAGGTAGTTAAATTATTGCAGAGACCACCCAATTGTTTTAATTTCGGAAGGATTCTCCCGGGTCACTGGCTATGGTAAGTATTCGTATCATAAGTTTGGCCCGTTTTTTGTGTTAAGTAATAGCTAAAAAATGTGAACTCAGATAAGCACGAAATAATTGGACGCAATTGTCGGTTTCTGCAGGTATGATTGTATGTTATTTTATTTGCAAGTAATCTGATCAAATTCTTTTCTTAATTGTCAGGGTCCTGGGACAGGTTTGTGATGTGTAGCAATCTTCAGCATGTAAAATGCAGCTTCTAATTCATATTTTTGACATTTAAGCCCCTGAATGTGTTCAACGTATTCGTGAAGGTCTTAACAGCGTAATTGATACCTTTTGATTGTAGAAAGAAGACGAATTTATAAATTGGGTGTTCTTACAGGGTAAAGGAGGTACTGAGTTGATACTTAAGTTAGTATTCAACTTACCAAACTTCTCAAAATAAATTAATTAACAACTTTCTTCTGTAAAATTTAGTTATCGAAAAAACGGAACACCTTTTTATTGTCTTTTATCAATATTACCCCTTCGGGATGCAACTGGAAACATAGTTTGTAAGTTTTTCCTGAGACGCCAAAGTCAGTTTTTTTAAGGGTCTTGCATTTGGATCAGATTTTATAGGAGGGCAGGTCAATGTTACTGGTATTTTATCCGGAAAAAGTAGCCTTTCTTTCTTGATATCTGGAACAAGCGAAAGTTTTCCCCCTGGAAATGCTGCAAAAGGTGGTATTGGTTCAGGTCGTTTTGAGGTTTCTCCCACGCTCCAGGAATTCTTCCAGTCTCGAGGCCAAAAGAATGATCACACCACCGTTTTCGTAACAGAAAGCCCACCGATGGCGGCTGGAAGTCAATCTTTGACTGATTCTTCTTGTTCAGAGCGGTCGCACGTTAGTTTACCAGAAAGTAAACCTCTTAAGAGACCGGGATTTTTGAAGAAACTTATGAAACCTATGAAAGAACTGACGGCATCTTCCACAGCCCCTGAACAAAAATTACTAGGAGCAGAAAAGCAACTTGCTGAACCTAGACCCTTAGAAGAACAATTAAATCTTTTTATAATGATTTATTCCCGCTTGATTGTGATCAAAGGAGGAAATAATAAAAGTTCAGAATTTTACTAAATTTTAATCAGCTGATATCTTCCAGAGTGTTGATTTTCTGAATATTTATAACTAGTTATATATGCTTCCCAGCAACTCCTGGAATTTATTGGTATGTTTATTTTTGTTATTGATGCGCTTGCTGTAAGGAACAGAAGCTGAGAATATCTCTATTTTAGGCTTGCCAACCCGGAACGCAAATGATGTGTGCCATTCGTCATTGATAAATTCAGAATTCACAAAACTTCTACACCTTGAAACAAAACAAAGTACAAGTAGATATAGGGAACGAATACATAGGGTAATCAAAGAGTGAGATAGTTTTCTTATATTCAGCCTTAAAAACAATAGTACAATGACTAAAACACGAATATACTTTCGGGCCGTCACTTTAATATTTGGCATATTGAATTTTAGGGGAAAACATTGCAGTGAGCAATGCTTTATAAAATTTTGCGATTCAAACTCCTCGAGGTGATTACTCCTGTACCAAAAAATACTTTGTGGTAACATGTAAATATAACATGATCAATTTGTGTGACATTCTTTAGTGATGCCGAAAAACCAAACAAATTGAAGCCTGTGAAGATCCATCTTACTCCCCTCGTGGTTAGTTTCAACTTTTTTTGCTATTCTATTTATGAAAGATTAATGTCATTTTTTTCACCAATTTAATTGTAAATTTAAGGATAGGGATGGTGAGGCAACTGCTTTCGTTTGCATCTTTGGCTAACTCGGATAGTTTCTACTCAGTAGGAATGGGGGAAGAATCGTTTAGTTAACTGGCGGTGAAATTCTTTGGCTCAATGTTCAATATGATTGGGTCATATTCCTCACTTTAATTATGATAGACTGTTGGCTTTGGCCTCGCCGTTTCACTCGCTCATACGGTCAAATTTCTCCATTTCTAGTTTTCAAGTATATGTGTGGTGTTTGAAGAATTTTACAATAATTTTTTCAAACCTCACTGACAAAGGCATGTAGTGTGGGATGAAGCTAGTTATTTGATTTATGCAATAAATTTCCAAAGAATCTTTGATTCAGATATTATAGTTTACGAAAAACAAGTCCAGTGTTAAAACGAATATTGACTGGTTGTAAATCAATCAATGCCTATGCTTAGCTGAATCAAGGCCAGTCTTACAATGAATATGGCCCGTTGTCAAAGAAAACAAGACTGCAGCTGTGATTGAGCGGACAAGGCAACCGTTTTGTGTGTTGGTAAAGGCAACAAGCTGATTCTTTTCAATTTCATGGGTTCTAACATAGTAAAAAACAAATAAGCTCTTGAAAATATAGTTTGCGAAGTTTTAGACGGGTTCAAATACAGGCTATATAATTGGGCATAGTTTTTGATAGTTGGTGAATTTCTTTTTCAATTACATCAGTGTCTTGAGAAATTTGTTGGGCAGCTTGATGATTTTTCATGATAAATCAAGTCAGAATAACAAGTTGGTGGATGAAATTAACGACTGCTCATCGGCAAATGTTTCAAAAGAGCAAATAATGCATTGATTGCTTGATTGCTTGATTGGATGCGCAGTCTGACAATGTAGGATATATGGACAGATTCATTTACAATTCGGTATTTTTTATCAAAATGTACAAGACTGGTCAAGAAGCAAACAAGGCCACTGGTCTGTATCCAATTTTTCACTGGACTTGTTTATCACAAACTATAATATATATATTAGAAAGTGTCAAAGTTAGAAAACCAGCAATTAATTCTGACCGCA
This sequence comes from Hemileia vastatrix, assembly GCA_030280995.1. Taxonomy (NCBI): domain Eukaryota; kingdom Fungi; phylum Basidiomycota; class Pucciniomycetes; order Pucciniales; family Zaghouaniaceae; genus Hemileia; species Hemileia vastatrix. The sequence goes on along the minus strand of JASXTE010000009.1, from coordinate 25,105,319 downwards.
ATAGCACTTAGATATTTTTCTATTTGTTAACCACACTTACCCATTGCTGGTATTTTTATTCAAACCACTCTGTCACGTGCCACGTGACACTCGAGGCAAAGGCAGCTCATTAAATTGATAATACAGAGGTCTAAATCCATACTTGAAGCACAGAAAGCAATTCTCCATAGCAACTGTGACTTTCCTTTGTGTACTCGCTATTCAACTGCGCTAGTCTAAACTCTAAATCTAAATTAGTCAATCTCTCAATAGTGTGTCTCACTCTTTTCTTCAATAAATGACGCACAGCGCAATAGTAAATGTAATGGTGCACTAAAAGGTTTATTAAATGTCTGTGAATTATTAAAAGGGGTAGTGAGCATGGATGGAATGGATAGTGGAGGATTAAAGGGTTAATGGATGTTAGTGAGGAGGGTCCAGGTGTAATAGATGTATTTTTTAATGGTCTGTGGTGTGTGGAATAGTGGATGGGTATGAGGTCAATGCGAGGAGGAGTAAAGGATATAAAAGGGGTTGGGTTTTTGGTTCAACATTCTTTAGAATTAAATTATAGACCGTATATAAAGTTAATAGTGGTAAAAATTTAGGTTAAATCATTATTATTGTATCTTTCCTTATTTTCTCAGTAATCATTTCTAAATCCTAAATCTTTGATTATTGAGTTTCCAACCCTTCATGAGATTTTAAGAATTTTAACATTACCTTTAAATTATATTAGAATCCTCCTTAAACCTATCTTGAAGCAGTAGTTCTTCCTTTGAGTCATCTTCAAATCACTTCCTTGAACATTTCCTCTGTGTCTCGACAAAGTTTCTAAACTCCTTTCTCCATCTCACTTCCAGGAACACCCTCGACCGTATGCGTAGGTTGTCCGGTGACAGTATAATTTAATTCTCTGTAGTTCTCATTCTTTGCACTACTACGTCCCTTTTCAGGTGTTTTTTCTCTAAATTCTTAAAATGGCACCTGTTCAACGCACTCCTCCTACGGGCGCTACTACTAGAGCTCGCGCCAGAGGCAGGCCAACAGCCACACGGCCTGTTTCCCGCACTCACTCCTTGGAGCCACTCGACCTAATGGAATGGCAAAATTCAGTCCAATCTGTAGAAGACATCCCACAAGATTTTGATGACTCTAGTGATGATGAAGAAGGAGAGGATACAATGCACAAGACACCATCCGCCCCTGCTACTCACCCTTCTGGTCAACCTTCAGAACCTGGACCATCTAATTCTCTGGAAGATTTCATGAGACTTTTCATGAAAACCCTTTCAAATTCAACGTCTTCAGAGGGATCTAAATTCAAAACTCCTTCTATGAAATCTCCTGATAAATTCAATGGAGAACATCCAGACAGATTGCGGCCCTTCTTGCAAACCTGCAAGCTCCTGTTCCATAATGACCCTTGAACCTTCAATGACGACCGATCAAAGGTTGTTTACGCTTCTTCATTCCTAGCCGGAAAAGCAGCAAGATGGTTCGAGCCTTATCTTCTCATGCTCTCTTTGACCAAAACCCACTTACTTATTAATAACTGGGAAAAGTTCAAAGACCAACACTTCATGTTGTTCGGTGACCCTAACGAAACTGACAACGCAGAAATTGAACTTGATTTTCTTCGCATGAGTGATAATGGGAAAGCCTCTGAATATATCTCGAGCTTCAGAGCAATTCAAACTCAAGTAGGTTGGAATAATGCTGCCCTCAAGTATCATTTCAAAAAATGACTTCCTTCAAGGATTCTGGATCAGTTAAATCTTTACAGTCAGAAGATGACTACTTTAACGGATTTAATGGATCGAACCCTCAAACTCATCGGCATTTACCAAGGACGACTTCAACATCGTCGATATGCCAACAAATCTCAAGGCCTAAATTTTAAATCGGGACCTTCTTCACACCCACGGACAACTCAATCCAAACCCAATAAGGGAAAGGACAAACCTCGACCTAAAAGCTCGACCCCAGGCGATATCAGCAAAATACTGGATCCTTAAGGGGAACTTAAAGAAGCTGAGAGGAAGAGAAGAGCGGATAATGGATTATGTATGTATTGTGGGGGTAAGCACAAGCTGGAAGATTGTGTAAAGTTGAAGGAAAGAGAAGCTACTAGTTCGAAGTCAAAAAACTAGTAGATAGTTTACTGGTGTGCAAAGCAAACTATCTTATCTTGCCCAGTGCACAGAACCTCCATGTTTTAAGGACTGGAGTTGCCTTAAACCGCTTGAGATTCATTCTTTTTAAGGAGGATACCCCCTTCAGTTGTCTTATATACTCTGGAGCTTCGATTTCTTTTGTTAGTTTATTATTTGCCAAGAAGTTACAACTGACATTTAAAGATATCAATCGAACTCCAATTTACTTGGTCAAATCAGAGGAACCCAAATATTGGGTAAGTAAGAAAGTTTTATGGGTTTTCAACTTTCCAAACTTTTCCCCCTTTGAGTGGGAATTAACATTCTTGGACGCCCCAAGGATGGACGATACCATTCTTGGCCATGACTTTTTAACGCATTGGAATCCTGAAATTGATTGGTCACAGGGATTGATCACCCCACGCACTAAGTATATTTCTAATTCTTCAATGCAGGTCAATAGGGAGTTAAAAAACCTGCCTGATAACGTCCTGCTAGAGGACAAATCTCTGCCAGATGACTTTCAAGCATCTGATCTTTCTCTAAATGAGCAATTGGCTAACCCTTCTAGCTCGATGACTTCACTTGAAGAGGATTTAAATTGCCTCGAAGTAATCGAATTATGCTCTCTCAATTCTGGTCTTCCCTCAACAGATTCTCTCAAAGATGATGAGGACGACCAAATCAACTCTACCAGAAATCTATCATGATTTCCTCAATGTTTTCTCAATCCGCAAGGCTGATAAGTTACCACCTCATCGACCCTACGACCATCAAATAGAGTTAATAGGTCCAGTACCTCCAGCAGGTCCTGTCTATTCTTTGTCGAAGGACAAATCTCAAGTTCTTCCAGACTACATTTCAGAGAATGTAGCCAAAGGTTTCATCAGAGCCAGTAAATCTCCAACTGGCTCCCCTGTTCTTTTTGTAAAGAAAAGGATGGTAGTCTTAGGTTGTGTGTTGACTATAGAAAGCTCAACACAGTCACTAAGAAGAATGCATATCCTGTTCCTCCTATGTCATTACTTCTTACCCTTTTCAATGGTGCTAATTTCTTTTCTAAAATTGATCTTAGAGGTGCTTGCAATCTTATTCGCATTGCAGAAGGTCATGAACCACTGACTGCAATTCGCACTAGATTTGGTAGTTTTGAATATTTAGTTATGCCTTTTGGATTGTGTAACGCACCATCAACTTTTCAAACCTTTGTCAATGACATCTTTCAAGATGTTTTCCAACAATTTTTTGTTGTCTATTTAGATGATATTTTAATTTTCTCGAAGACACTGGATGAACATATTCATCATGTTTGACAGGTTCTAAATCGACTTTGAGATCATGGTCTCTACACCAAGCACAATAAATGCGAATCCCACCTTAAATCAATCAATTTTTTGGGTTTTACGTTATCCACTGATGGTTTAGTCATGGACAAAAAAAAGGTCCAAAAATTCCTGGAACGGCCTGAGCCCCAAACCGTTAAATCCCTCCAAGGAATTTTGGGTTTCGCAAATTTCTATAGAAGATTTATTAAAGATTACTCTAAAACTATTTCCAATCTTACTTCTCTTCTTAGAAAAGATATTCATTTTGTTTTTACTTCTACAGCACAAAAGGAATTCGAAGCATTGAAGACTGCATTTACCACAGCTCCAATTCTTTGACACTTTGATCCTTCTTCTTTGACAATAGTGGAGACAGATGCAAGCGATTATGCTATCGCAGGGGTCATTTCTCAATTAAATCCTGAAACAAATTGTTTCATCCTGTTGCTTTTGAGTCACGTAAAATCATTGCAGCAAAATTAAATTATGAAATTCATGACAAAGAGCTTTTAGCTATTATTCATTGTCTTAAAAAATGGTGCTCTTTTCTTCTCAGCCTAGATAGTCCTTTTCAAATTCTAACTGACCATAATGCTTTGAAATACTTTATGTCTTCCAAAGTGTTAACCAGGCGTCAAGCCAGGTGGGCTGAATTTCTTTTTTCTATTTCCTATTGCCCAGGTAAGAACTGCATTGTCCCAGATATCTTGTCACGTCAGGACAATGTTTACCCACAGCGGGGGGATGCATTTGCTGAAAAGAACCCAGCAAATGTGAAATCAATTTTCAACAAATCAATGTTAATGACTCATCAACTTAATTTGATGACAATTCAATCTTTTCAAAATCCATTATCCAACATCCTTGAAGCTCAGTCAAAGGAAAATTATTGTTTAGGGCTAAAAGACCAAATACTCTCGAAGAAAGGGGCCAAAAGATTTAGTATTGAATCAGGTCTATTAGTTTTCAAAGGTAGAGTAGTCATACCCGACAACAATGAAATAAAATTATGGATTTTCAATAGTCAACATGATTCTCCATTAGCTGGTCATTTTGGGGTTGATAAGACCTACCAGTTAATAGCAAGGGATTTCTTCTGGCCAGGAATGACCAGAGAAATCAAGGCCTATATAAGAGCTTGTTACAAATGTAATAGGAATAAGGCCCCCCGTCACCGGAAGCATGGGTTTCTTCAACCACTTCCTATTCCCTCTAAACCTTTGGAATCTTTATCAATGGATTTTATTTCTCAACTTCCTCTTTCTAATAATTTTGATGCTATATTAGTAATAGTAGATAGATTTCAAAAATGTCTATTTTTATTAAAACCACTACTACTGCTACAGCAGAAGATTTGTCAAAATTGTTTCTAGAATATGTATTTTCCAAACATGGCTTACCTAATGATATTATTCCAGATAAAGGCTCATTGTTTGTATCCACATTCTGGACTCAACTGTGTCAACAACTCAATATCACGAGGAATCTCTCCACGGCCTATCATCCTGAAACCGATGGGCAAACAGAAAGGGTCAACCAAATACTCCAACAATACCTTCAAATGTATGTCAGTTACCAACAAGACGATTGGACCACATGGTTACCATTGTCCAAATTTGCTTATAATAACTTGACTCATTCTTCAACACAACAATCTCCTTTCGAAACTGTTTATGGAAGACATCCTCGATTCAACTCAATCCACATAGGAACTAGTCATCCTGCTGAACATTATCTTTGAACCATATCAAGACTCCAAGAGGAACTTAAATCAAATTTGGAATTAGCGATTAGAAGGTACTAGGAACAGGCCAACAAACATTGACAATCTGCTCCTTCTTTTAAACCAGGCGACAAAGTATGGCTCGATGCACAAAACATTTGAACAACTTGACCATCAAAGAAACTAGCTGAAAAGCGCTTGGGACCATTCGAAATTGACTCTGAAGTCTCTAAAACTGCATTTCGACTCAAGCTACCTCCTAAATGGCAGGCTATTCACCCTGTTTTCCACGTATCTCTCCTGGAACTGGCTCGAGAAACATACCTGGGCAAGAACCAACCTCCTCCAGAACCGGTCAAAGTAGAAGACCATCTAGAGTGGGAAGTAAGCCGTATCCTTGATTCAAGAATGTGCAAGGGGAAACTTCAATACCTTTTGGAATGGGAAGGCTTCCTTGATGATTCAGACAAAACATCCTGGGAACCAGCCATCAATGTTTCTAACGCTCCTGAACTTCTAAAATCTTTTCATCTTAAATATCCTTTAAAACCAAAACCTTAAAACTCTCTCTTTTTTTTTCTTCCTTTCTTTTCTTTCTCTTTTTCCTTCTTCTTTTTAAAATCTAAAATATCTCTACCTCTAAAATTTCCGTATTCTTTGTTTTCTTTTCTTCTTTCTTTCTTTTTTTTTCTTTCAAAAGTTTTTTCAACCTTCTTTGAAATAAATAAAATTGAATTAAAATAAAATTAAATTAAATTAAAAAAATAAATAAATAAAATAAAATTAAAATAAAATTTAATTAAATAAAATTAAAATAAAATAAAATAAAATTTAAAACAAAATAAATAAAAAAATTCATAAAACCTTCTAAAATTTCTTTAAAATTTCTTTTCTTTTCAATTTTCTACATACATTCTTTCCTTAAAAAATTCTTTTCCTCGAACTATCAAAAATTTTCACAAACGCAACACGACAATCTTTCTTGAATTTCACTTCAACCTCTAAATGTCTCCTTTTAAAATTTCTTCAAACAATTACTTCTTTCTTTTAAATTCTTTTAAAAATTTATTTCTTCTCTTCTTTTCTTTCTTTCTTTTTCAAATAACAAAAATTCCTCAAAACTTTAATAAATAAACTTTCACAAATAACAATTTTTTCTTTCATTAATTTTTCATTTCCAATAATATTATTTCAATCAACTATTTCTTTCAAAATTTAAACTAAAACTCCTTCAATTAAAAATTCTTTCTTTTCTTCTTTCATTCAAATTTCTCCTTCTTTCAAAATTTAAAACAAAATTTTATTTAAATCTTTTTCTTTCTTTTTCTTTTTCTCTCAAAATCTTATAAAAATAAATATTAAAATTTTAAATAAAAAAAAAAAAAAACTAAATATACAAATCGTTTCTACTTTTCTTTCCTCTTTCTTACTTTTATTTTTTTCCTTCCATTTTAAATCTTCTCCTTTATTTTCTCTCGAACCAATCCCTTCATCTTCTCCAAAATCACCCTTATTTCCTTCCTACATTTCTCAAAAACTTCCTCCTCTCCTACCAGTACCACTTTCCCAATTTCCAGTAGTTCTTTAGCCACGTCGAAGGAAGCGGCATCGACAATCTTATCCACTTCACCGCTTAAATCCTCAATAAACCTGGTTTGTTGACCTTGTCGAGGTTTCTTCGACCATACCTGGTCAAGAGTCTCTTCGATATCCTCCCTCGAATCAACCACTGGTTGATATGCCTTGACTGGCAGCAACGGCGCAGCTTCCACAATTGGAACTTCTGCGATGACATCTGGATTCTAAAACAAGATCATCAGTAACATAATTTCTAAAACAACAAAAGAATGGAATTACTTTGAATATGGGGTCAGCCTCTAAGAATAATTTTGGAGTAACCTCCACCACCACTTCTTTCTCCTCTTCATCATCCTCAATGACCACCCGTCGCTTTTTTGGCATCCCTCTTGAATTAGGGACTTCATCCTCATCCTCTTCAACTAACTCATCTACCTCTTCTTCGACCCCTTGTTTCTTACTCGTGGCCTGGGTTACCCAGGTTGCTATATCATCTTCAACTTCCTCCTCATTCTCTCCCACCAATTGATCATCCCCAATTGAAACATCCCAAATATCCTTGACTACCTCTTTTGTTTTTGGTATCACCCAATATTTGTTTTTTGTGAATCGATGCTTGATGTCCGCATTTTTTGACAAGGCATCACACGCCACCCGTCACCAGAAGCAAAACTCACACTTCTGGCGAGGACCTCGTGTTGCCATAATTTCAACGCAAAATTACTCCATCGATTTGCAGGCCATGCAGGCCTGGGAATATTTCCGGGTAACGATTCCCCCATCTGCTTTGGGGTGTGGAGGCATGGGAGTTGGGGTAGGACAATTCATCATAGTAAATTATAAAGTAATTAAAATAAAAGGGGAGGGAAACTAGTGTGGGAAGTATGTCTCATGCTCAACGGAGCTCGCCTTTTTATACCCGGGCATCTGTCACGCACCACGTGACACTCGAGGCAAAAGCAACTCATTAAATCGATAATACAGAGGTCTAAATCCATACTCAAAGCGCAGAAAGCAATTCTCCATAGCAACTGAGACTTTCCTTTGTGTACTCGCTATTCAACCGTGCTAGTCTAAACTCTAAATCTAAATTAGTCAATCTCTCAATAGTGTGTCTCAGTCTTTTCTTCAATAAGTGAGGCACAGCGCAATAGTAAATGTAATGGCGCACTAAAAGGTTTATTAAATGTCTGTGAATTATTAAAAGGGGTAGTGAGCATGAACGGAATGGATAGTGGAGGATTAAAGGGTTAATGGATGTTAGTGAGGAGGGTCCAGGTGTAATGGATGTATTTTTTAATGGTCTGTGGTGTGCGGAATAGTGGATGGGTATGAGGTCAATGCAAGGAGGAGTAAAGGATATAAAAGGGGTTGGGTTTTTGGTTTGACATTCTTTAGAATTAAATTATAGACCGTATATATAGTTAATAGTGGTAAAACTTTAGGTTAAATCATTATTATTGTATCTTTCTTATTTTCTCAGTAATCATTTCTAAATCCTAAATCTTTGATTATTGAGTTTCCAACCCTTTTTGAGATTTTAAGAATTTTAACATTACCTTTAAATTATATTAGAATTCTCCTTGAATCTATCTCAAAGCAGTAGTTCTTCCTTTGAGTCATCTTCAAATCACTTCCTCAAACATTTCCTCTGTGTCTCGACAAAGTTTCTAAACTCCTTTCTCCATCTCGCTTCCAGGAACACCCTCGACCTTGTGCGTAGGTTGTCCGGTGACACACTCCTTCTTCTCAAGAAAAATTGATTTCATTATTTTTAAAATTACCCATTTATTTCAAAAACTAGATTTTGGTATGTAATGGCTAGTTGATAAGCTAGGATCTGACACTGTCATTAAGTAACAATTGGAGGTGAAACTAAGGTAGCACTAGACAAGTAATAGAAAAGTAGTTTTGCATGCAAAGTCTGAAGCTTAGTTGTTAGTTGGTTGGTGCAAGGAGAGGGACAACTGCAAGGTTAGTAACTAGACTCTTAACTAGTGCAGTAGGAAAGATGGCCAGTAGGTTTTTAGAGTTGTTGTATTTTGGTGTGTAATGTTAGATTGATTACTTATAGTGTGATACAGTGGTGTAATTAGATACTTGTGGGATTATTGTAACTAGCCATTGTGAAGCAGTGCTGAAGGATGTGCTAGAAGGAAAGCTGTGACACTTGGGTGTAGGGAAGCAGCACTGATCATTGAAGGTGCTATAGAAAAGAACAGGAGAGATCATTAATGTAGATAATAGGGGGTATCAATGTTCAGGGATCTGAAATTAGGGATCAGTAATTTTTTTCCCAGGATCAGAAATTATTAATTGCGGAAGATTCTTATCCACTAGCCCCAGGGCTAGTGGATAAGTAATCCACAATAATGCATTATCCCGCCTCTTATACCCCAATTTCCATTCCTACTTCCTGATCCCAAACTCATCACATCCATGAGGCATATCCAGAGAGTAGTCCAATATGTGGTTATGGCAGAAAGTTGTGCAACATGTGGTTATGACAGAAAGTTGTCCAAGATGTGGTTATGAAAAATTGAGTAGAAAAATGTCAGATAAGAGGTGAGCATTTACACATAAGGTGTCTAATAACCCAATTATTAGCAAAAATAATTGCAGAAGATAATTGGGGTATAAGGATTTTTTATCCACAATTAATTTAATTGCGTATCCCTGAACATTGATACCCCCTAATAGAGTAGTCCATATGTTTTGGCATATCATCATGGACAAGGCCTTGACTCTGAATATTTGGTTGTTTTATGGTGGTTAGGTTAAGTGGGTGAAGGTTGTCAGTATTGGTGATTTTATTGGTTTTTTCTTGGGTTTTTAGGCATTTTATGTGTTGGAGTTTATTATATAATTAAGCTCCAATAGAGTCTATTGGATAGCCCTACTTTTTCATGAATTTTGGTATTATCTTCATATTTTGTATTCCATGTATTAGTGATTTTATTGGTGTTTTTTTGTTAATTTTATGCATTTAGGATAGTCTTCAGAGGCAGAAGGCCCACCTGCCTCAGCCATAGAAAGCTGGTTATTTGATTGGTGAAGTATTTTATGCAATGCTTGCATGTAGAATAGTGATTTTGGGTAGAGATCTGTGTAGCAGGTCTATGCATAAGAATAGAGAGAAACAGATCAGGGTAGCTTTATCCATAATGTAATCAGCTGGAATCTTTGCTCCTTATCCTCTTATCTTAGTGTTTTGTGGTGAAATGTGGAAATTTTGGTTCCAGGTTAGTTCTTTATTGATCTCAACTCTTTTAATTGTTCTTTTTGGTGTAGCTTTGGAACCTGCATCTAGTATCATTATTGTTTTGAAATCAAGAGCACTATTGGTGTGTGTCTTCTCTTTTCAGATTTTTTTTTTTCAGTTGTCTGCTAAGTGGCTACTGCCTTGACTTTAAAGGAAGTCAAAAAGTGTTTTTGGAGGGTTATTAATAGCAGCTCTCTAATTTTTTGTAGCAATTTAACTTCACTTTATTTATCAAAGGGAAAGGGGGGTTTCTTGACAGTTTTTCTCCAACTTACTTGGCCAAGCCTATAGCTAGTACTATATGGTTGTCTACAATCTAGAGGAGTTTCCAAGTAGTGGACATAGAACCAATAATAGTAATAATAAATTTAAAGAGTATTATTTCATAGTAATTATCCCTAGATAAATAGTGAATAACACTACAGCACATGTTTGTTTCACCATGGGGTGCAAAAATTACACAACAGTTGTCCAAAAGTTACAAAATAATTGATTTTTTACTTAAGACCCACCTAAGACCTTAAAGTGCCAAAAATAATTGTTACTTAACTATTTCCTAATTGTTGCACTATTGTTGTGCCCCAAGACAAAACAAAAATTTATTGTAGTCTTAGCAGTTTAGGGTATTGTTTTTCTTAATTATCTATTGAATAATTAAAAAATAAGTCTTTTAAAATCACTAGATTTATTAGAAACAACAGTTGTATTATTGTGTATGTAGTAATCCTAGATTTTAAAAGATAAGTCTCTTTGTGTCTGCTGTAGTTATTTTTTATTATATTTATTTCTCTTAGTATTTAAAAATACATCTGTTCTTTATTCAGGATGGGTAGAAAAGGGGATAATTATCTACTAGAGGATATTGTTACTTTACTAAGATCTCTCTTATTCCAACCCATCTTTCAATATTTCCATAGCTTTGCTGTATAGTATGTCTATGTGACACAAAAAATAAAATAAAAATACTAAGGATCTTTCTTGATAAATTTGAAACCCCCTATTTAATGTAATACCTAAGACCAAACTAACAGTAATATATTTTTAAGAGTCACCATTACCACCGGGTCTCCTGTCATAATTTTTAAATTAATATGAAGAGGATAAATACCTTTTATACTTCTGAATTTCTTAAAAAAAATTAAATTACTTAGTTAAATTAACTAAATAATTCACATTTTCATAAACCTTAGGAACCATTTTCCAGAATTTAATATTTCTTTCTTGAGCCTTTTGAATAAAATTTTTTCGTTTAAAAAGAACTTTCCTAATATTTTTGGAATACTTGCTGCAAATTTCTGTATGAATATCCACTTCCAATAGCTTGGGTTGAGCTTCAACCAATTCCTTGACAAAATTCAGAGAAAAAAACTTCTTCTCCCCTTTAAGTAAAGTTCTCATCAAGTTTTTCCTGTGAATTATTTAGTATATCCATCTTAATAGGGGGTATCAATGTTGACCGATCCACAATTAAATTAATTGTGGATAAAAATCCTTATACCCCAATTATCTTCCGCAATTATTTTTGCTAATAATTGTGTTATTAGACACTTTATGTGTCAATTTTCACCTCTTATCTGACATTTTTCTACTCAATTTTTCATAACCACATCTTGGACAACTTTCTGTCATAACCACATGTTGCACAGCTTTCTGCCATAACCACATCTTTGACTACTCTCTGAATATGCCTTCTACCTTGCTGCACACTCCCATTCTCATCCCATCCTGTTCATTATATCTGCTCAGAATTTCTCCCCATTTCATCTATTTTATTCTGCTCCTTTTCATCTCACTCTCTCATCTGCTTGTTTCTTGTCAGCCAGGCTATTCCAGGAGTCCAGTAAATGATATATAAATTATAAAACCTTAAAGAGTGGGTAAGACTTGTATTTAATGAATATAACTTAATATTTTATTGCATAATGAAATTATATAAGAATTTTATTATATACAAGTGTTACATTAAATTTATTGGTTATATATTTTTTTATATATACAATTAAATTGAGCATAATATAATATATTCTACAAATAATGGCGCATTTTTATGTATTTAATAATTATAAATTTATATTTAATTAATTAAAAAACATATATTATAATTATAAGTGTAAAATTGACTTATAATATAATTAAATTAATTATTTAAATTTATATAATAAATAACATCTTTCATATAGTATTAAACAATAATTAATGGCGCTTCTTTTGACCCTTAATTGTGTCAGGAAGAAAATCAAATAAATTATAATACTTATTTTATAAAATAGTATTATAAATTCTCAAATTAAATTAATTAATTGTTTCAGTTAAACTAGTTATTAAATTACATAGTGAAAACAATTAATAAATATTAATTTACACTGAATTAAAATGATTGCATGCCTTGTTACGTCAAAACATGTTATTTGTTTCACTTAGAAATGCTGAAAACAGATTGTAATACTTGTTTTGATTTGTTTTTCCCATAGTTCTTAGATCACAGGGTTGTTTAGTTACTCATTATTTTGTATTAACTGATTTGGGAAATTTGGGATGGGAATTTTATATTCTTAATTGGGATTCTTATTATTTTTCGTATAATTTTCTCTTAATTACTATGTTACAGATGTCTTCTTGTATCTTCTTGTTTTACTTCATTACTATTTTGTATATAGTCACTTGTAGCGCTTCAGAGGACCCATTGCCTATAAAAGGGCCTTGGATAATCCCCTGTAGAAGTATCACTTACTATACACTCAACAAACTTGAAAATATTTTCTATTACATTTATATTATTTTTTATTAGTATTATAATTCTAATTAAAATTCTATATAATTAACCAGAGGTTGCCTTAAGTCTGATAGTACTCATAGTGTTTGCCGCGCAGAAACCCTTACACCAAAATAATATTATTTAAAACCTTCACTTTTGTCATCTCTCAAGTTACTCGTGGTTTCCTTCCTTTAAATAAATTAAATAATTTTTTATATTTTATTTCTTTTATTCCTCAAAGCCGTTCTCCTTGTCCTCCTCTATCTCTTTCTTCCCCTTTTTCTTCCCTCTCCTAGACGACTGACCGACATTTCTGCTCCTTGTCATCTTGCTATCTCATCTGCTTGTTTCTTCTCCTTTTCATCTCGCTATCTCATCTGCTTTTTTCTGCTCCTTTTCATCTTTAACTATCTTAACATGCCTTGTCATCATAGATCTTCTCAAAGGCAGCCATCACCCAGTTTTTCTTCAAATCCCACTACAACCTCTTTCCCCCGCTCTGCTAAGAAATCTAAAATTGTTCAACTAAAAAAAGATGATCATCTCATTCTTATCAACTGGCTAAAAACTAAATCTAGCTATGATTCTTGTTTTGGTACTGAGTATGCGACTAAAGTAGGATGGCCCCCCGCATCAAAAGTTAATGGTTATCTTCTAATGGCCAATGAATTACGGAATAAGACTAAGGGAAGGATAGATATTTTACCAAAACAGATGTCTGAACTCTTCAAGCATTATCGAGAAAAGTACAAGAAGGCAAAGACTCTTTCATCTTCTACTGGTTTTGGTATTACTAACCTTGATATCAGTAAGGGCATCAAATCCATGGATGATAAACTTGATTCTTTATGTCCTTACTTTAAAGAGATGGATTCAATTTTTGGAAAGCAAGCTGATGTTAATCCTAAAAACATGTTGGATGGTGAAGATGCTATCTCCGAACATGATGTCAAAAGAAATCTTTTTCCTTCTTCTTCTATTCAAGCCTCCCCTCATTTAACTTCCACAAATAAAGATATCATTTCAATAGATCCTTATGGCAATATAAACCAACCTGATCTAAATCAAGTATGTTTTTTTTCTTTTATCTCACCAATTCTTTTTTTATTTACATTTTTTTATTTTTAAATAGGCTGAAGAACTAATGCAGGAGCCACAATCAACTGAGTCTGAAGCCAGCAAAAATGATGAGGAGGAAAATGTGACCTTGAACAAAAATCAAAGGTCTTCAAGTAGTCAGAATTTCCACTCTCAAAGAAGAAGAAAAAGTGATACTTCATCTCAAACCCCTTTTTCTTCTATCAAAGAATTTTCAGAGAAACGTGATGCTGGTAAGTGATACCAAACCTCTTAATACTTTACTCTGCTTTTCTTCTACTTTTTGTTAATATTTCTTATCACTCTAGAACAAGTTGAAGTTGCTAAAGAGACTCTAAAGTTTGAAAAGCAAAAATATGAGCTCTCTTTAAGGAGGGATGACAGGGTATATGATTTGGAAGAGAAGAAGTTTGAACTCTCTTCACGGAAGGATGATAGGGCACAAGACTTGGAGGAGAGGAAAAACCAACTTTCTCTACAGAAGGATGATAGGGCACAAGACTTGGAGGAGAGGAAGTACGAACTTTCTTTACAGAAGGATAATAGGGCACAAGACTTGGAGGAGAAGAAATTTGAGTTACCTCTAAGTATTTAAAAATCAAAGAAAGAGGAGAAAACACTTGAGCATCAAAAAATCATGGAACAGATGAAATATAAGCTTGATTGTGAAGAGAATTCCAAAAAGAATGATTTCTTGATAGAATGTGTTAAAGCTAATAAATCTGCTGTGGAAATTCAATGTTTAATAAAATTTTTTGATGACTAGTTTGTTTTATTTATCTCACACGTCAACTGTTCATAATTAATTGTACATAAATTTTTATCTTAATTTCCTGTATTTTTTTACTCTATCCATCATTAGTTGAATTTTCATATTTTAATGTTATAAATTCTCTTTTAAATAAAATTTTCAAGAATTTTTAATGTACAAAATTCTTTTTTAGTTTAAATTTTCAAGTCACATTTGAAAATTTCCCAATCCCACCCCTGCGTTTGATTGAACTAAGGGTCAGGTATCACCAAAATTCTTTCAAGTAAAGAATTTTGCAAGTCTTATATGAAATTTTGGCAATACTTCCCCCTACATTTAATTGAAGTAACGGATGGGTATCACCATATTTTCAAGTCAATTTTTTTTAAGGCTGATATGAAAATTTGGCAATACCTCCCCTGTATTTTATTGAAATAAGGAAAGGGTATCATCAAATTTTCAAGTAAATTTTTTTTTAAGTCTGATATAAAAATTTGGCAATCCCCCCCCCTACAATTTATTGAATAAAAGAAATCAAATAAAAAAATTGAAAATTGAAAATTTCTACAACCAATTATTTTCACCAGTCCCAATGATGTTTTCCTATTTTATATAATAGCCATTAGAATTACCTAAGGCCAGACACACCATTATGTAAAAACAGTAATCTATCTTGATGTAACAGAAATTGGGGTTCAAGGATTGTGGAGGCAATTTAAAGGGGAGTAATGGGGCTACAAGGGTTGGGAAGGCTGGAGAGGGGGGTGAGGAAGGATATGTGAGGTAGAAAAAAGGTTGGTAAAGAGTTGGAAGGGAAGATTAAGGGTTTAAAAGGAATTTTGAATGAAGAAAAGGGTCAGGGAGAGGTTAGGAGGGGTGATATGGGGATCAAAAGAGGATGGCATACAATGGGGCTGGGAGGATAGCAAAAGGGGTGGGGAGGGAAGACAGGCATGTTATGATAGAATTGAAAGGGATGGGGATTGGTGCAAACAGAGTGTGAAAATAGGAGGATGGTCTCTATTCTTTGGGTGAAGAACAGAGTTCACTGCCATAAAATATTAGCTGAAAAATAAAATATATAAGGTGAAACAATTAACTTCAGAAAATAGGAGGATGGACTATTAGCTGAAAAAAAATATATATATAAGGTGAAAAAATTAACTTCAGAAAATAGGAGGATGGACTCTGTTCTTTGGGCAAAGAACAGAGTTCACTGCCATAAAATATTGTCTGAAACATGAAATATATAAGGTGAAAAAATTAACTTCTGAAAATAAGAGGATGGACTCTGTTCTTTGGGAAAAGAACAGAGTTCACTGCCATAAAATATTAGCTGAAACATGAAATATATATGGTGAAAAAATTAACTTCTGAAAATAAGAGGATGGACTCTGTTCTTCGAGCGATGAACAGAGTTCACTGCCATACAATATTAGTTGAACAATAAAATATATAAGGTGAAACAATTAACTTCAGAAAATAGGAGGATGGACTATTAGCTAAAAAATTGAATATATAAGGTGAAAAAATTAACTTCAGAAAATAGGAGGATGGAATATGTTCTTTGGGCGAAGAACAGAGTTCACTGCCATAAAATATTAGCCTAAAAATGAAATATATAAGGTGAAAAAAATTAACTCCAGAGAATAAGAGGATGGACTGTGTTCTTTGGGAAAAGAAGAGAGTTCACTGCCATAAAATATTAGCTGAAACATGAAATATATATGGTGAAAAAATTAACTTCTGAAAATAAGAGGATGGACTCTGTTCTTCGAGCGATGAACAGAGTTCACTGCCATACAATATTAGTTGAACAATAAAATATATAAGGTGAAACAATTAACTTCAGAAAATAGGAGGATGGACTATTAGCTAAAAAATTGAATATATAAGGTGAAAAAATTAACTTCAGAAAATAGGAGGATGGACTCTGTTCTTTGGGCGAAGAACAGAGCTCACTGCCATAAAATATTAGCCTAAAAATGAAATATATAAGGTGAAAAAAATTAACTTCAGAGAATAAGAGGATGGACTGTGTTCGTTGGGAAAAGAACAGAGCTCACTGCCATAAAATATTAGCTGAAACATGAAATATATAAGGTGAAAAAATTAACTTCAAAGTAGTTTTATACATACATTAGCATTTTGAATAGGATACTAAAGATTTAAAGTTAATTCATCAAAGTGAATAAAACATGGAACATGAATATAACAAAAATGAAAAAACAAGGAAGTTGAAAATTGGGAGAGTACAAAAAAATAATTTAAAAGGGTGGTGAAGAGAAATTTTGGAGAGTAATAGGCATAATGACAGAGCGTATGCCAGTTGATTGAATGATTTGTGATTAAACGGAGGGGAGAGTTGGTGCTGGTTCAGGATCCTCTTCTTCATAAAGATCATTCCACTCATCCTTTAAATCAGCTAGGATATTGTGGAGTATAACACAAGTTGTGATCCAATGATTTGCAGTTTTGATCTCCAATTTTTTTTGAAATTGGATTCTGAGCTCCCAAAGACTAGAAAATTTTCCCTTGAAAATACCTATAGCATTTTCAATCCGTACTCTTGATTGGGCAAGGTGATAATTAAATTTAGTTTTGGGGTCATTTTCTAAGGTTGCACCATGGAAAGCAGGTATAATTTACTTCCCACTTGCATGTGCTGAGTCTGCAAGTAGGTACTGAGATTCATCAAAGTATGAGTCTAGGGTTTGATAAATTCTCATTATTTGGAAGACAGAAGAGTCATGACATGATCCAGGGCAGCCACTGTGAAAATCAATAAATTTTTTATTGACATCACATATAAGTTGAATGGCAATAGAGTATCTAGAAGGAAGATAAAAAGTTAGTTCATGAATGATGAGAAATTGGAGAAAATTTTGAATAAACCTTTTTTTGCAATCAAAATAATGGTTCCCATCATGAGCAGGCTTTTTACTCAAAGGTATAGTTGTGCCATCAACAAAACCTACACAGCCAGGGAAACCTTTGGCTTGCATTACTTGAGAGGATTCAAGTCATTGTTCTGGAGTTGGCCAAGCAAGTGTTTGAGACTTGAGGGAAAGGATAGCAATCATACAGCGCTTGGTGTATAATATCACCATACCATATCCTATGTTAAATAGATTATCCAATCATCTTACAGCAGCACCATTTCCATTTGAGCCAAAGTCACATAGTGCAACAGCATGTTGAATGGCAGGATTACGCTGTTTGTTATGGGAATTGTTATGAAAGATAGGATGTTCAGAGATGAGTTGATAAAGTTTGAAGAAAGAATTGTGTGAAGTTCTAAATAGCTGAGTGGATTTTAGTTGTGGAATGTTGAGAATGGAGTGGAGATCATATCAGGGATCATGATAAAGATTTGGCCCCCTGGAAATGAGGTAACACTTTTTGAAAAGAAAACACAAATAGGCTAAGGCATCTTCAAAATCAGAGTCAGATTTATAGTAGAGAACTAAAAGTAAAGTGATAGCATTACTAGTGGAGTGAAGTAGCCATCTAGTAGAGAGGTGCTTCATTCTTGTCAGTTGTATAGTTGTTGGTAGAAGGTTTAGGTGATGAGTGGGAAGTGGGAATTTGCCTCCAAATTTGAAGTTGGGGTGTGTAGATAGAAAAAAAACTTATGTGCTCACCACCAAAATTACGTAGCATAGAGTGAGGAGAGACTTAAGGATGGCATCAGAAATTATATGTCATGTGACTTTCTTAAAAATCCATCATGAATGTGATGAGTTTTGGATCAGGAATTATGAACAGAAATTGGGGTTTAAGAGGCAGGATAATGCATTTTCATGGATTCCTTATTCACTAGCCCTGGGCCTAGTGGATAAGAATCTTCTGCAATTAATAATGTCTGATCCTGGGAAAATAAATTTCTGATCTCTAATTGTGGATCTTTGAACATCAATACCCCCTAATATATCTACCAGAAGCTGATTTAAATATATCCTAGAATAAATTTTCACAAGCCATTTTGGCACTTTAACAAGATATCCTAACAAAGGCTGAAATTCAGGAAACGACTTTCTGTATTCAGGAAGTGAATCTTCCCTGGCTTGAGATTTTCAATTATTGAAAACCTGGTTAATCTCCACCATAGAAGAATACCTTTCACATATTAAAAATGGTTTTATTAGTTTTTTTAGATTCACTTTTTAATTTGACTGGAGCAGAATAGCTATTTGAACCTGATAACAATAAATGTATCTAAATCTTATACATTATCACTATCTGAACACTTCTTTTTTACTATCTGAGGGGATAAAAATTACTAAATATGTCAGAAGTTTCTAAAAATCAGTTTTCAGAATCTCAATATGTCTATTTTTAGCTAAAATGGGAGGACCTGCATGCAAGTCTGGAGTATGCATTTTTTATTTTCAAGCTGCATGAAAAAATAATTTGACCACCACTAATTATTTATCCATTAAAATCATTTCCTCAATCTCTTTTCAATTTTGCATTTAGTTCATTTGATATTGAAAAATTTACAGAATGAAAAAGATGAGTCCTCAAATTAAACAGGCACAAAACTTACCAATATGTATGATGCCAAAATAAGGAGATTTTTACCTCAAAACTTTTTAAAGAATACCTAGAAGATGGGCCTTTGGAACTAAATAGAAGCTAAGGAGCTATTTATTGAGAAAATTTATTTCCAGAACCACCTTACTTTTTCTTTCAGGCATCTGAACTGGACAGCAGAAGATTAGAGAAATATCATCTGGACCAATGAGTTCTCATTTGAGATTGGAAAAGTGTCAAATTAAAACTTGGTTTGGTTTTCAAAAACTAAAGAATACTTATCTGAGTACCTTCAACCTTCATTATGAAGTGGGAAGTCATTTTTTATGGATTATGTGGGTGGAGAGGGCTTTGTAAATGAATTTTCAGCTCAATCAATGGATCTTAATCCCATTGAGAATATATGGAATATTTTAAAAGAAAAATTCATCAGTTTTACAATATTAAAAAAAGGAGGAAATGTTGAATGCCTTACATTCAGCTTGGGACAAGTTTCCTAAGAATTTTTTAATAAATCTCATTTTATCTATTCCTCAGAGAATAAAGGCTTTTTTAAAGCTTCTGAGAGGTCTCCTCAGTGGTGAATATGATATTTTATGAAATTATTTTTCTTTTATTCTTTCATGAAATTAATTCTTTGTTATCTACATGGTTTATTGGTGTCATCAACATCATTTTGTATGTATTGTTTGATAATGTAGAGAGCAGGGAGGAAGAATAATTGAAAATTAATTAAGAGATATTTGACTTTTTGTTAATACCTATGAGGGCTAACTACTACTAGAACTAGTGCTATCCACGGGCAGGACTAACTTTACTGAGTACAGCAGTGCCACTTAACTAGACTGACTATTTTGGAGTTGAAAACAGTGAGAATCACAACTAATGAGACAAAGAAGTGAGTGGATTACTATATAAGTTGTCCAATGAGTAATACCCCACACACCAGTGGCAAAATTGTGTCACTTTTTTGTTTTGGGTTTTAATGTCCTGCAATAAAACATGATATAGAATGAGACCCCATTTCATGTTTATTTTTAAGACTCAATGCCAGATTTTTTCTGCAGGAAATTAACACCCAAAATGTAAATGTGACAAAATTTTGTCTGTAATCCCTTAGGGTGTGCAGGCAAAACTGTGTCACATTTCATGTTTGGGTGTCAATGCCCCATAATAAAATGAGACATAGTACAAGACATCAAGTCCTGAAAGAAATGTGACACATTGCAGTTCAACATGTCACACTTTTCTTCAAGAATTCATGTCATGTTTTTCATGTGGAACTTTGACACCCAAAGCACAAACATGACATGTTTTTTCCCCCAGTGGTAGTGCTTGCCCCATAAAACCCCCTTATGCAATACCCCCATTTTCTGCCTCTTACAATGCATAGTGCCCATAGAACTCCTCTTTCTCACTTCTCAACCCAAATCCTAACACTTTTGCCTTTTTCTGATCAATATTCAGATTCTGTATGTAAAATTTTTCATGTTACACATTTAAATTGTAAATTTTTCTGGTTTTTTGAGAGAGATAAAAATTTTATGTTTTGATGAGAATTTAATTCCAGACACTGTTCATACCTTAGGGGAAAATAAAATAAGGGAAAGGGAAGGAAACAAAATTAGAAGAAAAGAACTAGGTAAAAATGAGATAGGGGTAGAATGTTAGGGAATAGACCAGTGTTAATGAACAATTAAGCCATAAGTGGAGTAATTGGTGAGTGGAGAGCAGAGAATAAATGGTAAAAGGGATATTGTGTTTTCTTTCAGACTCAAAAAGAGTCCAGAATAGGTCAAGATGTGCAGGGTAGAAGAGTAAGATGTATTTTGGAGTGTCATTTGAAAGGGAGAATAAGTTCTAATGTAGAAAATTTGAAGCCTTGAAGTTGTAGAGATAATCACTGTGGGAAACACTACTTTAAATTTAAATTTTGTGTATAAATGTCCTGCATGTAAAACAAGACATGATATCTTGTAATAAATTAGGACATCTGATCTTGCACATGTCACTCAAGAGCAATGCATCATTTCACACATGTTGCTTTTGGAGAGGCATAATTGAGTTGTGCAGTGTGTTTGATGAATCTCATACAAGACAGTTGCATTTTTTAATGTCACATAACTCATGTGTGACATGGGCTCCCTCACTGTATCACATTTCATTGTGGGGAATTTCCACCTGAAATGCAAACATGACAAATTTTTTCCCACAGAAAATGTTTAAAAGGGAAGTGTCTATTGTTCCATAACCCCAGGATAGTTATTTAATTCTTTTTTATCTTATTCTGAAAAGGTTTATATTACTTATGGACTAACATACTTACCTATTTTTTGTAACCCAGAAATATGAGTCAATGCAAGTCTTCTCATATGCCAGAAAGGTGTAAGGGAAGAGATTTTTATAGTAAGAACTATATACAAGTGGCCAAGTTGTGAACCAATATAATGTGTTTTCATCACTACTCTAATATCCCCCTCATAACAAGGCCCAAATATCTACCTTTTTAATAGTAATAGCAAAATAAATAAAATGGAAACTAAAGGCTATAAGATAAGGACAAAAATAAAAAATAAATCAATGTAAATGTATAAATGGGAGTTTTTTTAGTGAGAAATGTGTAAGTCTAGAAGTGCTTTTTTGTTTTTTAATGGACCAAGGGGTTTGGTAAATATATCTGATATTTGTGATTTTGAACTGATCCACACTAAATCTATTATATTTTTAAAGATCAGCTGGTTGGAAATATTGAAATCCCTCTTCAAATTTCAGGTGTACTTGTTGGCCGTTTTGTTCTCACTTATCTGTATGGCAGTCAAAATATCAAATTTGAGAGTGATTTTTATCTTTTTGACAATGAAATTTTCCAACAGGTTCCCAATCCATAAACCATTTCTAGTCTCAAAGGATAAAGACATAGATTTGGCTTTCAATGTGGAAAACACTACCATTATTTTATTTTTTCTGCCCAAAAAATTGGTACCCCTTCCACAATCACTATGTACCCATGTGATGCATGCTCCCCATTCCCTCCCCGGCTTGCATCAGCAAATACCTCCACATTAAATTCCCCTCTACCCAGTAATATCTCTAAGCCATAGTGGCTAGTTCCAGTAACATAATAGAAAAAGTTCTGTAGAGCTTTCCAGTGCTCTTCATTTTTATGATTTGCATATCTTTCCAATGAGTTGACAGAAAAATAAATATCATGCCTGTTTTCTTTAAATAGGTAGCTTAAATACCAAACTATTGACAAGAAATGATTTGGATTGACTGCATAAATGGTTTTGTTGGGTGCTTTTAAGTCACAATTAAATGTTGTAGGGGTTTAAGCTGTTTTGGGTGTTGGTTTGAAAGTTGTATCAATTTTTTTTGGTAAATGATTTTTGGGACAGAATGAATTTTTTATCAAGAGTTGTCACTTTCAAACCAACTATCTGATTGACATGATGGACCCATTTGATATTGACAAAACTTAACAGATCATTTTTTAATCCAGTTAAGGCTGTGAGTGATATTTATCCCACAATCCCATTTTCAGAATGGAGTCATATGGAAGTCATTTTGTTAGGTTCTGTGAGAATATAAACTGATTATTCAGAAATTATCAGCTTTTAATCTAGCTTTTTGATCTTAGCAGAGATTTATATCCAAAATTATGTCCCTTCTTAATGTGTAGAATTTATTGATTGTTGAGATTGCAAATTATATTTTTCCCCATGAAAATCTTCTGGTTGTCTGAAATACACATCTTAATCTATGGGACTATTTAGATATACAGCCACAACATCAAATGAGTGAAGGTTCCAATTTAGTTTTGCTGCAAGTTTCAACATTAGTTGAAGTGAATTTAATGTTGTATTTGGAGAAAAAGTCTTGTCAAAGCTCTTTCCATATGTTTTTAGGAAACCCTGTGCTACAAAATGAGCTTTAAATTTTATTAGTTTTCCATCTGCATCTTTTAATATAACCAAGACCCATTTTGAGACCAAAGCTTTCACATCAGCTGGTAACAGAACAAAATTTAAAACCTTCTTTCCCTTGAGATTTGAAGTTTCAAACTTGCACACATTTTTACAATGGTTAATTTCATTGCAATGCATTAATTTTTTTTTGAATGTATTCTGAATTTCGGGTTTGAAATCTGTACACTCACTCTGTATTTTAAATGCTAATATTTCTTAATGCAATAAGGTTTTTCCAAATTCACAATCCTCTAGGGAAGCTTCTTCACAATGGTATCAATATTCCTTTTTTTCTTTTTTTCTTTTTCTTTTTATTTTCTTAATTATTCTCATTATTTTTATTTTTTTCAAGGATCAATATCTTTGAATAGAAAATGCAATTGAAGATTGGAAAATTACTTGCCATTCAGGATACTAAAATAGAAATCTCTTCCCTCCTTCAACATAACCAATATTTTTATATCTTACCACCCTCCCATCTAACTTTTTCTGCAGTTCAGAAGTAAAATCTAAATATTTTAACTCACCAAAAATTCAGATGTTGTCCATTTGTGGCTTTGTACCCAGTAGGATTTCATCAGATGCATTTTTTTCAGTATTTTTTTTGGAATCTCACCATGCAATGTGGGGGGCTGACCTACAAGAAAGTCTGAAACTATAAAACTTTATTCATATTAAATTGAGCACAAATTGGGTTAGTATTGAAACATATGTGAAAAAAAACTGAAACTTCCTTCAATCCTCTTGAAGAAATATTGAATCTCAATTAATGTTAATTTGATCCCACATAAAAAGATGGTAAAATATGAGAAATAATTTTGTACATGTAAAAAATTTTAATTTATTTTTCTGCATTATTAATAACAATTTTTCTTAAATTTTCTTAAGTAAAATAATAAGAATTACTTTCAAATACATATATCTTATATATTTATATATATATATATTCAAATAAATTTAAATTCAAAAATATAGAAAGAAACAGTTGAAAGCTAAAAATTGAGTAAATTAAAAATTTAAGAAAAATTATTTCAGTCAGATTACTGAGAACCCAGTATATTATGGTGATAAAAATTTCCTATTTTCAATATTCATCATAGTGAGATTATCTTAAAAATAGAAAAAAAAATAGAAAAGGGATAAAATTACATGTTAAAATACATGTAATGCATAAATTTAAAAACTATTGCATTTTCTCATTAAAAAATTAAAAACTTATATTTTTCATTTGACTTATAAATTATGCAATCAACTTTCAATAGGAAGAATGAAAATAGTGTGGTATATGTTGTTTTACAAAAAAATGTGGAAATAATTTTAAAAAAATTATTCAATTCTGGTTGTAATAAATGAGCTATTTTTTTCAGAAAGAAGAGAAATAAATTCATTTTTATGATTAACTTATTTTAAATAAGAGAAAAAAAAATTTATAAGATTTTTATGTAAAAATATTTAAAGCCAAATTTTTTACTTGTACTAATGGTGATAGCTTTTCATTAGATTTTACAAGAAATACTTTAATATACACCACACAATATGGGGGGCGGACTTGCTAGCAAGTCCGCAACCTTGAACCCTAATTCATATCTTTTTGAGCCCACATTGAATTAGTGATGAAACCACCAAGAAAAAATATTGACATTCTGGTGAACTCAATATGAATACAACTTGAACATTTAATGAAGCATAGGTAATAATGCTTTGAACAAATCTTGAGATATGAAGAATGAGATTTTTTTATAGAAATTTTAATACAGTGCAGACCTCACTAAAATTAATCTGAAAAATACATATTTTAAACTATTTAAGCAGTTTCTTTGCAATTTAAAAAAAAAGAACACCAATGTATAAATCCGGCAAGATACCATCTGAAAATATTATATAAGTTTCTTTGGCCAGAAATACATGGAGAAACTACAATTTGAAATATGTCAATTTGTTCATGAAAGGTTATTTTGTGCATTTATATTATTTATTGTATTATTCTCAAGAATTGAAAAATTTATATACTTATTTTATGACTAGATAATATTGAATATTATAAATCATTAAAATATCTAAAGAAGGTGCAAAAATCTAAAAAATGATGTTACAAAGAATTTACTTAGACATATAATTTTCAAATTCAATTGACATACTATATTACGCTAGTAAATAAAGAGAAATTTCATACTAATATTTATTAAAATTAATTTCCCCTCTTCTTCAAAATTTTCAAAATATTAAAATGTAGGTTTTTATTTGATTTAAGTAAATGAAGAGAATAACGGTATAGGAGTTGTGGATTTTTAGGATTCAAGGAATTTCTGTGCCCGCTCTTTGTAACATATTTTATATATTTTATATTTTTTGTATATTTATTTTGTATTACTATCTTCTTTTATTGTCTTTTTTTACTCTTTCTCAAGAATACCCCACTCTTTTCACTTTGAAATATCTATTTATCCTCACCTCATCTTTCTCCCCAACCTTTTCACTCCCTTCATCATCATTTTCAACCCCTATCCACATTTTCCTCTCCCTCTCCATGCCTCTCTACCCCTCTCCACTCCTCTCCTTCCAGTTTGCTTACCTCCCCATTTCTCCCTAACACTTTATTTTTATATACAGAAATAGGGACTGAGTTGAAAGGGAGAAAATTGGGGTTCAAGGATTGTGGATGAAAGGTAAAGGGGAGGAATGGGGCTACAAGGGTTGGGGAGGCTGGAGAGAGGGGTGAGGAAGGGTATATGGGGTAGCAAAAAGGTTGGGAAAGAGTTGGAAGGGAAGATTAAGGGTTCCGAGGCATATTGAATGAAGAAAAGGGTCAGGGAGAGGTTGAGAGGGGTTAAATGGGGATCAAAAGAGGATGGCATACAATGGGGGTGGGAGGATAAAAAAGGGGTGGGGAGGGAAGACAAGCATGTGTTGATAGAATTGAAAGGGATGGGGATTGGTGCAAACAGAGTGTGAAAATAGGAGGATGAACTCTGTTCTTCCGGCAAAGAACAGAGTTCACTTCCATAAAATATTAGCTGAAACATAGTTTTCAATTCTGTAAAAACAGTTGTAGGTAATAGAAAAAGTCATTGATTATTTTTTAAATGTACTCTGAAAGTTTTTAATAAAATTATTGTATTTAAGAATTGTGATATTGTCAATCAATTTTTATTGATCAACCTAATTTAATAAAGTATTATTTAAATGATTTGCTTCAAAAAATACTGTGCATTGAGTAGACTCATGGAACAATTTTTTCTGGATTCCATTCAGTTATCTTCACACTTTCACTATGTTTTTAATATAGATCCATTATTATTTGTGTGATACCTCAAGTGAAAGTTCAGTATTACTTCAGTCTGAGTTCCATCTGACTTCAAGTTGAGGACTTGCTAGAAACTCCCCCCCCCCCAAATATTGCATGGTGATATTGAGAATTAAAAAAATTAAACATATTCCTTCATAAAAAAACTACTTTAAATTGTGTGATATATATTCTGAAAAATGAATTTACAAAAAATAATAATTCATCAAAAATTTCAATTTTTTAATATCTCAGTTATTATTGAACACTTCCTTTAAATTAAAACTTAAAGATGAGTAATACATAACTGATAAATTCTGTGTTTTATTAACAAAAAAAAGAAATATATTCAAAAAAATGTGCAAAAAAAATAAAATTGAAAATAATATTTTTGATATAGAAATATAATTTTATATAGTTGCAGTTTTTGCCTCTACTTATTCTAAAAGGAAATGAATATTTTTCATATAAATATAATCAAATATAAAATTAATCACATTGTCTTTAGAAACTTTCAAACTTGAAATTTTCAATATTTTATTTTTATCAACAACTCATTCTATTTAACACCAAAATTTAAGGGTGAATTCCTAGTTATTGAAAATTTCAATTAAATATTTAGTGGTAGTACTTAAAAAAATTCACCATTTTGTATTTTGTTTTGGTTTATTAGAACTGCAATCTTACAATATTTTTCAAGATTTAATCAAGATTACAAAATATCTTGAGAAGATAATAATATATTTGAATAAAATATTTATTATTACTAAAAATGCAAGCAGAATGAAAATGAATGATAAAAATCTTCATGGATTAATATAATGTATTTTTATGATATTCATTCTTTTGAATTTTGAATTTTTGTAATTTATAATTTTAAGTTATAACAGTTAATCTGTACTTTAAAAAAGATTCAAAAAGATGACTAAAGAGATAATATAATACATAAAATTATAGATCTTTCAGAATTCTCCAAATAAAAATTTAAAGCTAATAGAATTAAATATTTAAAAAGGAAAAAGAGGTAATTTTTCTTTTAATTAATTGCTTGAACCAGATTCTATGACTATGACTATGTAAAACTTCAAAAAAATGTTTGAAACATTTTGAAAGTGGTCTTTACACTTGAAAAAAATATAATCAAAATTTATGACACATCTTTAAAAAAGAGGATTAGAATCCATTTATTGATTGTGAATTTCCTATGAAGTGAATATATTCAGTTAAAAAACGTTTTTTGTTATTACCATGAAATTTAACTCAAATTGTCACACAAGAGCTATTTACACACATTCACTGTCAGCTTGAGTTTTTACTTTTCATATTACCATGTATACACAATTTATTCCAGTTAATTTTAATAAAATCAAGCACTTAATTTGAATTTTATTTTACCAAATTTAACTTACTTTGGATTATCTAACACCAGAAAGAAAATTTGGGCACTTGATAGCAGGTTCCAATCCCTATCTTTGATTTGATTCAGGTTTGGCTCAGCTGTAATTCTTCTGAGAAGACTGCACACTGAACAATAAACAGGCCAGCTTGCACAGAATCAAATCTGATTTATTCTTGAATTACCCATGAATTGAAGGATTGTCACCTGCTATCAGGTTCCAGGTGTTTTTTGTGGTGTAAGAAGAAACATTCTTAAAATACTCTTTTTTAATAAAAATATATCTTTAGAAATATTTTCTTCTTTTAAACCAAAATATAATTCATTCCTGATGGATTTAAGATTGAACTTCCAATGTAATTCTGGACATTAGCATTTCTCAATACAAGTTGAAATTTAAGCATATTTTTAATCTTTAAATTATTGAAAACAGTTTTTTAATGAAAAAAACTGTTTTATAATATAATGGGTAAGTTTAATATCTAGCTACATAATTATAAAAAAACACTGAATATAATTTAATGCACTTGAATTATATTGCAAAAAGATGAGGTCTATCAGAGCGTTTTTCACAAACTAATATTTAATTTATGATAAGATTACTTCATACTTAATTTTCAAAGTTTTTAATTTCATGAAAAGTATAATTTTTATTACATTGAATTATATTTTTTATTTCACCTACATTGAAATAATCTCAAGCCTGAAAAATGGAAATCTTTTTAGTAATTTTCAGACCAAGGTGAAAATTTTTCTTTATTTTTGTGTCCCATTTTGAAAATATATCAACTTTATTTTATTTCTTGTTATTTTATATTATTCTCATTACTTTTATTATCATTTACTATATGTTGAAAGGTTCTTTTGGTCTAGAAGATTTTTAATGCAGTTCCAATGGCAGTTATAGATGGATTTTGGGGTTTCAGAGTTAAAGTACATATATTTTATCATTTATTTGCTTTACTCAATTAAAAGAGGTAAAAAAATTTATAATTGTTATAATTAATGATTTAGAATTACTTTAAGTAAATACTAAAAACACTAAATAGTAATAAATATTTGATTGTAATAAATTGGTTTAATAAAATGATAAATAAGTAAAGGATGATTCAAAACAACCAGAAAGAGAGGCCTTATATAGGCAAAGGAGAGACAAAGCACAGAGTCAATATTTCTAAATACAAGTGTATGAGAGAGAAGGAATATTTCAAATATTAAGAATTTTCTATAGGGAATGTTTTAAAATATTGTATTTAAAGCATATGTCAAAAGAATTTGATTTATTTACAAATTTTGGTAATTGTCATTTTTAAATAAGTCATTTGATGCTGTTTTATATATTTAATTTTAATTTTAAATTGTATTTCAAATATTAAATTTTATTTTAATATTAAATTGTATTTTTATATTGAATATTATTTCCTTTAAATTGTCATTGAGCATGGAGTTAGAAAATAAAATAAAATATATGGGACAATTAATATAAATTTTATTTCTTACCAATTTTACTCTTTTGTAACTAGTTAATTTATCACAAGTAAATGTGAAGTAATTATAATAAAATTAATAATATGTAATAAAAAGGTGTGGCTTCATCCCAGGAAATAATTAATTATATTACTGGGTGAGTCTAGCAGCCTGGCTGACACTATATATTTTACTATTATATTATTCTTTTTTTTGTTTTCTTTCAATTCTTTAAGTTCTATTCTACACTTTTTTATTTTATTTTACTGTATGTCATTAAATTTTATTGCACCTTAATTTAATTCATTTAATTATTTGATATTCAATTTTACACACAAATACTGATTTTTGGCTGAACAACAGAGCTCACATGCATAAATTTGGCAGTTAAGCTCTGATGTATTTCTGAACAAAATATTTCACCAGCCAATTTTTTTCATGTCAGCTCTATTATTTGGACAAACATCAGAGCTCCCCGCCCAATTTTTGGCATCTGATCTCTGATTTATGGCCATAAATCAGATATTATCAACCTTTTTTACCACATGAATTCTGTCATCATGCAATATGTGGGGCAGACTTTCTAGCAAGTCTGCAACATTGAACCTGAATTCATATCTAATTGAGCACACATTGAGGTAGTGATGAAACAATAAGGAATAAAGTGTGCAAATTCATTGAACCTCTGATGAAGCTAGCTAAATAATTTATTGAAGTAAATGTTAACATTTTTTGAAAAAATGTTGAAGCATTAAAAACAAAAATTGGTAATGGTATGTTGAAATCAGCCTTCCCCACAGATAAGCCAGTCTAGAAAGCTACAAAATGTTTTAAATAATTTTATACTTTGTTGCATTTAAAACTAGACACACCCCAAATAAAATTGAAAAAGTGATCTTAAATTCTCAAATAATTTTACTTAATTATTAATATAAGGTGAAATTATAATGCAGTATATTAAATCATACAAGAAAAATATTTTGGAAATTAATGTCTTCCATTAAATTCCTCCAGTAAGAATTTAAAACAAAAATTGAATTTTAATTATTCAAAACTATTTTGTTAGCCAATATTAATATTTAAAATATCTGAAAAACATAAAACACTTATAAAAATGAAGGGAATAATACTTTGGTGATAAAATTAAGCTCCAATATAAATTTCTATTCTGTTTTCTATTCAATAAATAAAAAAGATATGCATGTAATAGTATTTTTTACAATTTATTAACTTTTTATCTTCAAAATATGAAAAAATAAAGACATAAAATGAAATCTTCTTACAATGAATAGTATAAAAATGGTTTTTTTATTTCTATTTGTTTATTTGAGCTGATTCCATTCCTTTTTCCATGCTATATAACATACTTCTCATGTTTTATTATTATTTTATTTTGTAGGACACTATTAATTACCTCTCCATTCCCGCCTTCTGTCTTACATGAAAATTATTTTCAATATTATTCCCCTGTTAAAATTTCTTTTCTTTTCTCTCAAAAAAATTATTTCCATGATTTTAAGCCCTTTTTTTGGCTATCAAATCCTCTCTGACAATTAAAAGCATCCCTACCCCTTTCCACTTCTTCCCATTCCTATTTATCACTTCCCCAGACCTTTATGCCTGTTATAGCTCATAGAAACTAAAAAGTTCTTTTTGGGAAGGAAATAAAAAGGGATTGATGAGAGGGTAATTGTAGCAAAAGGCAAAGGGTGATGATAAAAATTGGAGATATGGGTTAAAAAAAAGGAGTAGAGAGGGAAGTAAAATGGGTTTAAAGAGGCCATAAATATAATTGAAGATAGAAAAAGGGATCAGAATTTGTTTTATTTTCAATTGAAGGGTATTGGAAAGAGTGGGGAGCAATTTTATGGTACAAGAAACAAGTTAATATTTGTGGGATATGGAGTGAAAGAAAAAGGATGAGAAAAAATTGAAAAGTGAAATGAAGGTGGAAAAACATTTTTTGTGAAAATATGATCATATATTAAGGTGCTAGTAAGAGTGAAAAAATTAGAAAAAGTGCTTGAGAAAAATTGAAAAAGATTTTTTAAAAATAAGAGGGTGGATGCTATTGTATTACCAAACAGAAGATTTCACTTTCATCTTATATTTATTACTACAGAAGCAGATTTATTTCAATCATATGAATACTGAATTATGGCCTTAAATTCTTAACCCTGTTATACTAAATTGAAGACCTCCATTTTAAATTTAACTGAAATTTAATTCTAGTTTAAGGCTTTGTATAGATCTTCAGTTATTCAAGATACATAAGTTTTTATTACTTATATCAATAATAAAATTGAAAAAATC
Source organism: Hemileia vastatrix (assembly GCA_030280995.1). Taxonomy (NCBI): domain Eukaryota; kingdom Fungi; phylum Basidiomycota; class Pucciniomycetes; order Pucciniales; family Zaghouaniaceae; genus Hemileia; species Hemileia vastatrix. The sequence goes on along the minus strand of JASXTE010000009.1, from coordinate 25,073,732 downwards.
AAAAGTAATGAAATATTGAAAATAATCAATACATAATAATACATTCCTTCTTTCCAATAATTTCATTTTAGAAGGATAATAATTATACAAATCCTTGAAAAATCATTCAAATTTTATTATCTATAAAATATTTTGAGAAAAAAAAACTTACAATAAAACTCAAAAATCTCAAAGATATTTAGTAACAATAAGAAGAAGGAATTTACATTAAATAAGATCTATAATTAAATATTATTCCACATATTTAAACATGACCTTTAGGATGAAATTATTCAATTTTAATCTTCTATAGTGTGCTTATTTTCAGTTACAGATGTTGTTCCTAATCTTCATAAAAGACCTTTTTACATGTTTTAAATTTAAGTGTCAACTTTTAATTTTTATATAACCATCTAAAAAAAATTAATTCAATTTATTTTCAATAAATTCAAATGCATTTCTTAAATATGTTTTTTTAATGTTCATACTTCTATTTCCTAAGTAAAATTCTTTTTTTTTCAAAAAAATTCAGTTAATAGAATCATATCTTTATAAATTTTTTAATATCTTATCACAAGTTTAATCTCAGTCTTGATGGATCTCTGATTAAACTTTCAATGGAAATCTCATCCTGAGCATTCTTCAAACTAACTTAAAAATTAAACATATTTAATGTCTTTGAATTTTTTAAAAAAGTTTTAACAATAAATAAACTGGTATATGGTGTAAATGATAAGCTTTAAATTTAAGTACATAGGTATCTGGTAATAAAGGGACCTATTAAACTCATTTGTATCCAGTTTTTTTAAATGAGAGCCATAAGAGCCCTATTTATGAAGAAGTATTTTATTTACCCCTATATATATTGATAAATAGTTTATCAGGCTTCAAGGTCTGTCTGTAGCTTATATTTTAATGCATTGGTATATCTGTATTCTTTAAACTACATTGAAAAAACCTAGCTCATGAAAAGAATTAATTTTTTTGATAATGTTTCTTAATGAATTATTAATTTTCTTTAATTTTTATGATGCCTTTTATAAAAAGATTTACTTTAATTCATTTTATTTTATTTGATCTGATATTTCTTTATTTTATTCTATCATACCATATCACCAGAAAAAAAATTTGGGCACCTGATTGCAGGTGCCAATTGCTATCTTTGTTTTGATTCAGTTCTAGCTCAGCTGTAATTCTTCTGGAAAGACCATGCGCTGAACACTGAGCATGCTAGATTGCGTGGCATCAAATCTGATTTATTCTTGTGTCAAAAATGGATTGAGGGATTGGAACCTGCTAGCAGGTTCCAGGTGTTTTTTTTGTGGTGTATAATACTGTATTATATTATATTATATTTCATTTCATTTCACTTACTCTTATTCTATTTAATTAAAATTAATTTAATTTTTTTTGTTTCATTTTACTATATTTTATTCCCTTACATCTTAATTTAATTGTTATTATCTTATTTTTTTCCAAAAGGTGATGTTACATGTGCAAATAACTGTTTTTGAATTCTCAAAATGAGCTGGTGAACTCTGATATTAACCCATAGATCAGAGTTTACAACCTAATTTCATGCATGTGGCACTCTGATCTATGGCAGTAGATCAGAGTACCACATCTAATTTTGAGCATGTGACCTCTGATCTACAGCTTTACATCAGAGCTCACCAACCAGTTTTATGCATGTGTACTCTGATCTACAGCCATACATCAGAGTACCACATGCATTTTTATGCATGTGTACCCTGATCTATGGCTGTACATCAGAGTACCACATCCAATTTGATGCATGTGAACTCTGATCTATGGCTGTACATCAGAGTTTACCATCCATTTTCATGCATGTGGACTCTGATCTACAGCCATACATCAGAGTACAACATCCAATTTTTTGCCTGTGAACTCTGATCTATGGCTGTACATCAGAGTTCACCAGCCAATTTCAACCAACTTAATGCTTCTACATGGCTATACAAAAGCATCCATCAAATCTAATAAAATGAATTAAATACTATTAACACTTATTTTAATTTAATTGAATATAAAAAAGACAGATAGATGAGTACAATAGCTAGAATTATAAAAAGATAAATATAAATGGTATAAAATTAGATAAAACAAAATAAATCAGTATTATATATTATGAAAAGGAATGTAATAAAGTGCAATAAAATAAAATAAAATTATATAATATGTAAGAAAATACAACTCAATATAATAAAATACAATACAATTTAAGTTGATTTAATTTGAGGTAATGAATTAAATAAAATGAGTGTATTAAAATATAATAAAATAAAATTAATTTAAAAAATTACATAATATAACATAATCAATTCATACTGAATTTTTTTTAATATTTTATTCAATATAAATTTTAATATTTATATGCAATTTAATTTTTTGTATGCATATTAATTATTTCATTGCATATAAATATTCAATATGAAATTTTCATATGCATATTCAATGTTAATATGCAATATGTTTTTAATATGCATATTCAATATGAATTTTTATATGCATACTCAATGTAAATTTTTTATGCATACTTTTTGGAAGAATATTCAAAATTATTTGCATTACATATATGAATTAGCAATTTACATTTACATACTGAATACCACTAAGCAAGTGAATATTCAATTTCACTTTTCATATTTCAAAATAATGTTACACAACTGAAAAATATCATAAAGTGAATCAAAAAAATTCATTTTATAATAGGTCTCTGAAATGTGTAGCTTTAAAGATTCTAGTAATTTTTTTCAAACAATATTAAATATTTAAATATGATTATTAATATGTTTCAATCTATTTTAAATAAGTAATAAATTAGAGCAAAAATATCACTTGAAAAATTGAAAGTTTTAAATGAGTTTTCAGCTCCATCTTGAACTATAATTTAAAATACTGAGTAAAAATTATGCGCTTAAGGTGTACAGTGTTTGGAATGATTACTGAGACTCTCTTCATTCAAAATTTACAATGATTTAATTTTACTTTCATTATGATGCCACAAAAGATTCAGCTAGGTTTGTACACTAGTCAAAGTTGGTTTTCAAGCACATTTCTGTAAAAGTTCCATCTGACTTCAAGTGGAGGACTTGCTAGCAAGTCCCCCCCCAAATATTCCATGATGTGTGGTATGGCTTTAAATCATCATTCATCAAATACAACAAAATCAGATTAAATAAATTTGAAATAATTTATCAGATTATAATACAATAAAAATAATTAAATAAGTAAGAAAAATTCCTGAAAATTAATAATATAAAATAAATGTATATAAAATGAAAAAAACATAATGAAAAACAATACTATATTAAAAAAAGAATTAAGAAATATTTTTAGATTAAATCAATAAATCAAATCAAGTTAAATAAAATTTAAAGCAAAAAGTATATTATAATATAACATATAATCAAATATAATATAGTATAACATATTATGATGTTATTAAATAAAATCAAATAAATATTAAAACATATTAAAAATATTAAAAAATGAATGTAACAAAAAAAATAAAATACAAATCAGTATAATAAAATTTAGTTTAATAAACAGGAATTGAGTAAAATAAAAATATTTTGAATTAAATCAAACGATAGAATATGTAATAAAAATAATAATAATACATTAGAATATGAGTATTTTTATTCAATATCAATTTGAATAGGCATATTGAATATGATTTATATTATTTATATTCAATTTAACTTTTCATATTCATATTCAATGTTAGTACACATTATTATATTCAATACCAATATGCTTATGCTAATTTATTTAAAGTATGAATATTCATTATCACTTTCATCATTTATAAGCATTATCAATTCAGACTTACATACTGGGTAAAAGTTTGCAGAAATATATCAAATTTCACATTTCTTATACTTAAAATAGTGTTGAATATTCTTGAAATATCATAAAATGGATATAAAAATCATCAATGTATATATTTTTCCCAAAAATCATAAATTGAAAAATTCTGGTAAAATATTTTCTTCAATATCAGATGGTTAATCATCATTTTCAAAAATTTTTAATAAATTATACATAAATTGAAAGTTAGAATAAAATAAATACTTTTAAAATTAAAAAATTTAAGGAGGTTGCCAGCTCCATCTTGAAATATAATTTTAAAAACTTGATTTAAAATATGTGATAATAATGTAGATTTTTTAAAAATAATTTCTGAATCACTTTCATTTAAATTTTCAAACTTTTTCATTTCACTCTCAGTAACACCACGCAATATGGGGGGCGGACTTGCTAGCGAGTCCGCAACCTTGGACCCAAACTCACCACAGATTGAGCACACATTGAGCTATTGATAAAGGAACCATACAATCAGGGATGAACACCACTCAGCAGAACAGTTTTAGGTGGGTGTCCAAGTAGAGTTCAGCATGAGTTCAGTATGAGTTCAGTCTGAGTTCCATCTGAGTTCAGGTTGAGGACTTGCTAGCAAGTCCACCCCCTATATTGCGTAGTGTAACTACTAGAAAATATTCAATTAAATTTTTAAAGGTGTTAAAGCTGACATTTAATCTCATTCCAGCTCCTTCTCAGGATGAGTTGAGGCTGAATCCCATCTGAGTTCAATCTAAGTTCAAGTTGATGAATTGCTAACAAGTCCCACCAAATATTGTGGGGTTTCTATTGTGTATATATGCAGCCCACACAGAATTGGCTCCCCAAAAAAATTTGAAATTCCATTGTTGAATAAAACGGTGCATACAATATTGGATAATGTTCTCTTGTGACATTTGGTGGCGCCACTTTGTTTGGGAAAGTAAGGCATACAGTGTTCCCATGAGATTCTGAGCTTTTGTAAGTATGACTTGAATCTAGTGTTGAAATATTTTTCCCTATTGTCTGATCCCAAAATCTTGATCTTTCAACCATTAAATTGACCATTTTTAACTTTAATTGTGAAAATGCAACTGAAACATTATCTTTTGACTTTTAGAGCTCAATAACAGAATACCTTGTTTTCAAGCATCATGAGATGATGTACAGGGAATTTATGAAAATTTCTACTTTAATGTTATAAATTGGAGACAATTATCCCTAGTGGACCAAAATCATGTATGGTGGGTTGTAGGATTGATAATTGTGTGCTTTTTGAGATCTGGAACCAGTTGCAATTTTCATCCTCATCTGTTTAACAATAAGGTAAGCCACTTTCAGAACCAGAGTTTATCAAACTTTGGATAACTTTCAGGCTGTCATTTCCTGGGGTCCTGTGCCAGTGTATTAGCATTGAGACATATTTGAAAGAACACTCTTTCTCAAACAGAGAACAAAGATCTAAGGAGAGAGGAATGCATGCAAAAGGAGTTGAAGAATAAAGAAAACAATTGATATATCATTGAAATCAATATTACTATTTACAAAAAGGCATACATACCAGCTCCTATAGTCAAAAAATTTGTCTTTGAACAAAACCTCTTTTCCTTTTAAAACCTCTATATTTTTCAAAAAAAAATTCAATTTTACTCCATGATGGATTATTGAGGCTCTAGATATAATTGTACCAGTAGCTGACAGACAAAATAAAACTTGACATAGTATGACATGTCATCCATCATCAGCTTTAACTCAGATAGACTCAATACCTGTATATATATGATCTGGGTTTTTCATTTTTTCTGCCACAATTAAAGCAATAGGGTTTGAAAGCTCAGTAAAATGAAAAAAAGAAAAATTGGTACTTATGTGATCAGTTGTTCCCATATCCAAAATCACTGAGGTCCTTTCTGAGAGCCATTTCATGTTTACTTTTAGGGAGACAGGTAAGAGAGATATGCCATTGGTATGATCATCAGATAGTTTGGTAAAATTAGATTTGTCATTTGGGTGGTTAGGGTATGTCAGGTCATATGAATAATAAGTTGGCCTGTCTTCCAATTGAGGTGGCAACTGTGGGGGATGACTAGAGTATGCTAGCCATGGGTTGAAATATAAGTGAAAATTTGGATAGCCAGGGGGTCTATTTGTGATTTTCTGAGAGGTTCTTCCACAGGTTGACAGTCTACCACATTGTGAAAATTGAGATTTCCAGTGCCCTGGTTGACTGAAATTAAAACATCAAGTGCTAAAATAGTTCATTCAGGCTTCATTGAAGGTAGCTACCTCTTCTATCACTGAGACAGTATCATCTAGGATATACTCTGTTTGTAATGAGAAGGCAGAAAACAAAGGGAGGTTCTTTTTGTGATCTATTATTTTTTGTGAACATTTAAGGTGACAATTCCTACTATAGTAGAAGTCAAAGGTGTAGGTTTGATTTTCAGGAAGTTTTTTAATAACAAAACAACATCCTGTAGGTGTTTAAATGGAGTTTCTAGGGAGAATTGTATGAGAATTGCCTTCCATGTATCTCTTGTGGATTTTAAACCCTTTCATTTAATATCCTCTAGTATGTTGTTGTCATGTACCATGTGACACTTCAAGTAAAATTCAACCTTTTTATTCCATAATCCAGTACACAAATCTATACACAAATGCAGAAGAAACATTTACATAGCAACTGCATTTCCATTTGTGGGCCTTTATTCAACTGTTCTATCTAAAACCTTAAAATCTAAATTAGTCAATCATATGCTTATACTTGTCAATCTTATAAAAATGTGTGGGGTATTAGGGCTACGGTCAATGGTATTTTCTAATGTGGGTCATTGTGTATCAGAGGGTAATTAAAGTTCTGTTATAAATTAATGATGGTTTATTAAAGAAGTAAATGGGAGGTGGAGTTATTTATATAATTGGTTAGATAAGTTTTACATTCCTTAGAATTAAATTATAATATTTTTATGATAGTAGTTGAAATTATATAAGACTATTTCAGCCTTGATATTCTTAGGACTGAGTATTTCTTATACTTAAAATAAGATAACCTTAAGTACATTAAGCTTATATCTTAAAAATAAGGTTAAAACAGTTATATATATGATTATATTACATATATATATAATTATTATGCTATTATATAAATTATAATAGTTTAAATAGCTTATCCATAGTCTAATAATACTTATTAAGGTCTTAATGGAGTCATAATATATTAATTTAAGTGATATTAAGTAATTATTGACATACATAAGCTTATATGTATACATAAATCTCATATTCAGTGAAATATGCAGTATATTATGTATAATTAGGTCTATAAGTGGGGTTTAGCCTCTTAATAGCCTGTAAACTTTGTTTTTCTGCTTATTTTAGGTCATATGGATGTATTCAGTGGATTCACAACACCTACAGAAGCATATACATCTATTTCAGGCGCATGTACTCAGTGTGGACAACTTAATCTGCTTCCTTGGATGGATATTCACGTATTTATGGGTTGGGAGGTCATTTCTGGGTTAATATGGATGCTTAAGGATTTTATTGGGGGCTTGGACATTTAATTTTTTTCCTTTATATGCTTTGGGTTTCATTTTATTCCTTTTGAATTAGTTATTTTACCTGTTTCTTTATGGTATCCACTTTTATCTGGATTTTCTATTTATGGTATGGGTCTGTGTTATCATTAATTGTGATGGGGGGTCCTTACTGGAGGTCTGGGTGTTGAATCTGCTTGAAGTTGACGCCATGGGGAGATGATGGGCCCTCACAGTGCTGTAACTGTCGGGGATAGCAGTGACATCATCTGGATTGAAGGTCTGTGCACTCCAGTGGATTTTGGTATAAGTAAGGAGGGATTTGACGGGTTATTGATCATCAATTACTTACTAAAATTCAATTAAACATTTAAACACAATTATTATCATTTAGAAATATATTATAAGGCCTTTATAAATTGATATTATCATTATATAAGCTACAACTATATTCTATTTATCTATATTCCACCACTAGCACACATTTAAATCCAAATATTGTGAGTTTTATTTGATTATAACTATTTTATAAGTCTTCCCCTGAGGTTTAATCACTAAATCATTTATTAATTAGTAGTAGGACCATTAATAAATACTATTAAATCATAATTATATACTAGATACACTGACAGACTATCATTGTTTTCCAACTTTCTCAATAATAAATTTTACTCAATATTAAATTCCTAAATCTTTCTTTGATTTTGAAGTTCCAACCCTTCATGAGATTAGCCTGAATAATTAGTTTTACTTTAAATTTACATTAGTATTCATCTCAAACCTATCTTGAAGCAGTATTAATTTCTCTTCAACATATCTTCAAATCACTTCCTCAAAGTAGTCCTCAAATAATTTTTCCAATCTTACTTACTCAGGAACACCCTTGAACTTGTACATAGGCCATCCAGTGACATTTTTCCAGTTTTGAAATATGTTTTGCCTAATGAGAAGTGTGAGTTGAAGTGGAGAGAATTCAGGCTCAAATAGAAATTCAGTTTGATACTAGCAGAGGCAACATTGGACTTTCCTGAAAGTAAGTGAAAGGCACTAAGGGCAGGTTTTTTTTAAGATTTCCTTTTTGTGGCATGGCTCTATTGAATTGGATAATGCTTAAGATCCTATTTCATCAAATTTATTGACAAGAATGGGAAGTGGACCATTGAGGTAAGTGGATAGTCAAAGATACTGGCCAAGAATGACTGTGATTTCCTGTGACCAGTCTGAGAAGTTCAAGCCATCAGAGGGAAGGCAAGTTATTTCTTTCACTGCTTTATTGTTAGGACCAAAGAAGGAAGACTACTATTAATGCTGAAACTAGCCTGAGATGGGACTTACTATGCTACTAAGCAGTGAGACTAACTAGACTTCCTATGTTTGGGTTACCAACAGTGAGGTGTGACTGACTATGCTGACACAGAAGTGAGACCAAAAGTACCTGGATTACTATATAAGTTTTCTGATGAGGAGCACTCCACCGTGCTTGCCCCATATAACCTCCTTATTTGATATCCCCTCTCCCACCTCTCACAATCCATAGTGCCCATAGCACTCCTCCTCCTCACCTCTCAACCAAAATCCTAACATTACCCTCTTTTTTACCCCTCCTTCCCCCTGCGCTCATTCTTAAACTCCTTCAACTTTTACTTAGCATTTACCAAATTTTTTACTGGTTCCCAAGACCTATCCCCAATCCCATATCCTTTCTAATGCACTAAATACTGAACCCTTCCCCTTCACACCCTCTTAGAAATAACATTTTCCACATCAAAATCTTCTTCATTTTCCACTTGAATTGGTGCTGGTGGCTCCTCTGGACATCCTGGGATTGTATCTTCTTTATGCTTTGTGAGAAATGATATGTTGAAAACTGGATATACTTGCCTCATTAAGATTGGTAGCTTGAGTTTATAAGTGGAGTCAAATACCCTGAATTTGATTTTTAATGGACCCACTTTCTTGTGATCTCATTTATCTCTGGGGCACAATGTGGAAAGTAAACGTGAGCTTAACCAAACCTTGTCACCTACCTGTAGTGCATGATGCTGGGTCCTTCCTTGATCATGATGAGGCTTCATTGACTGTTGAGATAACTTGAGATCTGCTTCTAGTTCTTGGCATATACTCATTATTCTTTGGATCCACTCTTCCACTTCTGGGACTTGTAACATGGATGGGGTATCAATTGAGAATGTTGGATGATATCCATAGTTGGCATAAAAGGGTAAAATTCCTGTTGCGGCATTTTTTCAGTTACTGTATGAGAATTCAGCCAGTGGTAACATTTTCACCCATTCATCTTGCTTATAGTTAATGAAATGTTGCAAATATTGTTCAATTGCCTTATTCAATATCTCAGATTTCCCATTAATCTGTGGATGCCATGCTCTTGACAAGATGAACTTAATTTTCAGTTGCTCATACATTTCATTTAACAGCTTAGTTTTAAAATTACTTCCCCTATCTGATACTATACTTTCAGGAAATCCATTTAACTTCCAGACATGTGCCACCATTAAGTCTGCAATAAACTCTTATGTAAACTTAGTCGTGGTGGGGATGAAGTGTTCCATCTTGGTGAAGTGGTCAACTACTGTGAGGATGGCATTCTTTCTTTGAGACTTGTGTAATTCCACTATAAGATCATAGGAGATCTCCTTCCATTTCTGTTTGGAAATTTTTAGTGGTTTCAGTGGTGTTGTTGTTTGACTAGCATTGTTCATCTGGCAAGACTCACATGCAGCTACATTGTGCTGGATATATTTTTTCATTGACTTCCAGTAAAAGTTACAGTTCACCAACTCCACATTCTTCAGAGGACCTGGGTGTCCTGAAATTTCGGAACCATGCCTTGATTTGACCACCTTCTTCTTGAGCTCCTTGTCATTTGGAACCACTATCCTTCCATTCCAATACAGTGCTTCCCCTTCCATGTGATACTCTTCCAATCCTTTCCTTACCAATACCTCCTTTTATAAAATTGCCTTCACCAACTCCTTCAATCCCTTATCCTTTTCCTGCCCCCTTCTTGCTTATTCCATCAAATCCTCATTTTCTGATTCCGCTTTGTCTAGGATTACCCCCTCTTCAAGGTCCCCCTTCAACAAATTTTCCCCAAAAGTGTGTAGTTGGCCTGGTTCTGGGCACAATTCAGGGTTTCATGATATTTTATCAGGTTTTCAACTTTTCTTCCCAGGTCAGAATGTAACAACAAAGTTAATGCTACTTATTTGTTCTTCCCAGTACGCCTGCAAGAAAGTCAGCTATTTAGTGGTTGGAAGGTTTTCCAGGTTTTTATGATCCATGTAAATAATAACTTGTAACCTGTGAATCCCTCCTTCCAAATAATGGTGCCAGGTGAATACCCCTTCTACTAGTGCCAATAACTCCTTATCATATATTTCATAGTTTAATTTGGCTCCTAGAAGTGTTTGGGACATATAAGCTATTGGGTGCAAGACATTTTCAGCATTGTATTGAGATGATACTTCACCAAGTGCAAAATCTGAGCAGTCACATTCCAGAACAAATGGCTTTAATAAGTCAGGGATCAGGAGAACAGGGGCTGTCACAAATTGTCTTTTCAGGTATTCAAATGCATCCTGTTGACTACTTGTCCAGATAAATTTGGATTCCTTCTTGGTGAGGTCATGCAATGGTCAACAAATGTGGGAGTAGTTTTTAATAAATCAGCAGTAAAAATTTTAAAAGCCTAGGAATGACTGAAGCTCCTTTACTGATGCTGGTGTTGGCCATTCTGTTACTGCCTTTATTTTCTCCTGGTCTGTTTGCACCTTATTTTTTGAAATGATCATACCCAATTAGGGGATTTCACTCACTTAGAAGACACATTTCTTTATTTTTAACCATACCTGAGCCTCCCTCAAATTCTTCAAAAGGTCCTTTACATTTATCTGATTTTCTTCAATTTATCTGGAGTAAATCAAGATTTTGTCAAGGTATACCGCTACATCTATCCCTATTCTGTCTCTGAAGATACTGTTGGTGAAGTGTTGGAAAGCGGAAGGCACATTAAATGGACCAAATGGCATTACCAACCATTTAAAATGACCAAAATTATTGCAGAATTCAAGTTTGTGTTCATTGCCTTTTTTTACATGTATTTTGTGATAACCTGCCCTAATATCTAGAGCTGTAAAGATCTCTGCACCTTGAAGACTATCAATTAGCTCACTAGTCAATGGAAAGAGATATATGTTCTTTATTTAACCTTCTGAAATCCATGAAAGATCTTAGTGAACCATCCTTTTTTCCTGAAAAGATAACAGAGGCAACCCAGGGAGACTTGGATTCCCTAATAAAACCATTCTTTAAATTTTCATCAATAATCTCTTTTAGCCCTGTTGACTCAAGGGTTGTTAATGGAATTATGTGGCTAAATTGAGGGGTTTCACCTGGCATCAGATCAATGGCAAAGTTGTACGGTCAATGAGGTGGTAGGATCTTGAATTCCCCCTCTCCAAAAAATAGTAAGAATTCCTAATAAGCTTCAGGAACCATTTTCTTGAGGCTTTTTGTTGGCTTTGAGGACTGGACCTTGGATGAAATCCTGGCAGATATGTTCCAAGCTGTTGAATTGCATTCCAGTTCCTCCTCATCCTCCAGCTCCCCCTCCAAGTCCTGAAACTTAGCATCAAGAGTAAGTGTCAGTTCTTTTGGCAAGTCTACTGATGGTAATGAAAAACCAGAAGACTTTCCAGGAGAGGCCAGGAGACAAATTCATTCTCTGTGCCATCCACCTTTCCATCTTCTGCCTTCCTTTTTTCTTTTTTGTGCCTTCTCCTCTTCTTGGTGCACTTTACCCCCTTTCTGCTCCTCCCCAGTGCTTCCCATTGTTTCCCCATCCCCAGCCTGCTGCTTAGAATTAAGAGGAAGAATTAGGTCTGGTGGAAAGTCAACTTATGATAACAAAACATCAGAAGACTTTCTGGGATTGGCCCCCGGCCCCTGAGGGGGCCAGGGTGCCAATACCTTAGGGCCAGCATCCTCTTTCCTTCCCATCTGAACCTTCTTTTTCTTCCAATCAATTTGTGGGTTATATTGATGCAGCCATGTCATCCCCAGTACCATGCCATACTTTTTCTTCAGTTTTGTTGCATATTCCCTGCATGGCTATTCCCTTCCAGCACACAAAAACCTGCAAAAAACCTTCTATCTTACTTCTCCTCCCTTACCAGGGGATCATTCAAACATAATTAGATTCCTAGGGTGGTACAATTTTCATATTTTCATTTTGTTTCTCTGTAAAAACTTGTTAGAAATAAAACAGTGTGTGGCCCCACAGTCCAGTAGGTCTTGTACATGTGTTGTGGTGTCAAGAGTCATTAAAGGAAAGTTTAGTATAATGTGATTATCATTTACTTCAGTTGGCTTAAACACTGATAATTCCTCTACTAAGTCCCCCTTATCCTTTCTCTCTAATCCACTTGCAGAGGACAAAACCTTCATTCCTCAGAACTTTCTTTTACCTGTGCCTTTCCTGAGCTATCCTCCCCCTCACTAACCCTTATTTTTCCTCTAAACCTTCTTGCCATATGGCCACCACTCCCACATTGGAGGCACAGCCCTCTACTCATAGGCCTCTGGTATTCCTCATAAGATAGCCTTTTTTTTCGACTAGTGCCATGTGCATTTACTGCATCAATGTCCATGGTGTTTGGTTCCCTGTAACTGGCCCTGCTTGATGAGGCATAGTTGCACCACTGACAAGCATTTTGGTCTTCCAAGATTGGCAGAGGCCTTTGTTGGGCTGTTTGGCACTGTTTTGGTATGTCTTAATTGACATTGGTTGGACAATTGAGTGTTTTTTGTTTTTATTCAGTGAATATTGGGACTATGAGTATCTGTGTAATACCACTGGATAGCCCCGGTATTTCTCAATATTTTATGTCTTGATGATATTTTTCATATTCTAAGGTTTAAGGGGTCATTTCCTCATTTTTCATTTCTAAAAGATAGCTGTTTAATTTTGTTTTTGTGTTTACGGGCTAACCTTAAGTCTTAGGGTTAAGTGCTTAGTACTATTAAGTAGAGCTAATTTAGCTCTATATTTTATTTCACAAGGTTGTCATAGCCTAATTTTGTGATTTAAGGGTTTTAGTAGTCATGGTGGATTTTTATAAGTATTTCAGGCTTTATTGGAGGTTTTTGGTGGTTTTCTAGCTTCAGGGAGGTCTGGCCGCTTCTAGGCGGGCACACCGCCCACCTTGGTTATAGAAGGCTGGGGAGCGTTTCTAGAGGGTTTTTACTCAATTTGGCTGTCAAAAGCACCAAATTCATTGCTGTGCATGGATTTTTTAGGGGGTGGTTTGTGTGTACATTATGAATAAGAAAGTTTGGGGCAACTTTAATTATCATACAAAAATCTGGTAATTATATCATTGTTTCTCACTCAGTTTTTACTGTTTTTTGGCCACAATTGGCTGTGTTTGTTGCAAGGTTAGTTCTTCATTTAACTCAACTTTGACAACTGGTTTCACTGGTTTAGCTTTTCAACCTGCATCAAGTATTATTGCTGTTCTCTTTGCAACAAGTGCACAGTGTTTTGTTTTTTCTGGTGTGGATCTTTCTGCATTTCTGGTTTCTGGTTCTTTGGTTCTCAGTGGTCTGCTATTGGCTACTGTCTTGACTTGTAAAGCAGTCGAGAAGTGTGTTGGAAGGGGTATAGTAACAGTCTCTAATTTGCTGTAGCAAATAAATCTCACCTGGTATTTCTCAAAGGGACAGGGGTTTTTCTCTCCAGTTTTACTCCAACTCCCCTGGTCAAGGCATATAGCTAGTACTATAGGATTGTCTACAGCACCACTCAAGCCATCCATTGATTTGTATGTCCAGCTTCATGAGCACTTGGAGGGAGGTTGGACAAGGGTGACTGATTAGGGTGCTCCTGATATTTTGCAATATCCCATTTCTGAAATGAAGCATGAGTTCTCCTTCTCCCCATTTTGTAATGTAGCTGGCATGGCCCTGGAATTCAGACACATAATTGGCAACAGAGTGTTTCTGTCACAACTGGTTGAGAGAGTGCTCCAAGTTTGTGGACACATTAGGGTTTCCAAAGGCCAGTTCAAAAGCTTCCCTGAAATGACAGAAAGCTGTTTCTAACTTGCCCATTTCCAAGGAGTTCCTTTGTATATGGCTTTGCCCAGTGTGCCGCCTTATCTGTGAGGTAAGAGATTGCAAACCCAATTTTTGATTGTTCATCTGGGAACTGATGAATTTTGAGCAGGACATAAATTTTTACCTGAAATGTGTGCTTATTGGCCTGGGTGCCTTGCTTTCCATAAAATATTACTGGGACTGAAATATTTGGGCCTTTAATAAGCAGTTCTGGTGTTGTAGGCTATGCCTGTGCCTTGGCTTCAGTGGTGTCCAGTTCTGCTTCTGTGGTGCCACAATATGAGGGCTGTTCCTCCTCTAGAAGCTCCATGAGGCTGGTGTTTTGTTCTTGCATTGCAGCAAGGGTTTCTGCATCAGGTTGACCTGAGGGATTCATTGTTCTTCAGTAGTGCACCAATTAAGATCAAAAAAAATGTTAGGACCAAAAAGTTGGACTACTACTAGTGCTGAAACTAGCCTGGGATGGGACTGACTAGGCTGCTAAGAAGTGAGACTAACTAGACTGACTATGTTGGGGTTACCAAAAGTGAGGTGTGACTGACTATTCTGACACAGCAGTGAGACTAAGAAGTAACTGGATTACTGTATAAGTCCCCCAATAAGGAGCACTCCACAGAGATTCTCCCATATAACCCCCTTATGCAATATCCACTCTCCCACCTCTTGCAATGCATAGCACCCATAGTGCTCCTCCTCCTAACCTCTCAACCAAAATCCTAACTTTTGTTCAGTTCACCTTGTTACTTATACAGGTGTTCCCCTTGCAGGATGGAGTCAATGATGGGAGTCTCAGAGATGGCTGGATTATTTTCCATGTGAGAGGTAGATTAGTGGTGTGGCATTTCTTTTCTTTTTGATTCAGACATCAAGCTGTCATTTATATATGAGGTAGGAAACAATGTTGAATGAGGAGAAGATGATAAAGAATCAAAAGATGTGGAATCAGAAGTGGTTTTACTTGAATTGTGGGTAGAGGAAGAATTGGATTGCTTTTCTATTTTTTCTTGTTGTTTTTCTACCATTCAGGTGATAAAGAAAAAGAGCTTTCACCAGATGTCCTATTCGCAAGGTCCAGGGTGTCTCTGAGTAAGTGAGATTGGAAAAGGAAAATTCAAGACTACTTTGAAGCACAGAGGATTACTTTGAGGAAGTGATTTGAAAATATGTCAAAGAGGAATTGATACTGCTTGGAGATAACTTTGAGAGAATATTAATGTATGTTATAAAGTGATTCTAACTATTCTGGATAATATCACAAAGGCTTGGAACTTAATAATCAAAGAAAGGATTTAGAAATTTAGGATACGTTAAAATTTATTATTAAGAAAGGTAGGAAACAATAGGGGGTATAAAATTTATAAATCTTCCATTTTAAAATACCTCTTTTTTCCGCCAAATCAACCATTATTATTTTTATTATATTGCATATGGTACCCCAAAAACACCTTTTTACTCAGAATTAATTTCAAGTTTGTGGCTTTCTTTTTGTGTTGTGAAATTCCTTTTAAATAATTTCAAATATCTGGCTTTTATACACCCTAATAATAGTCTTATATAATTTCAACTACTATCACAAAAATATTATAATTTCATTCTAAGGAATTTTGAATACTTCCAACCAATTATATAGATAACTCCACCTTGCATTGACCTCTTTAATAAACCATCATTACACTATCACAGACCCTCCAATATAACCCATAGATCCTTTAACCATACTCTCTACTACTCATCACAGGGCCTTAATTATCCTCAGATACAGAATAACCCACACTTAGAATATTCCATTGGCCATAGCACTAATATACTGTGCATTCACTTAAGATTGAAAATTATAAGCATATTATTGACTAATTTAGAATTTAAGATTTAGATAGTGTGGTTGATAGTGTGGTCAAATCAAGACACACAAAGGGAAGTGCAGTTGCTATGTAGATGTTACTTCTGTGCTTGGCATATGGATTTGTGTACTGGGTTTATGAACTAAAAGGTTTACTTTTACTTTGAGTGTCACATGGCATGTGACAAAAACAGAAGTTATATTATACCACCCAGTGACTTCACTTGAAGAGGAAATGGTAGATATTGGGGTAGCTGCAGCCCACTACAAGCCCATAACCTATTTTTCTGTAACTCCAGGAAAGTGAGCCAATGTCTGCCTTCTCTTACACCAAAGCAGTATAAGTGAAGAGATGGTTACAGTGAAAACTATATACAAGTGGCTAAGTTGTGACCTAACCTAATGTGTTTCCATCACTACTCCAACAGTGTCCTGAAACAAACTTTTGAAATGCTGTTGCATGTGCTCTGAGGAGACAGGTCAAGGTCCTAAAGATTTAGGACAGGTTAAACATAACACACCTCTTACATGGTGTGCAAAAAGGTGTGGATTAGCAAAAATCCATACACAATTGTGTTACCTATGGTTGCAGTTATTTCTCAAATCAACACATAAATTTTAATTATAAGTCTGAAAACCTCTTTTAAAGCCATCAAAAAACAACCCCTAACCATTAAAATCAAGATTTATGAGATGATATGTGTAAAAAGTGAAACTTCAGCTTAACCAATGTGATGTAGATATTTGCTACTCTACACCTTCTTGCATTCTGTGTTAGCTTGTTGGGTGTATCTTTGTTTTGGGGAAAGAAAGGCTATGAAAACATTATAGTTACAATTGTAATAAATAGTTGGTGAAAGTCAAAAAAATTGTTATGATTTGTCTCTTGGACAATTTTTGAAATATATTTCTCTTAGCAACCAAAAATTTTAAAATAATGTTAACTAATCTTTATCTGGAAGTTAAATAATTGAGGCCTTAAAGGAACCACCTTTTTATTGTGTCAGGAAAAGATTAGTTTTGTGAGAAAGAATCATAGTTATATTGCTTAGTGGTATTGTAGACTATATACATATGGATGTGCTGCAGTTGAGTACATAACACACACCCCTCAACAAGATGCTGGCCTATGGGTCTACAATAGGTTCAATGTAGTAGTAAAGAAATTTAGTATTTTAGTAATTAGAAAAAAAAAGACAGAAAAAAATATTTTGTTTTTGTATGTTATTTAAATTTTAAATAGATTATATATATATATATATATTATACTATTTATATTTTTATTTGCTATTGTGGAATGAAAATAATATTCTGATTATAGGTGAATGTAGAAAATATAAGTTAAGAAAGAGAGTAAAAGAAGAAAGGAAACAAAAAAGAAAATATTGAGAAAGAGAGAACGAAAAAAAATTAGACAAGTAATCCTATTTGTTCAAGGCAATTTATGTAGTTTGTGCCATTTAGTGGTTTCGTCATTATGTCAGCTAGCTTTATTGAAGATGGGACTCATGTTAGAGTTGTGTTGCACTTATATAATTGCTCATTTACATAGTAATAGTCATGTTCCATGTGGTGTTTTTTTTTGTTTGATCCCACAGTTGAGGCTGATTTAGTTGAAGCTTTTTTTTCACAATATAAGTTGAGAGCTCCCTGGTAATCAATGATATTTTGTTGAAGGTTCTTTATCCAGATTCTGGTCTTTGTGGCAGGGCTTAATTCTATGGGTTCTGCATGACATGTTGCAGTGGCGACACAAGACAGTTGTCTGGAAGACCAGCTAATTGGGAAGTTGTGTAAAAGAATGATGTTTCCCCCTGTTGAGCATGAGTGTTGACCACCTCAATCCAAGTTGCTGTAGCATTTTAAGGTTAATATGTTGGTTGGACTTTGGTTTGGGTAGAATTTTGGTGTGCCGGACATATTCTAATAGATGTTTTAGTCCTGTCCAATGTTCATTTGTTGGGCATTTTGATAATTGTGCCAGGAAATTAATGCTGAATGAGATGTCTGGTCAGGTGCAGCTTTCTAAATAACTCAATGATCCTATATCTGATAGATAGGTGGTTTCATTAACAGGTACTGCCCCATCTGGGGCAGCTTTAATTGAGCATGATGGTGGGAGAAGGGTTGACTTAACCTCCAGGGTTGTCTGGAATTTTTTAAGAATTTTGTTTATGAGTGTTAGTTGACTGAGAGTAAAACCCTTTTGACTTTGTTTGACAGATAAACCAATGATGGAATCAAGATCAGTTTGCCATTTAATAGTAAGTTTATTTTTTAGGATAGTTTGTAGAGTGTGAAGGTGATCAAAGTGGTTTTCCATAACTAGTTCATCATCGACATGTACCCATATAATTGTGTTGGCATTGTCATGTTTGAGGTAATAGACACTTGCATCATACTTTTAAACTTCATATCCAAGATTAGTCAATTTTTTGATAGATGTTACCACCAGCATCTTGCAGCTTGACATGTACCATACAGGGCCTTTTTAAGGAGGAGTACCTTTCCATAATTTTCTTCAAAGCCCGGTGGGTCTTTGATAGGGCTGTGTAGATAAGCTGAAGTAACATCAAAAGAATGTACTGGCCAATTTTGATGCACCACAAGAGTAAGGATGATGCGCTGAGAAGTGAAAGTTGACGTCGTTGCAAGGTTTTTGTGGTAGTCAATGCCCTGGATTTGTTTGAAACCCTTTGTAACATATCTAGCGTTCAATTTGACTATATCTCCATTGGCATCAAGTTTTTTGGAAAAAACCCAGCATGCATCTGTTATTCTGGCTGTTTGAGGTGGTGTGGTTCTAGTCCATACACCCATTTGATGCATGTTATCCATCTTTTCTGGACACGCTTTATTCCATGCCAATGCATTTGATATTTTCATGGCTTCTTTGTATGATTTGGGGGCAGTAGAGGCTAGAAAGAATGGTTCTCATTTAATGTAAACAATAATTTGCTCTTGGCCATCAATTAAATGTTCATCATTGAAGTTTCCAAGGTTAAAATTGAGAGCATGTCTGAGATGTTGGCATCAACAGGTTGAACAAGGTTATCAATGGACATTTTATTTGATGTGTCTGTAGGAATTGGCTCAAAAGCTGCCCAAGGAGAAGCAATTAGTTTCTTTTTCTCAGTGTTCCAAAATAGCCATCCTTTCAAGGCTTCTGAAAAACCTACCAGGATGCACTTTTCAGCCTGTGCATCAAGTTTCAGTCTGGTTTCTTTTGCTACATGAACATAAGCAGTTGATACAAAAGCTCTAATGAGGTTTGCTATTGGGGATTTCCCGTACATTGCTTCAAAAGGAATACATTTGCCACATATTGTGTTTGGGAGTTGTTTTTTCACATATGCTGCCCATTTGTAAGCAAATCCCCAAAAAAACTTTGGTAAGCTTCTTTAAAATAGAATTGTCCAACTCATATCTGAAACTGACCTATTTTTCCTCTCAATTTTGCCATTCTGCTTGTGGTTTTAGGGTAATGAAAGTTTGTAAATTATCCCTTTGGAGATAAAGAATGCTGATAGATTCTTATTAACAAACTCCCCCCCACTTTATCTGATCTAAAAGCTTTGAAACCCACATTTGTTTGAGTCTCAAGTCTGGAAATGGTGTTTTTTATAATTTTGGCTGTATCTGATTTTGATTTGAGTATGTGACATTCAGTGTAAGACCTCACACAGTCTTTTATAGTGAGGGCCCACAGTCCACCATCATAATTTGTTTCTTCAAGGGGGCCTATAAGGTCTGCAGTTAATATATTCAGTTTTTGTATTATTTGTTCACGAGAGGGGATATTGGAGCTCCTGGTACTTTTTGATATCTTGCAAATTTCACAGTCAATTTCACCTGCAGGAATTTTCAGTGGTATTCCTTTTTCCATGGAAGAAGATTCTATTTTATGGATTTGTATTAAGCTGGAATGTCCAAACAGACAGTGGTAGTAGTAAAGTAGTTGGTTTTTTTGGTCAGAGGTGTAGTGGGTATGTTTGATGAAAGTTGTTATAACATATTTGTCAAGTCTATTTTGTCATCTGGTAAGGATATTGATTCATTATATGTTTCAGAAGAAGATGGTTTTTCTTGGGTGTCATTGTTTTTTTTGTTTTTCAATTTCTGTAGATAGTGAAATAGATTTGTGGGGTGACTGATTAGGTGGTTTTTTTAGGGCACAGGAATAACCATTTTATATTGGTTAAGATAGATTGTAGTATATGTAATCCTGCAAAGTGTATATAAATGTTCTGGTCAGAATCCCATTCAATTGTTGTGCCTCCTCTTATGAGTGCTGCAGGGGAAATTAGCATACAGGAAGCATTTTCACAGAAATATACATTGCTAATGTTGAAAGTTGTCCCACCCAGTCCTGTAAAACATAGGTTTCCCTTCCCTGTAATAAATTTTTAACATTTTTAGTTGCTACTTGTAAGGGGAGTGGAGTAGGTAAGGTGACAAAATCCACTAACTCTTGAATAGCACTTGTCAAATGGTGAGTGGCACGTGTATCAAATACTGGAGGTGGTTGAGATGGTGGGGGTAGTCTCTGATTTTGTAAGATTCCTGAAATCAGAAGCTGCTGCTTCATGTTGATCTTCAATCTCCAAAATTTCTGCTTGCATTACATCTGAATTTTTAGTGTTTTCTGTTGGTTGTAGGTGTTTAGGGTAGGTGGGTCAATATAAATCCATGTGACCCTTTTGGTGCTGTGGATTTGCTACATGTTGCTGAGTAGATTGTGGGAAGGACTGTCGTTTATTTGGGACATAAGGTGGTGTCGGGACTGGGTAGTTTATGGAAGGATATTGTGCTTTAAACTGGGATGGAGCGATTGTTGGAGGAGCTGATAAGGTTTGTGTTTGCTTTGGGTGTGGACACCAATTTTTTAGGTGACCAATTCCATTGCAATTCCAGAAGAATAATGGTGAGATTGCATTAATGTCAATATCAGGATTCCATAAGGTCAAAGGTGGTGTAAGAGAGGAAGATAAGTTGGTGACCACAGGGCATGAGGAGGATTCATTTTCTTGAGTATGATGGTGCTGATCCCATACAGTAGCTAGTATGTGGGTCATTTTTGTCAAGTTTGGTGCAACATTTGTTGTTTGCATTGAGTTCTCTGCCTCATGATGCACTTCTGAGGCTATCCAGGATTGTGCGTCTATGGCTAATTTCAAGGCCATATAAAATATGGCATCTTCATTGAATTTGAAACCTTCTTCTTTAAGGTTGTCAAAGAGTTCTCGTAGATGAGTGAAAAGTGTAGTTGGGTTGGGGTGAGAGCTGAGTTTGAGTGAATGTATCTTTTTATAGAGATTGAGTTGGCACTGAAAAGTTCCTTCAAGTATGTGAAATCTGTGTCTCAAGGTTGTTTAGAAAGAATTTTTTGTCAAAGGTCCTTGCTGAAAGAGTTGATAAAGATGGTTCTTCCTAATTTCTCACATGATGGGAAAGTGGTCGGTTGAGTTCTTGTTAGAAAGTCTTCATCATACACATGATCAAGAAGTACTAGTTAAACTTCTTTGTACCATGTGAAGTAGCTTATCCCATCAGTTTTGAGTAAGTGAGGCCAGTTTCTTATCTCAGCCTTAATATGTGCTAGGGAGATAGCAGTGGCTTTGCATTCTTCTCGTTCCTCTCTTCCCGGAACATTGGTTGGATATCCTTCCATTTTCTCATCATTTTCTGCCTCTTCTGCATCCTCTGGAACAGTTGGTTGTGATGGAGAAGGATGTGTGGAGGTAGATGGGGATGGCATATGTTGAAATCTATTTTGTGGTTGAGGTAGTTTTGTTTGCCTAGGATTTCCTCATGGTGCTGATGACATTTTTTTTGTATTTAAACTATTCTATATAAAGGAGAACTCTGGATGTCTTCATCAAACCGCAGTATGTCCTAGTAAGAAGAAAACCCTGGGGATCCTAGTACTCAAAGAGAAAAAATAAAAAGATGAAAGAAAAAAGAAAAAAGACTGAAAGAAACCGGTAGCTAAATGAATAATGAAAGAGGAGAAAAATAAAGGAAAGAAAACCAAAGGAAACTGGTATAGGGTTTGATTTTTGATGAAGTCACCAAGAGAAACTGGTAGTCAAGTGAGGTGGGATTGATTGCGCATAGCTGGAAGAGTTTAAGGGACCATAACCTATTGTTTCAGGCCAAGATTTGTTTTGTGAGAAAGAATTTTAGTTATATTGCTTAGTGGTATCATAGACTATATACATATGGATGCGCTGCAGTTGAGTACATAACACTGTTTGAGCATTATGGTACAAGTGTCAGCGCTTCTTCTAGAGTGAGCCATAGTATTTCATTACTCACCTATGGTAGCAGTTTCAGCGCTTTGTCCGGAATGAACGGGAGTTATATGTGTCAGCTGCACCACAGACTATATACACCTTATGTACTTAACAATCACTAAGCCACTATTATACTACACATAATAAGCAGCAGCGGAGACCACCTTTTTATTTTTAGTATTCTTCCCCTATTAAGTTAGCAGTATCCCTCGCTTATGGCTTCCCTTCACTGATGATAGTGTTGGATTACCCTCGCTTTTTCCTGCTATAAATTTTAGTGTTAGATTTCTATCATTATTTCATTCTATAGAGGTTAGCGTTAGATTACCATTACTTTTCCTCATTTTTGAAGCTAGCGTTATTGCACTAGTAGCTGTTTAAGGTAGAAATAGCCTAGTGCTACTAAAAATAGAAAGGTGGTCTCCGAAGAAGAAAAAAAGGTGGTCCCTTTAAGGCCTCCCTTAAATAAATACATGATTATTTATTTAGCTTAGAATCTTTATAAGGAACTTTTAAAATTCTTAAAATTAATTCCTTTGGAAGGCTCTCTGTGCTAATCGAATAATCAATAATTTATTTAACTCTGAGATAAAAATATATTGACATCGCACTAAAATCTTTGATAACTAAGAGGAATATAAGTTCCTGGAACTTCTAAGAGACAAATCGTAACAGAAATACAGCTATGTACTTGCGAAAACATTTCAGGTTTCAGATATTATTTTTTGCTTCCACCCTGATCAAAAGGCAAGTTTTGGTTAGCTAACTTGGAGCATCTTGTCTCTTGGATAGCCCTAACTTTAACTTCTCAAGGTTAGTTGATCTAAAGTCGGAGAACAATTTTTTTCCCAAACAGCCGCAAACTTTCCTTCAATCGCTGATAAGGGAATCGAAAATATTGATTTGAAGTAGTATGGGGGCTTCATCTCAACCTGAAATGTAGATTTAGTAGAGTTTTGCTGCACCAAAACTAATTACATAATTTACATGCACTCCATTTTCCGGCTATTTCCGATTGCAAAGTGTTCAAAGGTGTGTTGACTGTTTAGTAACCATATGGCCATTGTAATCTTACCATGCCTTTGTTTGCATTTTTTCACACGATGGAGGTGATTTTAAACGCCTCGTTCCTATGGCTGATTCAATACGTTTTTCCGATTATACGGGGTCAGAAATAGAGAGAACCTCAGAAGGTCTCATCATGATGATTGTTCAGAAGTATGCCACAGTTCAGTTGTCTACCACATTCCAAGCAATTTATGGGCACTCCCTTTCCCTCAGCGAGCACTATAAAATAACCTCTGTCTAACGCTGAAAAGGAATCATCACCGCACTTTTCATCTCACCACTTGATATCTCCATTCTTCATTTGCACCAAACTTCGCTATTTAAATCTTCATCTTCAACTTTATTGATATGATGCCACCTGAATCTTCTCTATCTCTATCCTCCGAACACCTCTCCCCTTTCCAATGCCAAATGAAGGGCAAAAAGCGGCAAGTTGAGGAATACCTCGACGAGCAATTTCCAGCCACTGTTAGCGAGCAGGGCCGTGATAAAAGGCGAAAGATGTTCCATCTTTTGTGGAAAATGGATAAGGCTGCCGCAAAGCGGCAAGGAAAACTTTGGACGGGGCCCAGGTTGATCCATGGCAAGTTAGAAATTATCCAAATTTTTAAAAACAAAATTTGATTGCTAATGTATTCTTTCTGGATGTGCTTATACAATTTGTAGGGAACCGATTTGAGAGGCCCGAAAAAGGAATAGTTGGAGGGCCCAAAGTCGAAATTCGAGAATTCGACGAAGAATTAGAGTATACACGGCCCGAGAGGAAATGGGTACAACCCTTCAAACAAGTCCCGACCCTCCCACTCCTGCCTTCCGAGTTCCTGGCATGATAGCGACTTTTAGTCGAGTGCCAAAATATTAAAAATTCCTGGATCTTTGGAATTTTTTGTATTTGTACCATTGTTTCATAGATTTTAGATGTTGTTTATTTTCTGTTTTCTGTTTTCCGTTTTTTGTTATTCTTTTTTTTTCCTTATTTTCCTTTCCTTTTTTTTTTTTTTTTTTTCTTCTCTTTTCCGCCATTTCGTCTTTCCGTTTTGTTGTCGCATTTCTCTTGTTTTGTTTAAATCACCAATTTTCTTATTGTCATTTCAATAAATGTTTATGAGTTGTGATAACTTTAGAATTAATGGAACGATGAGGAGCTTCAATTGCGCAAATGAGAGACACTCGATCAAATAAAAAGCTACATTAAGGATTAACAGCGAACAAAAAGCGTATACTTATATAGTAAACATGTAAGAGTACAACTTGTGGTCTACCTCTATGGGATCAAATTATTGTTAGTTAGTCAAACAGGTAATCATCCGAAATCTAGTAACTATAGGAATTATGGACCAAAAACTTCATGACAATAATTCTAACACTTATTATTCGCTATTTGTGATATATGAAAAAGTTACAGTCCCAAATTCATTAAAATGCAAACTATTTATTTGAACAATAACCATTTTTTTCAATCAATACATCATCCGTCAATTGTATCACTATTGTTATACAACCCCTTCAAAATTTGTCTATAAGAAAACCAATCATGAAAAGAAGTTTAGAAACATTAGATATTGCTCTACCATAATTTTTGAACAAATTAAAGAAAAAACACGTTTTCCCGCCTTCCCCCTTCTGATTTAAATGTATATCAACTTGAGCTATCTTTTATTATTATTATTATTATTATTATTATTAAAATCTCGCCAGAAGAGGGGTATGAAGGAAAGAGAACTACTTAGACTAATCACAAGTGGTAAGAAGGAGCATAGGAAAGTTGGCTTTGCAAGGTATAGAGAGAAAAAAAAAGTGGAAGAATAAGGAAAACGCAGCAAGAGGGAGTTAAAATGAGAGCCGAAGGTTATTGGGAAATCTGTTGGTGTTAGCTAAGAAGGCTGCAACTAAAGGGAAGATAGGAGATTGAGAGAGAAGAGCAGAGGTATGAAAGGGAACGTTGAGCTGCTTAGAAACAGAGCACAAAAGAGTTCTCAGTTCAGAGTGGTCGGGGCGAAAAAGGAGGACATGCTCCGGGGTGTGTCGCTGGATTTCCTATCATGAAGTATGCAGAGGGGTGAGTCTGCGGCTTTGAAACGGAAGAGGTAGTCCCGAAGTGAGCTATCTTTTATTTCATTTTTATTTTTTTTTACTCCATACAATCTCACCCAACACGGGGCATGAAGGAGTAATACGAAATCATAGTGGGCTATGTACCTCATGTGGGAACAACAAAGTAGGAATGAAAAGCGGGCAATGAAAAAAAAAACAGATGAGTTATTACGGAGAAGGCGGCAGGTTGTTAGGAAATTGTTAAGCTATCTTTTTGAAACTAAGTAACGGTAAACAAAAGAGAAATAAATCGATATAACCGAGGGGAAGCAGAGGAGAGCTAATATATTGTAAAGTATGTATAACTAAAAATTGATGTAATTTACAAGCCCGGCTAGCTCAGTTGGCTAGAGCGTCAGACTTTTATGTGCTATGAGCACAACATTATCTGAATGTCATGGGTTCGAACCCCATGTTGGGCGGCTTATTTTTTATTTTATTAAAGCAAATCGTCATCCTCTCTATGATCTATTCCTATTGTTACAAATTTTTTTATAATATGGAAAAAAATAGTCCAGTTGACCCTAAATCCGATTAAAACCATAACCACAATCTCACCCATCCTTCAGGTCAATGACCAAAATCTTTTAATCAACACGTTAATTATTCACAATTTAATTTAAAATGCTTCTACACATATGAAATAAAATATGAATAATAAGCTCAGATTAATAATTTGCTAATAAAATGAGTGCTTATTTTTGGATTATTTGAATTATACAATTATACTAAGACTTAATAACCCAACCTTAGTTATCAATCTTTCACTCTGATATATTTTATTAATTCGTTAGGATTGCTCTCTCATAGGGCATAATAAAACTACTCATGAAAAACAGATAAAGTAGAATATAGCACATACATCCAGTAGGTAGGTAGAAACAGGTCTTCACGATTTTTCAAATATTTAATTTACTGAGGAACTCATCACTTAACTGACCTGAACATTTTCAATACGATCGATTCTTGGCTCTCAATTCATAACATAACATTAAATCAAACATTATAAAATAATGAATATTATCATCATTGTCATAACATCAAATTTCCTATAAATACAAAAATATAAAAATAAAATAAATAAAAATATAAAAATATATATATATATATATTTTTTTTTTGAAATTTGAAATTTGAACTACAAAAACTAAATGATTTTAATAAAAATAAGACTAGCTGGCGCACCAATGAAAAAAAAAAAAGGAAAAAAAAAAAGGAAAAAAAGGCAAAAATGAAAAAAAATATATAAAAAAAGAGAGAGGCTGAACTATTAAATAAAGGAAAAAAAATGATTAAAAAATCTTTACTTTTTAGTAAAAAAAAAAAATCTATATATATATATATATATATATATAAAATTGACTTTCTGTTGAGCTTTTTTTTTTTTTTATATTAATGCGTTACTTCACTGAAAAGCTACTCCAAGTTGTAAAACAGCTCAACAACAAGTCATCAATTTTTTCAGTCAAACATATATATTTTTTTAAATCATTTCTTTTTTAAACATGTCTACATTTCAACCTCTCTTTCCAATGGTTCCAGACTAATTTTTGCTAAGATCACCATTTTTCAAGTTCAAATTTACAGTTTTTAAGGAAATTGAATGCTACTCATTATTTTAGATTTTAGATTTGATGTTATGAATTTAGAGCCAAGAATTGTTCATATTGAAAATGTTCATGTCATTTGAGTTACCATTTTTTTAGTAAATTAAACATTTGAAAAACCATGAGAATCTGCTTCTACCCACTGTAGATACATGATTCAGAGTAGACATAGACGATCAGACTACTCTCATATATGTATGCGGAGATTCAAGTGTTCTCAAGCGACTTTTTTGTAATTTTATTCTCACAAGAGCCAATCAGAAACTCTCAATTAAAATTGATTGTCACTTACTAGACGATGCTGCTGAATTGATTTTAAAAAGCTAAGATGGATGATTGGAAAAATTCTCAAAAAAATAAAGCATAATATAGAGTCATTTGTATTCAAACCCAGTACATACAATTATTTCCAGTCATCACCCTTTTTTCTCCGAATCTATAGGGTTCAAAATCATATACAGACTTAGTTTTGACCTAAGCCAAAGCCTCAGCTGCTCGATCCCTCCATTTCCTTTGAAGTGTAATACATTCTTTAAATACCTCAAACTTTACATTATTCAGTTTGATTTCTTTCTCACTGGCATTGGGCAAGACTGTACTTCCTGCTCTCGACATTTCGCACTATAAAACACAAATAAGACATGATGTCAATATTATAAAATATTGCGTAGTAGAGATGAATGCGGAATGAAAACAGTTTTCTAAAATTTTGGTCCAGGCCCCAATCGCACTTGACCCTCTGACTTAGAATCTGATGGTGCAACTTGAACATTCATAGGGCAGTAAATGATATAAAGGACGAACCATAATATCCCATAGACGATCTTTCGTTTCAAATGAATGCTTTTCAGCTATCGCTTGGTCTTTGATAGGTTTGGCGGCAAGTTGATGACTAGATTCAGCAGCTGCTCTTCCCAGCATGGCTGATCCCAGTACAACAGAAGCTGAATGGGAAGCTGGAAGTTGGACAGGAATTTGACATATGTTTGCTAAAAAAAAAAAGGCGTATTTGATTGAAAAATGAGAGCCAGCCCATAGCTGCATCAGCTCATCTGTTGAGATGTTATATATCAAGCACGAGTTTGCTGCCGGGTAACTACAAACCTAACAAATTCATCAAAAGATCATTTTTGACAAGTCCGCCCGACATGAACAAATATTTAATTTGGTGGCCTTTTTCATTCATTGCTTCAATAATCTGGCGAGTTTGCAGGGCAATTGCTTCACACGTTGCAAGATACCGAAGCGCCAAGTCGGTAAAGCCTTTGTCCAAAGCTAAACCAATCATGATGCCCTTCATAGTATTATCAGCCAATGGGGAACGATTGCCATGTAAATCAGGATAACTAACAAGAAAAAATTGAGTCACTGGCAAACACACAGAAAATAATGGAAAAACAAACAGATAATAATCTTTGGTTAGGCAGCTCAAAAATGGTACGTTTTTTTCTTTGGCTGTGTTTGCAAGAATTTCATTAAGAAGAGCAAAGTGTGAAATGGATTTTTCACCAGCAATTGTTTTCAGTCTAGTTGAGGCTGGATGCGTCTGAAAAAAAAATATGATGAGATGTCATTCAAAGCAATAAAAAGATCAGAAGCGCACCTCTATCATAAAATCAAGAAGTTGTCCAGTTGAAGACTGTCCCCCTTCATTCATCCAATATCCAGGAAAGATAGCGTGAAGGTATGGTCCCCATACTCCTGGGACAAATACTGGTGCTGGACTTTGAACTAAATGGCAAGTACTGGTACCCGCGCTGGCACAGAGCCTGTGCTTGCTCTCTTCGAGTGATCCACTTGAAGGCTGACCGCCCATCGGAGCAGCAACGGTTCCAACCCATCCAGCATAAGCATCAATCACCCCTGACCCGACAGCTGTTCCAGGTAAAAGGCCAAGCTCTTGAGCGGCTTTTTCACTCAATCCAGAACCGACAGGTTGACCGGCTGTAAGTATTAATCCTGTTTCACCAGGTGTTCCTCCAACAGCCTTGAAGCCATTGGAAACCTACCGGTATTAAAATAAAATTTATCAGCTTTTTGGACGTGATAGAATCAAAGACCCTTCCTTGTTATCATGAGATACTTGCCAAGTCTGCAAGCCCAATTTGCTTTAAGAATTCTGCATTCCAGCCTTTGCTACCCTCAACTCCAGGAGGAACATAAGAAAATTTGCCTGTGTAGTACATAATAATCAAAGTAAACAAAAATATAAATACCAACAAAAAATTTGGGTGTGTTGTCGCATGTTTAGTTAGAACTAATCAACTAGACGATGCCATCTTGTAAGCACTCACAAGCGAGGGAGCAATTACTTCGGGCCAATTCTCCTGTAGCTCTCCAGGTTAACCAATCAGGCAAATCAAAGAACATTGAATCTTGGAAATAATTAGTTGGCATATGTCTCTTGAGCCACAAGACTTTAGGGACCTCCATTTCCAAACTCATTGTACCGCCAACGTAATTAAGAACAGGACTCCCAGTAGAGTTGATAAGTTTTGCCTCTTCCCGAGCCCGGTGATCAGCCCAGAGAATAATGTTTCTCTTATCGGGTCCTGTTCCCCATTCTCCTCGGGTGACGGACATTGGTTCTCCTGACCAAGAAGCCACAGCCAAAGAGCAAGTGGCATCAAACCCAATTCCCTTGATTTTCTGAGGGTCAATGTTTGATTCTTTCAAGCAATCTCTGCAAGCTTTTGAAATGGAGTTCCATACTGAAGATCGATGTTAGTACACCTGATTGGATTGGAGAGGATGAAAGACATGCAGACATACTTTCGGTGGTCGATTGCTCGAATATATCATGATCCTGGTCGTTGCGATAAGTCGTTGTGGCATAAGTAGACTCCGCAACGATCTCGCCGGTGGACGAAACCAGCGCTGCCCTGGCAGAACCGGTGCCAACATCCACACCAAAGTAGAACGAAGTCGATGACGTCATTGTGCGAACGTCAGCCGAGATCAGAATGAAGACAAAATTCGATTCAACGCAATGGGGCAAAGTGGCTGGGGCGTCGACGGCTTGGGGTTCTCTCAATTCTCACGCACAACTGCAGCTCACACGTGCAAACAGCCGATGCCTTGGGTTTTCACCAAGGTCCGTAGCATGGGCTGAGCGATTCAAAGGAGGTTTGAGGTTTCTCGATTCTTGAGAGAAACCATCTTTTTTATCCACAAAAATCATTGTTGTCGAGGCAAAGTCTTCACTTGGATGGTGAAGATAATCAATCA
Organism: Hemileia vastatrix; assembly: GCA_030280995.1. NCBI lineage: Eukaryota > Fungi > Basidiomycota > Pucciniomycetes > Pucciniales > Zaghouaniaceae > Hemileia > Hemileia vastatrix. The sequence continues at coordinate 25,043,080 of JASXTE010000009.1, read as the reverse complement.
TAGGACCAGTTTCTTTCCATAGGCCTTGATCCATCTGCGCACGGTTTTAAACCAAGAAAACGTCACAGTCCCAATCTGTTTGCAATAGTTCAAAGTCAAACTTAGCTATGGCAATTATCTTGCGTCTTGTTGTATCTAATTTTGATTATCTAGCTTTATGTTCTATTAAATCTTAGAGCTTTCCATGTAGATCAAACAGTAGCATAAGTTTCATTTGCAGGACCGTATATTCATTCATACATCAAGCAATAAGTTTGTTGGTGTCTTTTTAGGTTTTAAGATCACACCTTCTTGTGCTCAGATATACTTCAACTTAATATTCAGACGCATTTCAATATCAGAGTTACTTTAATTCTTACCCTTTGGCGGCCGGAACGAAGTATCCAGGACATTCGAACTCAACGTAGCTCTCGCAAAAAAACTTCAAATGACATGTAGTTTTATATTCTGGTCAAGTAGTCCATCCTCATTTGTTATCTAATAACAAAAAAAAAAAAAAAAAAAAATCACATTTATATTATATACTAATTTTTTTCAATTGTATTTTTTTCATGTTGTTAACTAGCAAGTTGATAGAAGTGAGATCTTCAGCGCTAGATGGAGCCCTATCGATAACCTAGGATTGAAATAAGAAACTTAGAAGAAAAAAAAACCCACATTTTTTTGGGGGGGTTACTATTTGGTGGTTTCACCCAAAGCATCCACCATTGCCTGCATTCTTGCTGGCATCAAAGCATTAATATTAATGAAAACCTTTTGTGGAATGTCTTCCCAAGCTTGAGAGACTGTGTCAGCCAGGCTACTAGACTCACCCAGTAAAATAATTGATTATCTTACTGAAGTAAAGCCACGCCTTTTAATACTTATTAATAAATTAATTATTGAAACTACTGATGTAGTACTTACAAATAACTAGTTAAGTACACTAAGAAAGGTAGATAATTAATAAATATAAGTACCTGTCCCATACATATTTTATTCCCTAACACCGGTGATCAATCATACAGAGGAGTAGGAATAAAATTAGTTAAAATTCTAAAAAATTCAAATTCTTTTATTAAAAGTTGTAAATACCGTTGAATCTACATTTTAAAATCAAATGTTTTGTACTAAATGTGACAATCAAGGGAACTTAAGTTTTATTTTAAATAATACTGATATCTTCCTTGATGCTTCCATTTAAGTACAGGTTCTATTATTTCACATACTTTCTTTTATTTAAGTTTTCCCTCTCATACTCTTGTATTAGGAGATATTAATCCTGTGTTTTGTTTTCTCACATTTTGCCTATAAAAGGCCCTTCCTTTTTGTGCTTTTTGATTCATTCCTTCAACTACTTACTTATTTACTTATTTACAATAAACAAATTATTCTTATACTTTTATAACATTAGTAGTTACATTCACGTAGTTCTAATCTATAAAAATATATTAATATATAAATTCTACCTCTTATCTTTGAGTAAAATAATCATCCTTGATTTAAGAAACACGTACCAAATTGTTGAGAATCCATTTTAACCCTTAAAATCCTCGTAAAACTTCGTACCAAATCTTCTAGACCAAAAGAACCCCTTGACAATTGGGAACCTTTCCAAAGTATCGACGGCGCAACATTATTTAAGGCATAATCAAAGGGACCATTGGTGTGCGAGTATCTGTAAGGACAAGAAAACGATGAAAATGACAAATGTCATACATCACGTGACAAAATTTTTTTGCTGCAAACGGGAATCGAACCACACTCCAAGAATTAGGTTCATATACTGACTAAACATTGTATATATTGTGGTAATTATTGATATTACTATTTGTGGGTTACTCTGCACTCTTCATTTGCTACGTATTTCCTTTTACTCAGCACTCTGTAAGTGGCATTAATTTGCTCATTTTACAGGGGGAGGTGTCTGGTAATTTGGAATTAATTTTTATTATTATATTTTTTTTTATTTTTCCTGGTTGACAATAATAGAGCAATAAGTGTTCTTAGTCCCAGAAGTAATAAAAAATTATATTTCAATATTAATTATTAAATTTTCAGTTGACATTTTGTCCTGATTATTTTAAATTTTAATTGTTCCAGTTGACAAATTGTCCTGACAATAATATTTTTTAATTAATAAAAAATTCATATTTTACTTCAGTTGACATCAAGTCCTGGTAATTAAGTTCAATAAATTTTTTTTTAATTAATAAAAATTCATATTTGATTACTTCAGTTGACATTAAGTCCTGGTAATTATTTAGTTGATTTAAATCCTGAAAATAATTATTTAAAATTATTAATAAAATTTTAATTTATTTCTTCAGTTGATTATATTATAATCCTGGTTTTAAATTATTTTTGAATTAATAAATTAATTTTTTTTTAGTTGATTTTTATCCTAAAAAGATTATTATTATTATTATTTTTATTTTATTTCTGTTAAATAACAATTAAAAATAAAAAAACTAATTCATCTTATTGTCTCTTTTCTTCATTTCAGTTAAATCTTAAAAAGAATGACCAAAGTAGTTCTGCTGCACGTGAAGAGGAACTTGACTTGATTGATTATGATGAGCCAACTTCTGTAAGTTCTCCTTTAACAAGAAGAATTTCTCAGACTAATAAATCCTTGCCCCAAACAGGATGTGGAGATGGAAGAAGTGGAAGTCCTAGTAGAAACAACTCAGGATCAGAAGCCTGTGATAAACCCACAAGAAGAACTTCCAAAAGGCTTCAAAATAAAAAAGATGCCATTGCCTCAACAGGTAAAGAACCTGTCATCTCACATAAAGGAGTTAAAAGCAGAAAACTTGAGAATAAAGGCAAAGGTAAATGCTCTGGAAGAGAAGGTGAGAAAAATAGATACCTTTCTTCAAGAGAAGAAGAAACCTCTTCCCCCCAGGGATCAACAACAATTGGCTCCCCAGTCCCAAGAGAAGGTGGAAGTGGCAAAGTGGCAGTGGGACTGGTTAAACACCCAGTGGGACAACCTGTCTCAAAACCAGCATCAGTTACCTCAGGCAGGTCCGTCAAGACCCACCCAGGTCAACCCCACACCTCCTCACCCCTATCAAGGAGGCAAAAGAAGAAAGAAGCCCAATATGGTCATACCCAGCAAACCTTGGTAAGCCCCTCTATTGATTCTCAAGTGCCATTTCTTGTAGCTGATTCTGTTCCTTCAGGTAAATCTGGAAGGGAGATGAAACCTTGAGACCAGTAGAGGCTGGGAGTAGTAGACAAATCACTCATGTATCTAATCCTTTACTTTTAATTGCTACTTCAATGATTAACCCTGATATGGCTGTAATTGATGAAACTCTTGACCCTGAGTTCTATGAGAATCTGGAAAGTTACTCAGTTTCCTTATTGAGAAACACTCCAGATGTAGCAAAGATTAATGATGAGTACTTGAGAGATATTATTGCAAAGCAGAATCATATTATGAACAATATGCAATTAACTCAGAAGTTTAATGGTTTATTAACTGAGAAAGGGTATCAATTCTTAGGGAGTGAATTGCAGAAAGTTTCTGATGATTTGTTTAACTATAAGGCAACTCATGAAAAGAAGGTTGCTTTGTGGCAAAATATCAAAAATGATTTATTTAAATTAAAAGATACTGTATCTATCTATTGTGAAGAGCTGGAGATAGATAAGATGAATCTGAAGAGATTCAATGACCATTATTCATCTTTTCAAAATAAAAATCAGTTATCTTTTGCAACTATCAATGAGAGTTTATCTAGTCTTCCAAGGATGAAAACAAGACTAACAACCATTGAAGAAAAATTGAATTCATTGTTGAATGACATTTCTGTGAAGGAACATATAGTGCAGGATGCTCAAATATTACCTGTGGCTAGTTCATCTAAAATAAAAATAGATCCAGAAATACCTGTTGATACCACTGAGTTTCCATCAAAAATTGATGATGCACCAGGATCTTCAACAGAGGGATTGAACAATGAGATTACAGCCCAATTGGAGAAGTTAAAGCTGCTTCTTACTCAGAAACAAGCTAGTACTAAGGAATCTCCTTCAAATCAAAAGAATTGGCCAAAACTTGACCAATATCCTACATTTGATGGTGATTCTTCTTCTGATTGGCAACAATTTATTTGCAGAATTGATAACTTGAAAAACTCTTACAAATTCCCAGATGAGGAAGTTGTGTATAAGTAAATTTCTTTATTTACCAATGTAGCCCTTATGTGGTATGAATCTGTCCTATTAGATGGGAATGATTACTCATGGGAAAATTGGAAGAAATTAATTAAAGCACAATTTGGTGGCTCCAAGTTTAGGATGGCTCAACAAAGGCAGTATGAGGAAACTAAATATAGTTCTTCTACTGATAAACCTATTGAGTTCTTAATGAAACTTGTTAAAATCTTAAGAGCTATGGACCCAAAAATGGAGTTTGAGTTATGGAAGGACAGGATCCTTTATAAATTACCAATGTCTTTGAGAGACTTGATAGTGGCTAGGACTGAGTTCACCAGAGAACCTTCTTCTTTCATCAATACTTGTAATGAGATTCTTCTAAACAACAAGTATGATGCCAGAAGATTCATTTCTAGAACCACTTAGGAAAAACCCTCAACTTTTCAACAGAAACCCCTGGAAAAGGTTGGGAAGCCTTCTGCCCCTGTTGCACCTAAAAAGTATGCAACAAACCTTGGCAGAAGGGCCATGTTTGTAACAAGAAGATAAATCTTGTAGAACAAACAGAGGAGCATGCTGATGACACAGTAGCACTGGATGATACTTCAAGTGATTGTGCCAGCAATATTTCATATGAATCTCAACAAGAAATCTTGATTCTGGAAGAGGATATCCATTATTTAAATACTATTGATATTGATAATAATTATTTATCTACAGTTGAAGATGCTGAGATCATAAAGAACATTGAGGATAGCTCAATTGTTAATGCCCCTCTCAAGGCACCAGTCTTGATCAATGGAACCAGCATTGAAGTTGTTCTGGATTCTGGAGCTGGAGCAAGTGTAGTATCTGAAAAAGCACTTGCTTCAGTGGATCAAGACTATAAATCAAAACTGATGCCTATCATTTCTGAAAATTGGAGAGGTTATGGCTCTGTTTTGTCCCCCATTGGTAAATACAAAGCCACAGTGTTTTTTAAATATAACCATGGGTTTGTAAGAGCTATTTGTGATTTTGTTGTCATGAAAAATGATAACTTAAGCAATTGGTTTATTGTAGGGAATGATATTTTAACCAAATATGGCATTAAATTGGATCCCTCAAACCAATGTTTCACAATGGGGAAGAATGGGAAGAGGAAATTTAAGATTTCTTCCTCCAAAAAATTATTAAAACAAGAATTGAACACATGTAATTCTGTAGTTCAATATAAAGGAAGATCTACAAAAGAAATGAATGCCCTTATGTCTGAAATTGACAATGCCTCTTTTGGAGAACAACTTTCTGGTGAGGATAAAGATTCCATCATTAACTTTATAAAGTCTTTTCCTATGGCCTTTGCTCATGGGTCACATGAACTGGGATTAGTTAAAGAGGAAATGAAACTTTCATTGTCTTGGCCATTAACTGATATACCACCTAGTTTAAAGAAGAAGCCTTATCCTGATTCTCCCACAAAGAGAAAAGATATTGAAGACAATATCTCTACCCTTTTAAAAATGAATATTATTGAAAAGGTAGTTGAAACACCTAAATATTGTGTTATCTCACCTGTCCTAATTTCTTATGAGAAAGATAAAGCCAGGTTATGTGGTGATTATAGAGCACTAAATACTTATACTGTTGATGATATCTATCCTTTGCCTAGAATTAGCTCTATACATGCTACCTTACAGGGTGCTAAATATATCAGCTGTTTGGATGGAAATAAAGGATATCACCAGGTACCTGTTGAGAAAAATTCTCAGAATTTTCTGATGATTGCTACTCATATGGGTATTTATAAGTATATTAGGATTCCATTTGGCCCTAAAAATGCCCCTTCAGTTTTTCAAAAATTCATGGATAACACATTCCATCAAGAGATAATTGAAGGATGGCTGATGGTTTATATTGATGATATCATTATATTCTCAAAAACATTTGAGGACCATCTTAAACACCTGTGTAAAGTATTCCAGAAAATGGATGAAATAAATATGACACTTGCTTTGAAGAAATGTAAATTTGGTTTCCATTCTTTAAAAGTTCTTGGTCATGTTGTTTCAGGCTTACAGATATGTGTTGACCAGAACAAAGTGGCAGCCATACAACAGGTGAAGGCTCCTACTACAGTGAGAGAGCTCCAAAGTTTTTTGGGAATGTGTGGATACTATAGAAAGTATATTAAAAATTACCAAGTCATAGATTTACCCCTTACCCAATTAACTAGAAAGGATGTTGCTTTTTTCTGGAATACTGAAAGACAAAGAGTTTTTGATACTATGAAACACTGTTTGATGTCAGCACCTATTCTTGATTTACCTGACTTTACTCAGCCATTTGTTTTATATACTGATGCCAGTTTTATTGGTCTGGGTGCTGCCCTCCATCAAAAACAAGTGAGGAATGATAAAGTATCAGAAGTAGTAATTTGTTATATTTCAAGAACCTTGAGAAATAGTGGATTGAAATATGGTGCTACTCAATTGGAATGTTTAGCTGTAGTGTGGGATTTAGAAAAGCTACATTATTACCTAGATGGCCAGAAATTTGAACTTGTCACTGACTGTAGTGCAGTTAAATCCCTTTTAAATTTGAAAACACCTAACAGACATATGTTCAGATGGCAGTTAGCTGTTCAAGAGTACAGAGGGAGAATGACAATTATTCATAGGGCTGGTATTGTTCACTCAAATGTGGATATGTTATCAAGGTTACCTTTACCAAATGATGACTCTAATCCTGCTTATGACCCTGAGGATGAAATTGTTCATATTCATGGGATATATGTGGTTGATATGGAGGAAGAGCTATTGCAGCTTATTCTGGATTCATATGATAAGGACACTGACTTAAAAAAGTTATGCACCATATTAAATGATCCAAAGAATGCTTCAATACAAGCATTAATTAAAACCCTTCCACCAAAGTACCAAAAAGCTTTGGAAACAGGTAAATTTTCAATTGATGAAGGATATCTATATTATAGAAGAAAGATGAGTAATGTCATTATTATTCCTCCTTCTATGAGAGAAATAATCTTGAAAATTTGTCATGATGACATATTAGCTGGACATTTTGATCTTGAAAAAACAATGATCAGAATTAAGAACACTGCTTGGTGGGTTGATATGTCTGAAGACACAAAATTATATGTTGAATCTTGTGATTCTTGCCAAAAATCAAAAATATTAACTGGTAAAAGAGCAGGATTAATGCAACATATTGAACCTCCTGATGCACCATGGCAGATAATAAACATGGATTTTGTAACAGGATTACCAATTGCTGGAAAAGACAGTTATAACTCTTGTTGGGTTATTGTGGATAGATTCACTAAAATGTGTAAATTTATACCTACTCACAAGGATGTTTCCACTAAAGAATTAGCTTTCTTCTGGTGGTCTCATACGTTTAATACTGCTGGTTTTCCTAAAGCCATAATCTCTGACAGGGACCCTAAATTTACTTCTGAATTTTGGATGTCTCTGATGGATGTTTGTGGTTGTGATCTGAAACTTTCTACTGCCCATCACCCTCAGACTGATGGTTTAGCTGAAAGAATGATTCAGACTTTAGAGGACATGATCAGAAGATATTGTGCCTTTGGCCTTGAGTATAAAGATAATGACAGATTCACTCATGATTGGGTTACCTTACTTCCTGGGTTGGAATTTGCTTATAATAGCACTGTTCATTCTGTTACTCAAAGAAAGCCTTTTGAGCTCTGGCTTGGATATGTTCCAAACACTCCTGCCCAAATTCTCAATAACAAAATACCTAAATTGGATATACATCCTGGTGTAAAGTCTTTTCTTCAAATGCAACAACTGTGCAGAAATCATGCTCAACAATGTATTGAAAAATCATTTGAATATGAGAAGAAGAGATGGGACAAATCCCATAAAGAATACACTTTTAAAAAGGGTGATGAAGTGTTTATTTCTACAGTCCACTTCAACTTACAAGGTAATAACAAATTGAAAGATCCATTTGTTGGTCCATTTGGTGTCAGAAGAATGATTGGAGATAGTGCAGTAGAGGTTATTTTGTTTTCTCCATATGACAGAAAACATCCTGTTTTTACAATATCTCTTCTGAAACCTTACACATCCAATAGTGATCTATTTCAAAAAAGGAGGGGAAGACCAAAGAAAACCCCAAATGAAGTCACTGAAACAGCAGAAATTGAAAAAATTCTAAATGACAGAATATTAACTGCTGAAAAAAGGTACAGAATACTTATTGAGATTCAAGAATAAATCATCTGAATATGATTCTTGGATACCTGGGAAGGAGATATCTAATCTTCCTACTCTACTAAAAAAGTATAAAAAGAAAAAATCATAGCATTTTTTTTATTGTTTTTTTAGAGTGAGGGAGTGTCAGCCAGGCTACTAGACTCACCCAGTAAAATAATTGATTATCTTACTGAAGTAAAGCCACGCCTTTTTAATACTTATTAATAAATTAATTATTGAAACTACTGATGTAACACTTACAAATAACTAGTTAAGTACACTAAGAAAGGTAGATAATTAATAAATATAAGTACCTGTCCCATACATATTTTATTCCCTAACACCAGTGATCAATCATACAGAGGAGTAGGAATAAAATTAGTTAAAATTCCAAAAAATTCAAATTCTTTTATTAAAAGTTGTAAATACCATTGAATCTACATTTTAAAATCAAATGTTTTGTACTAAATGTGACAATCAAGGGAACTTAAGTTTTATTTCAAATAATACTGATATCTTCCTTGACGCTCCATTTAAGTACAGGTTCTATTATTTCACATACTTTCTTTTATTTAAGTTTTCCCTCTCATACTCTTGTATTAGGAGATATCAATCCCGTGTTTTGTTTTCTCACATTTTGCCTATAAAAGGCCCTTCCTTTTTGTGCTTTTTGATTCATTCCTTCAACTACTTACTTATTTACTTATTTACAATAAACAAATTATTCTTATACTTTTATAACATTAGTAGTTACATTCACATAGTTCTAATCTATAAAAATATATTTATATATATATTCTACCTCTTATCTTTGAGTAAAATAATCATCCTTGATTTAAGAAACATGTACCAAATTGTTGAGAATCAATTTTAACCCTTAAAATCCTTGTAAAACTTCGTACCAAATCTTCTAGACCAAAAGAACCCCTTTACAGACTGCTTGTTCGATTTCATCCAAGTTTCGGGGGTGATACAAGTCTTGCATATTTTTCTTCAACTCCTTCCAGAAATTTTGAATCAGGTTTAAGTCTGGCAACTGAGGAGGCCAATTTTCAATGCACTTTAAATTAAAATTAGTCTGAAATTCACGTGTGATTTTGAAATTATGGATGGGAGCATTGTCTTCCATCAAAATAAGTTTGCTTCTTTAATCAACTTTCTCAAGCCAGGGAAGAAAGGATGCTAAGTAAACATTCTCAATAAAATTTTTTTGATTTGTGTTGCTTTGGAGGTAAGAAGACAAGGGGAAAATCTAGTTAAATTGAAACATGAACCCTCCCTAACCCCCCTTCAAACCTTGACTGATAAGTGTTTGGTGATTAGGGAGACTGAAATTTGTCACAGTTTTGTCTGCCAATATCTTTAGAGTCTTTCACCGCGCAATACAGGGGGCAGACTTGTTAGCAAGTCTGCAACCTTGGACTCAAATTCACCACAGATTGAACAAACATTGAGCTATTGACAAAGGAACCATAAAATCAGGGATGAACACCACTCAGAAGAACAGTTTTAGGTGGGTCTTCAAGTAGAGTTCAGTATGAGTATAGTATGAGTTCAGTCTGAGTTCCATCTGAGTTCAGTCTGAGTTCAGGTTGGGGACTTGCTAGCAAGTCCACCCCCTATAGTGCGTAGTGTTTTTAATAGTTTTTTATGCTATGTGCATGCATTTTTTTTGGGGCATTCACAGTGTTGTGATGGTTCAACTGTCTGCTCTAACTTGAAGTTTATCAGAACGCCTTGCACAATGGTACCCAATTTGAGTTGCATTTGCAGCACCATCTTCCATGCCAGTTATTTTTAGCTTCTTTTTGGTCATGAGATAGGACTTGTAATTGTAAGACATTTTCATACCTGAGGAAAACAGTCAAAAGAATGAAATTTTATTTTGTTACCTAATCAATTCCTCAGTTTTGTGAAGAAAAAAAAAGACAAAAATACCCACTGAAAGATGAAAAGAAAAATATTCAAAATTGTATTCTAAAAAAAGTGATTGTGATGTTAATGGTTGATGGAAATAATAATGAATATTTTGTCATTATTGTTCACCAGAAAAAAAAAGCTGGCACCTGCTAGCAGGTTTCTATCCTCAACTGAACTATGGTAGTTTAATTGGGGGGAGACACCTGCTAGCAGGTACCAAGATTGTTTTCCTGGTGGTTGATTTTAAGAAAAGTGCCAGATATCTTGTTCCAGCTGCTTTACTTAGCACCCAACTATTGAAGGACACCAGTATCTATTTTACTGTGTTGTGGTAGCTTCTACATGTGTTTAACACATTAGTAGGTGAGTATAATAAACATTACTGCACTTATTAAGTCATTTGATAAAGCTGATAAGATTTGAAAGATTGGGAAGAAGTGAGTTTGAAATCAATACAAAGTCCCTGGAAATAAGTCCTCATCACTTTTCAAACATTTGGTTAGCCTTAAAATGATGACTTAAATGATCTAAAATATTACAATACAGTCAATTTCAAGCTCTAAGCTCTTAATCTTAAATCAAAAACATAAATTAATAAGGAGTTTCAAACATTAGAATATACACCTTTCAAACATTTCACAAATTTTGTCAGCCAGGCTACTAGACTTATCCGGTAAAATAATTAATTATCTTACTGAGATGAAGCCACACCTTTTAAAATCCTTATTAATAATTAATTATTTATTGTTTACTTATGTGTTACTTACAATTAACTAGCTAAGTACATTAAATAATTTTAATAATTAATAAAAATTAATAAATGTCCCATATATTTTTTACTCCCTAACACCATGCTCAATAATACAATTGAGAAGGGAATAAAAATAGTATTAAAAATATAAAAAAATCTAAAAAAATTCAAATTTCTTTATTAAGAAATTTAAAATTCTGTTAAAACAACATTTTAAATCAAATGTTCTATACTAAGTGTGACAATCTAAGGGAACTCAAGTTTTATTTCAAATAAAAATGATACCTTTTATTGACACATCATTTAGTATACCTTTTTATATTTCACATACTCTCTTTATATTTAGTTTTTTCCTCTCACACTCTTTTATTAGGTGGTGTTAACTCCGTGTTTTTATCTCTCACATTTTGCCTATAAAAGGCCCTCCCTTTTTGTACTTTTTGGATCATTCCTTACTTACTTATCAATTTTTATAACACATAAGTTAAATCAAATATCTATTACTATTCTTTATAACATTAGTATTTACAATACCGTAATTCTAAAGATATAAATTATAATAATTGAAGCTCCACCTCTTTATAACTTGAGTAAAATAATCAAAAAAGATATAGAAATACGTACCTTGTCTTTGAAAGTCCAATAATCCACTTAAAATCCTTGTAGAAACTTCAAATAAACCTTCTAGACCAAGAGAACCATTGACAAATTTGGTACCAAGCAAGTCATTCTTATCTGAAGAAACCTGCCCAGGAAAGGTAAACTTGAATGTTGCCTTTGCCCCTTAATATGCACTTTTTTGGTTAACACAATGCCATTCAAACACTCCATCCCCTCATAATGATTGGTCAGAGCCTGGTAAAGTAGCAAGACAAGTGGTCTGGTCACTTTTCATTTTGATATAGCTCACAAAATTTGTACAAAACAACCATAAACCAAGACTTCATTCCCATTCTTTTACTATGAAAATCTCAAAAATAACATCCAAACTTTATTTCAAGCTTAAGGCTAAGGTGACATAAATATTCTTATATAGTCAACAAGAAAGTGGCTCATGCACTATGCAATATAGGGGGTGGACTTGCTAGCAAGTCCCCAACCTGAACTCAGACTGAACACATACTGAACTCTACTTGAACACCCACCTAAAACTGTTATTCTGAGTGGTGTTCATCCATGATTGTATGGTACCTTTTTCAATAGCTCAATGTGTTTTTAATTTGTGGTGAATTTGGGTTCAAGGTTGCAGACTTGCTAGCAAGTCCGCCCCCTATATTGTGTGGTGTTTGCAATAAAGGTATTAATTTCTTACCATGAAATTTAAAACATTGCAGTTTCCCTTACAATTTTCTATTAGGAGACATGAAGCTTAATTATAAAACTTTTCCTCATAAAGGACACCATCTCATGTTTTACTATTTTGGGCAGGAAGTCCCCACTAAAAGAAAAAATGTCATCCAAATCCTCTTAGAAATTTATTATGTGACATGATATCTTAGCATAAAATTTGAGCTTATACAGGACACCATCTCTTTTTTATTTCTTATTTTGGGCTAGAGATCTCTAATTAAAGCACAAATTTTAAAAAAACCCATCACCCTATGTATTGAATAATAGGGAAATATTACTGGAGCTAAATTATCTAGGAATCAATTCAGTGAAAGTCCTTTATCCTAATGGTGATAAAATAAAACTGGAGTTGGAGTTGGAGTAAAGGAGAAAACAGCTTTAACAATCTCATCTTCATTTTTTTTTTTTTTGCATCAACTTTCTTTGTGTGCTTCATAATCTGAAAAATCCCCCTAAAAGGAATCCTCAATCTCTCAAAGAATTTCTGAAGTGAACTTAAATTGACCCCTGTTTCCATGAGTTCCTTTGACTAAGTGCACAGGTTTTCTGGTGACACCTTTATGTTTTTTTGGCTTAAAGGAGAATACATTATTAAAAATATCAGCTATATTTATTTACTTATTTTCATATAAACTATCTTTGTGTGTTTCTTCATCTGAAGAGGTATCTTAAAAGTAATCCTCTATCTCTCAAATAAGCTCTGAAGCAACCTTAAATAAACTCCCATTCCCATGAGTTCACTTTACTAGGTGCACAGCTTTTCTGGTGAGATCTTCATTTTTTTTATTTCTTTAGACTACTATGTAAATAAGGTAGAAAAAATTGGTTAGAAGATTGGGGTTTCTAACAGGAAACCATCAGGCTATTATTTAATTTCATATCCCATTTTATTCATAATAGTAATTTTACTGTCTTTGTCATGTGTTTACTAATACAGACAATATAATTTTGGTAGTTCTTTAACCAATTTTATAAAGTGTATCTTCAGAATTTCACAGGAATGGTCATTATTTAAGTATTTCCTTGAACTGTGTGCCATTTTCCCAATTACTGTACAAGAATATTCATGTTAGACTGGCCTTAAGGCCATATTAAGGGGTATCAAATTTGACTAATCTGCAATTAAACTAATAGCAGATAAAAATACATATACCCTAATAGTCTTCCACAATTATTATTGCTAATAATTGGGATATTAGACATTTTATGTGTCAAAGTTGACCTCTTATCCAACATTTTTTCTACTGAATTTTTCATAACCACATCTTGGACAACTTTCTGTCACAACCACATCTTGCATAGAGTGAAGAGAGACACAAGGATGGCATCCACAATTACATGTCATGTGACTTGCTTACAAATCAATCATGGATGTGATGAGTTTGGGATCAGGAATTAGGAACAGAAATTGGGGTATAAGAGGTGGAATAATGCATTATTGTAGATTCCTTATCCACTAGCCCTGGGGCTAGTGGATTAGAATCTTCTGCAATTAATAATGTCTGATGCTAGGAAAAAAAATTACTGATCCCCGATTGTGGATCCCTCAACTTTGATACCCCCTATTAAATGTTTCTGTTAGTTTTACTTTTGGTTTTATGATGGTGTTTTATTTTTATGGTGCATACATCATTCTTGTCAAAATGAACTTTATTATAGATCCAGTAGGAGAATATACCTCTTTTGAATTAAAATTTCAGTGGATAATCATATAATTTCTGTGTCCATTTTTGCTGAAATGAGTTTTTACACCCTTGTATGTATATTCAGTTAGCAAAAACAAGTTGTACAAATTTTCATGCTCTTGTGTTGAATCCCCAATTCAGTAAACTCTACAATTTTTCTTCTATGTCATGCGCCACGTGACACTCGAGACAAAAGCAGCTCATTAAATCAATAAAACAGAGGTCTAAATCCATATTCAAAGCCCAGAAAGCAATTCTACCTCACCACAGCGACTTCCCTTTGTGTACTCACTATTTGACTGCACTAATCTAAACTTTAAATCTAAATTAGTCAATTCTCAAAAGTGTGTTTAGGATTTTCTTTGATAAGCGACACACAGCGCAATAGTCAATGCGATATTCCTCTAAAAGTTTTTATTAAATATCTGTGGGTTATTAAAAAGGGGGTAGTGAGCATGGACAGAGCAAGTAGTGGAGGATTAAGGGGTTAACGGTGTGGTAGCCTAAAGTTTAGTATGGCACCTAAGTACGTAAATGGAGTTATTACGGCGTGCAAGATTGGCGTTATTATTTTTTATATAAGGGTTTTATTTAATTTATTGGAGTTTAAAATATGAAGAAATTGGTCACAAGCGAATGCCTACACAAATACAATTTATTTTACATAGAAAACTTATTTTTACGGTCTGAAAAATTTATAAGTATTAAGTCAAGTCACTCAAGAACCTTGGGAAGTTTTCCCAGAATTTTTACTATTTTTCTTATATTTTTAAATGAATTTTAAAGTTTTATAGAAATATTTACGTTTTCAAAAATTACTTAGCTTTGATGAATTTTCACGGGGTAATTAGAGCTGCGCAGACTACAAAAATTAGTTTGGTATGTAAAGCGGAAGTAGCTCTATTATGTGTAGTTTTTCTAGATTTTTTATTATAGTTTTAAGGTTCTAATTGAGTCCGGAAGTCCGGACGGACTCCGCTTTGACTCCGTACGGACTCCGTACGGGCTCCGGATTGACTCTGGAAGAGCTCTGGAGGGGAAAACTTAGGCACGTGACTAGGAATACTTAAGCGCTTCTCAAACTCAAAATTGAGAGGGGGGACACATCATACAGCTTAATAATTAACCACCACGGTCTCATTTTTTTATTACTCAACAAATTAAATAAATTTGTAATACCCTTATAACTTTATATTTTATATATAACATTTTAGAAATACTATTCAACAATTTAAATCACACTTCAAACAGGGTATCTTTAGAAAGGTCTTCATCACTGGGACTTGATTATTGCTGTCTCATAAAAATTTAAATTATTATAAAAACATAAAAGTCAATCTTTTCAGATCTTTCACTGGTACACCTTAATTGTTGTTATCAGTATTTCATTTCTCAACAGCCACCTTTTTATTTAAATCTCAATAAGCGTTAATTACTTTAGAGTTTCTTTATTTTTAATCAATCAGATCCAAGTAGACTGGTTAGCTTAGTGATTTAGAATTCCCATTTTGTTATTTTTATTGGAAGGACGGGGTTTTCCACTAAATCCACACATCTCCTCCGGATTCTGCTTACAGCAAGGTGACTGTAAGAGTTTACCTTACCATAGTTGGCGCCCAACGTGGGGTTCGATTTCTCTAGCTTTCTTTAAAGACTTACTTGGATCAAGAACGTTATTAGCCTGCAAGAGGCTTATTTTCTGGAACTCTAATTGGATTTTTGTTATTGGCCTGCAAGAGGCTTGTTATTTTATCGATTGTTAACGCTTTTCATTACTTATTGGGATGTCTTCTTCTGATGTTGCTTCTGTATCTCCTCAAACTCTTACTCCCTCTGTTAGGATTGTTTCTTGGGATGGCCCAAAGTTTGATGGGGAGGAGGTTAAATGGTTCATTAGCAGGTATGAAGCTGCTGCTGCTGTTGATGGTGCTTCTCATGTGGATATGGTGAAGCAAGTTAGATTTTTTATTGCCAATAGGGAGGTGGAAAAAGAGGTTATTGCTATGCAGGCATTTAAGGACAAGGATTGGGTTAAGCTTTCTAAAGCTATGGTTGATAGATGGGGTGTTAGGTTTACTATGATGGACCTCAATAAAATTGTTGGCGACTGGCAAGCAAAAGGTGGAGTTTCTTCTATGGCTGACTTCAAAAAGCTCTGTGTTCAGTTTGATGAAGTGGTGGAATATCTCATACTGGTGGACGAGTTAGTGCATGAGAACCAAGCAAAAGATTTGTTTTGGACAGCATGTAGCAGGGATATTTGTATGGACGTCTTGAAGGATCTTTCAAGAAAAGATTTGATGAAGGAACTGCCTAATGGTGAGCAGAAACTGCCGGCTCTGGAGGTTATCAAGGACAACATTCAAGCCCATCTAAAGTTATTGGCGTTGGACAAATATCAAGAGTCATGCACTCAATATGTTAGCAAGGTTAGCGAAGTTTTGGCCGAAAACAACGATATTATGGTCAAAGCCCAGGAGGCCAAGAAGGCTCAAATGGGATTACCTGCTGCTAAAGTTGAGGGTAATGTAGATAATAAGATGGTCGATCACCTGGCCGATTTAACTAAACAATTAAAAATATTTGTTCAAGAAACCCAGAAGGCCAACAAGGCCCCAATCGCTTCTTCGTCGACGTCGACTTCTTATCAGTCCAGAGGTTATGAACGTCGAAATTATAATGGCAATAATAACGGTAACCGCTTCCCAGGCAATGGGAGAAATGGTGGGAATGGTGGTAGTAATGGATATAGAGGTGGCTATGATGAGCCAAAGGTGTGCTCCTATTGTAATAGGAGGGGGCACAGAGCAACAGTTTGTTTTGCTCTTGATAAGGATATGGATGCTGGGCAAGTTTTATTTGATGGTAAAGTTTATAAATTTCCTGATGGTTCGTTCATCAAGCCCAGTGATGGACAGTCTCCTTCTGATTTGGTCAGAAGAAGTTTAACGGCTGAAAGGAGAGCCAGATTTGAAGAGGTGACAGATGAAGATGTTAATGCCAAGAGTGGCAAAAATGGTAATGGTAATGGTGGTAAAGCTGACAAGGGCAAGGAGAAAGAGGTCAGTAAAGCCACATTTTCTACTTCTTTTGGTGTTTTAGAGCTGGCGACGGTTGCCCAGGTGGAGGGTAGCTGTATGGCTGGCGAATACGATGTTAATGCTGCTAGAAGAGCAGCTGCTACTAAGGCGAAAAGTAGCATTCAGAGCCAATTGAGGGCTAATCCTGGCAAGGCCAATAACAAAGTGAACCCTTACTCTAAGGACAAGAATTCTAGTGCTCAAACTGCCGCCAACAAATTGAACCCTTACTCTAAGGACGAATTATATAAAATGCAGAAGGGGATTGCTGATATGGGGCCCCCTAGTTATGGCAAGTTTGATTTAAATGGTGAGCCTATGCCAGAGGATGATTCGGATTCTGAGGAGGACGTACCGTTGGCGTCTCTACCCAGACCAAGTTTTAGCAGTCACAT
This sequence comes from Hemileia vastatrix, assembly GCA_030280995.1. Taxonomy (NCBI): domain Eukaryota; kingdom Fungi; phylum Basidiomycota; class Pucciniomycetes; order Pucciniales; family Zaghouaniaceae; genus Hemileia; species Hemileia vastatrix. The sequence goes on along the minus strand of JASXTE010000009.1, from coordinate 25,025,524 downwards.
CCCAATGGAGGGTGTAAGAAGGACTAGCGATGGATCAGGATTAGTGCAAGAAGCTGGTGACGGAGTTAGGGTTATAGAAAGTGAAGATGTTATTATGGGAGGTGAAGATGGCTCGGTTGGCCCTCAAGAGGTACCCAGGGCCAAGGTTGTTAAATCAAAGGTCCAGTATGAGCAGCCAGTAGTTTCTGGTCAAGCTAATGCGATGGACGCAGTTTTGAATAGGGTGAATCAACTTCAGATTCCCTTATCTTTGGGGGAGTTATTTACGATTAGTCTGGAGCTTGCTGAAAAGCAAAAGAAGCATTTGACGAGGCGTCGGGTTTCCACTGGAGAGGTGGAATATATTTGTGAAAATGCTGAAAAGTTTGGGGAAGATGTAGATACGCATTTTTCCGCTCCCCTGGGTTACCTGGTGGTAACTCTTAAAGGTAAAGAAGTAAAGGCCTTGGTCGATTCAGGGTCTCAAATTAATTTAATTTCATTGGAGCAAGCGACAAGTATAGGCTTGCCAATTAAAAGTGGAACTGGGGGAAACCTCAGAGGCATTGGAGGGCATGCAACAGAGCTGATGGGTACAGCTGAGCATGTCAGGTTAGGCATTGGTGGATCTGTTGGTAAGGTTCACTTTTATGTGGCCAGAGGAGCAGTCAAAACTGTTCTTGGTGGTCCTTTTTTGATGGATTTTGAGGCCAGGATAGGGTATCAAGCTGGCATGGGGATTAGTTTGGAAATCACTGGTGAAGATATGCGGAGGTTACATATGCAGTTAGCGCCTCCTGGAGATGAAGGTTGGGAAACATGGCCAGGGATTACTACTCTGTGCCAGTGTTGTGTTTGCACCAAGAAGCGGCATATAAAACGGACGGCTTCTGGTGAATTATGTTTGTTGGAAAGGGATGAATGCCCTCATTTTTTGGGGTAGCAGGGGCTGATCACTCTAATGTTGTAATCTCTCCTCAGAATGAGATCCCGGATTGCAATAGGTCAGCTCACTTGGAGATAATTAAAGTGGATTCTCAATTATTTTCTGTTAATATTACTTTGGAGTGCAAATACGTTTTTGACTTTTCTATATGTTTATTGGATTTACCCGGTTTTTCTATTAAATTTAAAAACGGTGAAAAAGGCAAAATGGGCCAAATTAGGTTGGATAAAAATTGGAAGGGTATGTTTGATGACCTCCAGCAAGAGGTTAAACTGCAATTATCTCCTTCTATTTCGGACCTCCAGCAAGAGGGTAAACTGCAAATATCACATCAAAATACGATTAAAAATCTTAGTATAATTAAAACACAAAAAAATAATTTTTGTGAAAATGTTATTCCGGACCTCCAGCAAGAGGTTAAACTGCAATTATCTCCTTCTATTTCGGACCTCCAGCAAGAGGGTAAACTGCAAATATCACATCAAAATACGATTAAAAATCTTAGTATAATTAAAACACAAAAAAATAATTTTTGTGAAAATGTTATTCCGGACCTCTAGCAAGAGGTTAAACTGCAATTATCTCCTTCTATTTTGGACCTCCAGCAAGAGGTTAAACTGCAATTATCTCCTTCTATTTCGGACCTCCAGCAAGAGGGTAAACTGCAAATATCACATCAAAATACGATTAAAAATCTTAGTATAATTAAAACACAAAAAAATAATTTTTGTGAAAATGTTATTCCGGACCTCCAGCAAGAGGTTAAACTGCAAGTAACTCCTTCTATTACGGACCTCCAGCAAGAGGGTAAACTGCGAAAATCTTATCAAAATCCAATAAAAAATCTCAGTATAATTAAAACACAAAAAAATAATTTTTGTGAAAATTCATTTCCGGTTCTCCAGCAAGAGGTTAAACTGCCAACTTTCTTTACGGGTGATTTACTGTTGGATAAGGGAAGCAAAGGTGTTGGAAAATCTGTTTATAAATTAGACGAGGGAAAGGAGAAAAGGGTAAAATTTAAAAATGAAATAAAATATTTTTCTAATTTTTCTTATTCTGATTCTGGCGATGAAGAATATTCATTTGATGAAAGTTTTAATGGCGATACAAAAGAAAATGTTTTACCTCAAGTTAATTTAGATGTGGACGCAGCCAAATATAAGAAAGTAGCAAATAAAGTTCGACCTATTAATGAACCACTACCTGCTGAATTAAATCCACCTTTGAGAAGACCAAGGTTATCAAGAGATCCTTATGAAAGTCCCTTGGTAAAGAATCCGCCTGAATTTTCTGAGACGTCAAGAATCACTTTTGAGAGACTGGGTGTTGTTAATTTTGGACCTGATGGTTGGTTGTCTGGAGAAGAGAAGAAGTTGTTGTTGGATGTGATGGTCAAGCGAGAGAAGGCCATTGCTTTTGTAGAAGAGGAGAGGGGTGTGTTGAAGCATTCCTATGGGGAGCCTTACAAGATTCCTGTGGTATGTCATGAACCGTGGCAGCAGAAACCGATTCCTATTCCGGCTGCATTAAAAGAAGCTTATATTGAAGTTGTCAGAGAACGGATACGCACTGGACTGTATGAGCAATCAACGTCAAGTTATTCTAGTCCGGTATTTTGTATCAAGAAACCGAATGGCAAGCTTAGAGTTGCTCATGATCTTAGGGAATTAAATAGGGTTACAATAAAGGATGATGGGATACCGCCTAGTGCTGAGGAGTTTGTTGAAGCGTTTGCAGGGAGAGTGTGTTATGGTTTGGGAGATATTATGGGTGGATATGATGAGAGAGAGTTACATCCGGACTCAAGGCCACTCACTACATTCGATACGCCACTTGGACGTTTACAGTTAACAAGATTACCTCAAGGAGCAACAAATTTGGTTGCAGTTTATCAAGCTCAGATGGCTTGGATCCTTCAAGACGAAATTCCACAATATGTTGGAATCTTTATAGATGATGGAGGAATTAAGGGACCAACAACCGACTATGATAACCAGGTGTTGGGAGAGAATCCCGGGATACGCAAATTCATTTGGGAGTTTGCAATTACTTTAGAAAGAATCTTGTTTCAAATTGAAGAGGCTTGTTTAACTATTTCAGGTTCAAAATTTTCATGTTGTGTGCCAGCCTTAGAAATATTAGGCCATGTGGTATGTAGAGAGGGTAGGATTATGTCCAAGAAGAAAGTTAACAAAATTCAGTCCTGGCCAAGTCCCAAGAATACGACCAAAGTTAGAGGGTTTTTAGGCGTTTGTGTATATGTTAGAATGTTTATCAAGGACTTTTCTTTATTGGCAGCTCCATTGAGACGGTTAACGAGAAAGGATGCAGACTGGGAGTGGGATGAAGAGTGTGAGAAGGCGTTTGTGAAGTTGAAGGAGGTTGTGGGGAAGGATTTAGTCCTGCACAAGTTGGATTATGGAAAAGATGCCGGTAGAATTTATTTAGCAGTTGATTCAAGTCAGGTTGCAGCTGGGGCGGTTCTGTCTCAGATGGATAAAGCTGGTTACATCAGGCCAGTTAGGTATGAATCTGTAGTATTTACTGAGGTTGAATCAAGATATTCTCAACCAAAATTGGAATTATGTGGTGTGGAAAAAATATTGAAGAAACTTCAGCATATTTTGTGGGGGAAACATTTTGAGTTGCAAGTGGATGCAAAATCGTTAATCCAGATGATTAATTCCCCAAGTTTACCGAACGCACCCATGACGAGATGGGTAGCTTTTATTCAACATTTTTCGTTTGATTTAGTTCATAAGCCTGGCAAAACTTTTACTATGCCAGATGGTTTATCAAGGAGACCACCCACTGAAGAAGATTCAGACTCAGAAGAGTTCGATGAAGATATACCTATTATCAAAGCCAGCACTAAAGGAGCTGAAGACTTTCCATACCTCCCCCATGAGGTTAAACTGGCAGGACTATTGTGTTTAGATTATGGTGATGATGACCTCCACCAAGAGGATAAACTGGAAAATAGTTTTTATGTTAATAAAGGTGTTGGAAAAGGTGTAGATAAATTCGGCAGAGAGGAGGTAGAAGAAGATGTGGTGTATGTAGAGGAAGATGGATTGGTAGTGTGGGATAGTAGTAAATTAAGGAATGGTGTATATGTTGGAGAATTAGAGAATTTAAATAAAAGGGTGGATAAAGAGAAAGAGGTATTTTCAAATACGGTTTACGAAGGATCCAAAGGTTCAGAAGAAAAACGTCAACATAGCTCGATTAAAGATTTATTTAGGGGTCAACTATTATTGGCTCATTCATTTGCAGGAGATATTGGTGATAGAGAAGTCCCTATTGATGTTATATTAATCAATTTTCAAGATGAAGTCTGGGGTCAGACTGGTTTTTATTTTTTGTTAGTCAAATATTTGTTGACTTTAGAGAGGCCAGAAGATTGTGAAGACGATGAATGGGTGGCTATCAAGAGGAAGTCATCTACGTTTTACCTATCTGGTCGATGTTTAATGAGGAGAAGGTATCCAAATCCTCAAGTAGTTATAACTCAAGAGAAGGGGCAAGAATTAGTTTTGAAATCACTGCATGAAGATCTCGGGCATAGAGGCGTTGGAGAAACGTTTAGAAGAATTTCTGATCGATTTTGGTGGCCTGGCATGAAGATGGCTATTAAACAGTGGGTTCAGTCATGCGAAGAATGTCAAAGACGAAGTTATTTAAGGCCAAAAGAACCTGGACGCACGACCGGTGAATATACGCTCTTTGGAAGAGTTAGTTTAGATGCCATTCATATAAAAGAGGGACGGTATAAATATTTAATTGTGGCCAGAGATGATTTATCTGGTTGGGTAGAGGCAGCGCCTCTTATTAATTTAACTGCCAAAAATGTGGCAGAATTTTTTTTGAATAATTGGGTATATAGGTATGGAGTGATGAAATTGGTAACGGTAGATGGAGGTCCTGAATTTGGGACAGAGTTTAAAGAGGCCGTATTGAAAGTTGGATCAAAGGTAAGGGTAGCAACCCCATATTATCCTGAAGCTGAAGGCATGGTGGAAAGAGGGCATCAAGTTATTAAGGATGCTTTAGTTAAAATGTGTGGGACAAGTGCCGAAAAGTGGAGGCACTATTTACCTTTAGTTTTATTTGCTGATCGAATCACTGCCAAAAGGACGACCGGATTTTCACCTTATGAACTTGTTTTTGGACAGAAAGCAGTTTTACCAGTTGATTTAGAAGCTGAATCATATCTTGGAGTTGACTGGGACACGGTCAAAACTACTGAAGAATTATTGTGTGCAAGAATGATGCAGCTAGAAAAGAAAGAAGAATATTTAGAAAAGGCATATTCGCGGATGATGAAGATCCGAAATCAATCAGTCAGATATTGGGATTAGCGGTTGGCACATCGATTAAGGAAACCTTTGAACCCAGGAGATATGGTCCTGGTGTATAATAGGAGTTTGGAAAGTCAGTGGGGAAAGATGTTTGCAGATAGGTGGAATGGACCGTATAAAATCAAGGAGCAAGTTTCCGGCGGTTCATATGTGCTAGAAGAGTTGGATGGAGTAGTATTAAAGAAGAGGGTAGCAGCCGATCAAGTGAAACGGTTCTATCCTAGAGGCACCAGGAGTGCCGAAGTCTAACTCCGAAATGAGGATAAACTACAATTTTAATGACTTTTATTAAATTTATACCTCAGCAACGAGGATAAACTATGATATCTACAAAATTTTATGGATTCCTCCGCAACGAGTATAAACTATCTTCTTATTTTTATCAAAAATACTTTACTATTGTTACACTGCATATGGGCGACAAAAATGTGATGAAACATAACGAAATGCAAGAAAACCTTCATTGAAAATTTTCAAAATTTAAAATTCTTAAAATATGGGTGAAGATAGTGTTGGAAAAATTTTAAAATTTATTGGAAGAAGTGTTCACAGGGGAACCTTCTTAATTAAATATTGGCAAGTGTGGGGGTAATTGATGGGCTGGCTGCTCTATACACAATTACCCCATAATGTTCATTTCCAAAATTTTCCCTGTTTCTAGTTGAATCCTGGCTTTGTCTTTTAATTATAGGAAGTCCACTAAGACTATAAACTGGAACGAATCAAGAGACACCGCTCTCAACGCCGGATTCAAGATTCTTTTTATTTTATTTTGTTTTTGATTTTTTTTATGTTAGATTGTGATTTCTTTTCTTTAATATATATTATGAATTATTGTAAAGGTAATGCTCACTGGTGGTCTCTAATCATTTTTATAAATTGGAGGGAGCCCACCCAGTGATCATCATTATAAAAATTATCTTCTAAAAAAAAAAACTTTCATTTATTTTCTTTTCTTTTCAATTTCTCAAAATTGTGTAACCACATCAAGTTGCACTTGGATGTGGGTATGATGTCGAGGGTACGGCTCATCAAATGGCCGGGGGGCATCTTTTAAAATTTTATTTAAAAATTTTTTATCACTTTTTTTTATTATTTTTCTTTTCACATTTGTTTATCTTTCTTTAAAAATTAAATTTTAACTTTTATTTCAAAACTAATTTTTTTAAAATTTAAAAAAAAAAAAAAAATAAAAAAAATCTTTTATTTTAAATGGTAAAAATAAAATAAAATAAATAAATAATAATAATAATAAAATAACTAAAAATATAAAATCAACTTAAAAAAAAAAAAAAAAAAAAAAAAAAGGGTATTTTAGTTTTAGGTAGTTTAGATGTTTATATTTTATTTTTCAAACATTATTCAAGAAAGCTACATACCAGGAAGAACACCATCAAGGGTTGTTATCTTTTGAAGAATCGAAATTAGAAAATTTAGAAGGACCTTGATCAATTTCCTGGGATTCGAATCTTATTTCACGGTCACGATAGTGTTGAAGCCAGTTGGCTATTTTAAAAAGGTCTCTTAACAGTTGCTCTCTCATCCAAGATTCTGATCTATCAGAGGGCGGGTATCGTTGGAAATAAGCGATAAGGTTATTAAAATTAGCAAAAAGCTTTTCAGACACTAGGTGAATTGGAACTCTAAGGAAGCTTGGATTAGGTTCTGGTAGCTCATAAGCTGAATATGAAATTGGAGAACCGGTGGACGCTTATCAAATTAAAATATCAGCAAATTAAAACCTGAAGATTAAGAAAATAAAAAGAGACAACTAACCTGTGTCAACACTATCATGATCATAGATAAAGGGCTTACTTGGTAATGGAGTGGGATTTTTTATGTTTAGAAAAGGATTTTTTATGTTTAGAAAAGGATTTTTTATTTTTGATAGATGAGGAGGACTGGTGTTGGATTTGGTGTTTGAAGTAGATGTTCTGGGCCTTTTGGATGAAACAAGAGAAGATGAAGACTGCTGGCTATTATAGGACCTTTTGTGCTTCAAGATGTTGGAAGAAGGAGAAGAATTGTTAGAAGGTTGAAGCATGGCCCTGGGAGCAGCAAGAGTTCTTGGGGGACTAGCAGCAAGTCTAGATTGGAGAGAAGGACCCAGAGGATTAGGTGATGGAGAAAGATTTAAATAGGCTGATGGAGAAAAAGGGATGGGATCTTTTGAGGTTGATGGAATAGGGGGTGGAGTAGAAGGTGAAGAAGAAGGAAGAGGTTTGCAGAAGGCGGCGAAGCTAGTAGCAGTGATGGGGAAAGAACCACAGTTCAAGCCAGAACATTTTCTTTTCTTCTCATAGCAGGATAGACAGGCCCTGTTATAAGTGTGCTTTTGCCAGTTAAAAGAGAAGATACATTCCCTATGGGTGAAGGCACAGTATTTGCAAGATTGATCAGCTGAAGCAATGAAGTCAGAAGGTTTCATCTTGTTAGGAGATATTTTTTGAAGAAGAAAACTTGAAACTAGGATGAAGAAAGTTGGTGGCAAAATCTGGGTTCAAGGATAGAGAAGTTGTTAGGTCCACCAAGACCTTAAACTGGACTGTTATCAAGCTGATGGGTCCACCATGACCTTAAACTGGATTTCTTATCAATCAAATGTTTGGTCCACCATGACTTTAAACTGGCAGTTCATTCATTGTTTTAGTCCACTATGACTTTAAACTGGAAAATTAATATCTGCAGGATAATTCAACATTCATTGGACCACTATGGCCTTATACTGGATTACTTGTCGATCAAATGTTTGGTCCACTATGACATTAAACTGGATTATCAAATTTATTCAATCTTTGGTCAAGCCTAGGCCTTACTTAGGAATATATCAAGATATTTATGCACTTAAACGATCTTTGGTCCACCAAGACCATAAACTGGCAATCGATTATATGTTTGGTCCACCAAGACTTTAAACTGGAATGTCAATCTTGTTTGGATAACTCAATTCAATCTTTTAATTTATCACTGTCCACTAAGACTCTAAACTGGTTATTCAATTATTTCTGGAATTGGGTGCTGATAAGCTTTAGGAGGTTAAAATTTTAGGTGGTGATGATGCTATGGAAAGCATAATGGTTAATTAGGTGAAATTTGTGGCGCTTTAACATGGTCTAAAGTTAATATTATTATTGGAAGCCTGGCAAAAGTATTTTATGGGTTTGCTGTATAGCAAAGTTTGAAAATTGTGATGAAGGAATCAGAAGTTAGGATGGTAGTTGGATTTTAGGGAATGATTTTTTTAGTGCCTCATAGTTAGGCCATTTTTTTTGGTGTGAAGCTTGGAGGACCTTATGGCGAGATTGGAATCATAGAATTCGGCTCAGTGGGGGGCCCTATGAGGTTGGAATCAGGAGTATTTGGCTCATAGGAAGATCCACTCTCTCAATGCTGTGACAAGAAGGAAGACTGGTATATGGGAGTCTGAAGGGATTCAAACCTTGCTCTCAGTAGTGGAATCATCACAAGATTTATATTATTTTATTTTATGTTATATCAAGCCAGAGAAGAAAGAAAACATCATTTATGTTGAAAGTTTAAGAAGACCAAGCAAAAACAAAATTTTATCAAGTTATACTGTTAGAAAAGATAATTTCTTTGAAATTGTTCAACATCATTATCAAAGCTTTGCATTAAAATTCTTCTTTTCATGAGGTCTTCATGGTTATTAGCTGGAGTTTCTTGAAAATAGGCCAGCATTTTTCGTTTCAACTCATTAGTAAAGTCAAGAAAAAGATAGCGATGAAAATTTGGGTAATGATTGATATAGTCCGTCTTCACTCTACCAACATCATCAGTGTTGGTTATTTCGACAGCTAGAAGTTCAAATATGTTATTAAGTCATAGGTTTAGTCAATTTTGATTAAATGTTTTTTTAGTAAGATAAATAGGGTCTTACATTTAGAGCCAGGAAACATAGTCTCAGCAAAGTTAGTTGGGGGTACTGGTGTTATAGGATTAGGATCTTGTGAAGGCAAAATTAGGCCGGGATCCATTGATGAAGATTGAACTTTTGAAGCTGTTTTTGATCTTATTTGTTTTAAGAAGACAAGAATTTTGGATCGCTTTTTAGAAGTTGAGGGATCAGGGAGAGCTGCTGGTCCTAAATATATGTTTGTTTTAGAAGGAACTATTGGCCGGTTGCATTTGACTTTTTTCACACGGCATAAGTCGCAAGCTGTCCTGCCAGGAAGATTAGGGTTGGACATTAAACAAGGTACCTGGTATCGAGTGCAGAGTTCACATGGAGCGACAAGTTCTTTGGAAGACATATTGATGAAGATGAATTTTATAGTTGATTAAAGAAGATGGTGGTTGAAGGTTAAAGATGAATATTGTGTTCGACCACTTATGCAAAGTTTTAAGAATGGGGACATTCTCAATTGGAGGGAGGATGTTGTCAGCCTGTATATCTCCAGGACTGAGTAAAAAGTAATTATAAGTTATGTTAAACACATGAACTATACATGGGAATAATAAATAAGAGTACACAAATAGTATACATAAGTAAAATTATGATAATACACAAAAAATGCCATTATAACACCTTATATACACGCATATATCCACCTTTTATAGGTCTTATGTACTTAATATTAAGTTGGAATATGTTAGGGTAATATTAAGAACCTTAAGTATAAGGCTACTTAATTTTTAAGTACACTTAAAGCTGTTATATTCATTGTTTTATGCAAAAAACAAGAAATGCGCTTTATTTCACTTAAAAGTTGACTATATGCGCTATAAAATTGAGAATATCAAAATTGCGCTTTGACAGATCAATTGGGCTCATTTAGAACTATTGATTTGGCTATTTAAATGCATAAAAATAACACTTTTCAAATTTGGTATTTTTTATGCCAGAAATGGCTTCTGTGTACTGGCCACATACTGCCTGCTTTTTTCCCATGTGAATAGCTTCATTTTTAGCAAAGTTAGCTTTTTCACACTATAATTACCCCACATTCTACGCCCACTGTGGGGAAACACACTAAAATAGGCGACAGGCGCTTATTTAGTGTCCTAGCTTAATTAATAATGCATTGACCTTGTTTATATGCACTAATTTCATTAATAACCTCACTCTTGGCACTTTATTTCATCACCACGCTTAAATTCGCCTAATTTTAGTCAAGGATTTACCCGTGCAAGCGTCTGCCAAGAACTGCATGTAGTTACCCCACATCTCACGCTCTTTTTTAAGTTTTTGGGTGGTTTCTCAGTCAATTTTGGTTATTTTTGAATGGGAATTTCACATAGTATAATGTCAGGATTAGCCCCATGATTTCTACAGTCAATCCCCCTTATTATTAAGCTATTATTAACCTTAAAAAGTCTCCTTTAGTCTTTTATATTATTGTTTTATATGCATATACTCTCTTTTTGTCTTTTTCTTTAATTTTGATGGATTTCCCTTATTATTACAGGATTTTGGCGGTTATTACTCTTATAATTACGTCATGGGTTACTGGGAATGTTGATTGGAATGTCTATTAGTTGTTTAGAGGCGTCATTAACTGTGTATTGGGTGGTATATCAAGGGAATCATTGGGGAACTCAGTGTGTATAAAAGGAGGAGGTTTTTGGGTTGTATTTCTTCATTCTTTATCATTACAATTTAACCAATATAACCAAATCAATTACAATACATATCAATTAGTACTTTTATAAGACTTTTGAATAGTATATGAATTTATATAATCTATTTTCCAACCAACTATAAAGATTGTAAGCCATATATAAGAATAGTGAGAATTATATTACTGAGACCTTTATATTTGATTATATTTTACAACTTAGTGGATTAGAACTACAGTATTCATATAGGACCATTAAAATCTTCTAGACAACTGACTATTCAAGCTAGTTCACGTCCTTGTACTTGACCTTAGCCTGACAATTGGGGACCTTTCCTCAAGAATTCTGTTATAATCCTGTAAGTGAAATTTTCAAAAGAAGGTGCACGTAAATAATATCCCTATAGAAATATTTGGATAATTACAACAGGTTGGGGTCACTTATATAGTGATTTCAGAAAAAGAAGCCCTGTTATATTATAAAATTGTGATATTGAATCAACAATTTTACCACTAATTTAACTTATAATTGTTATTAGTGGGTCTGTCAATAGACCAATTAAATTTGAGATCTTTGCAGATAAAATTTTTACCACTAATTTAACATATAATTGTTCTTAGTGGGAGTCTGTCAATAGACCAATTAAATTTGTGATCTTTGCAGATAATAAACCAATTAAACTGATTAATTGTTTTCTTTTAACAGGACTCTTAATCTTTTCTTTTATTGGTTTGTAAAATTCATTAAATATTGAGAAAGAATCATACTGACAGTTGTTTTCTTTTGAATATAAAAACACGGCTACATATTGTAGACCAGTTAAATAAAGTGACCACATAAAAGCATATTTGACTTTTGGCACTTAAATATTCACTTCATACCAATAAGTAAGCAATAAAATTGTCTTCAGTGGTATTGGTAAATACTGATAAAACTCCTTTTTGAAGTTTTCATATCTAAACTTTCAATTCTTTAAATTCCACGTAAAAATGTGTGACAACAATGACATTGTAAGTAATAAGGTAAAACCTTATAACTTAAGACCTAGAGCTGAAAGACCTGTTACAGGACATTCAAATGGAGGGCCAGGACTCTCCCATAATCAACAACACTCCGTCAATGTCTCTGGAGGAAAGGGAAAAGCTTTTAAAGCAGGTTTCAATAAAGAAAACAAAAAATACTTTACAAGAACAAGTTCACTCCCTATCCACCCTACTGAACACCTTGAAAATAAGAGTCAACAATATAGTGGACCAGATCAACAATCTGGAAAAAAGAGCAGCTCAAGGTTTCATAGAAGTCAACCAAGCTCTAGTGGACATAAAGACCCAACCACCAACAGTGGCACCCAACAATTCCATAGCAACACCTCCAGCCCAAGAGGAGGACCAAAAAATTACTGTAAGCAAATGGAAACGGGATTGGTACGCCCAAAAATACAACAATTCTCAACAGCAGGGCTCCAGCAGTCACCCTTACAGGGGAAAGGCAAGGAGAGGCAGGGGAAGTGGGATAAGACCTTGGTAAGTCATCCAACTTCTTATGATCAATTATATCAACCTGAAAATAAATTACTTATAGGTAATGAGATTGATAAGGAAATATTGAATATTATTGATAAGGATTTAAAGGATTATTCATTTGAACAGAATATGTTAAACTTGTCTTTACATGAGGACAATGTAAATAGTTTTATTGATCACCAGGAAAATACTATTAATATAAAAATGGAATCAAATGAATTAAATCTTGACCCTGATAATGAGTCTTCTGAATTGGACACGGAAAAAATAGAATATTTTTTAAAAGAGAATCCAATGGAATCAAAAATAATAAGTAAATTATTATTGAGAATTGAAAAATTGGAAGAGTTCTCAAAAGAGTCAAACATTAATACAGAAAATGTATTATTACAACTAACACAGTCATTGAGTACCACAGCCAATAAATTAAAAATTATTGAAAATTCAAATAATGAATTGATCAATGAGAATAAAAGATTAAACTCTGAGATCAGAAATTTAGAAAGTAAATTAGAACACTCTCAGAATATTATGGCTACCATAGAGGGACGTGTAAAGTTGTCTTTTTCAAATGTAAATGATACTTTAACTCATGTACCTGTAATAAAGGATAGGTTACAAAGAGTAGAAATTGAAGTAGCTAACATTTTGAAAAATACTGAAACAATAAAGGATAATACCTCTTATGTAGAAAGAGTACCAGTTTTTATGAAACACTCTGATGATAAACCAATGATGGAACATGAACATAGTGTCATGGGCTCTGAGAATATAAAATCAGTAAAAGATGAAATTAATGATCATCTTTCTAAAGTGAGTGAATTACTCAATATTCCTCAGGTTAGGGAAGCAAAAACTAGCCAAAAGAACTGGCCTAAGTTAGATCAGTACCCTTCTTTTGACGGGGATTCAAAATCTGATTGGCAACAATTCATACAAAGAATTGATAACTTAAAATTTTCATACAAATTACCTGATGAAGAAATTACTTCAAAGTTAATATCTTTATTTACAGATGTGGCCTTATTATGGTTTGAATCTGTATTGAGTGAGGGAATTAATTACTCCTGGAATGAATGGAAGGCACTAATTGAAAGGCAATTTGGTGGCCCAAAATTTAGAATCACTCAACAAAGACTGTATGAAAGGGCCAGATATAATCCAAATGCTGGAGATAAACCCATGGTCTTCTTAATGAATTTAATAAAAATCATGAAAGCTATGGATCCAAAAATGGATTATGAAGAGTGGAAAGAAAAAATAATATACAAATTGCCTATATCAGTTAGAGACATTATTGTTGCTAGAACTGAAACTGTCAGAGACACCTCTGGATTCATTAATATATGCAATGAGATATTATTAAACCACAAATATGAAACCAAGTATAGTAATTACAGACAAAGTGTTGACGTGGTAAAACCTACTACAAGTAAGTTACCAGTGGAAAAGAAAAAACCTTCAGCTCCCCTTGTCCCTAAGAGACAAGAAAATAACACTTGTTACAAATGTAATGAACCTTGGGTTAAAGGTCACACGTGTAAGAAAAAATAAATGTTATTGAAACCTCACAGAATTCTGAACCTAGTAATCATGAAGATGAGAATGTGGAATCCAGTGAGGATTGCAAGAGTAACATATCTTACAGTGATGATGAAAATGAGATATTTGTATTAGAACAGGATATAATGTTCCTGAATGATGCTATACCTCATACAGACACATCTTTAACTTCTATAGAGGAAGCTTAAATAATTAAAGATGTATCTCATGATACTTACAAAATAACACCTATCAGAGCACCTATTATCATATGTGGAAAAGAAATGAATGCCATTCTTGACACTGGGGCTGCAGGTAGTGTAGTTTCACTTAATGCATTAATGAAACTTGATAGTAAGTACCAGGAAAAACTAGAACCTGTTCAGACAAAGAACTGGAGGGGTTTTGGTTCAGTATTAAATCCAATTGGCAAATACAAAACTGCTGTATTCTTTAAATATAATAATGGATATGTTAGAGCAGTTTGTGAATTTGTAGTAATGGATAATAATAATTGTAGTGATTGGTTTATTATTGGCAATGATTTATTGACAAAATTTGGCATTAAACTAGATCCTGCAAACAGTTGTTTCACCATAGGGGTGAATGGTAAAAGGAAATTCAAAATATGTTATGAAAATTCAGTATATGCCATTTCTCCTAGAGAAGAACAACTGCAAGGTGGAAGAACCACCAATGAAGTGGGTGAATTGGAAAATGAAATCCAAAAGGCCTCTTTCAGTCCTCAACTCTCAAAAATTGAACAAGAAGATATTTTGAGATTGATTAAATCATATCCTATGGCATTTGCTCATGGCTCAAATGAACTAGGATTGGTCAAAGACCATGAGATGAAAATCTCTTTAAGCTGTGATCTGGATAATATTCCTGGAAGTTTAAAAAAGAAACCTTACCCAGCATCTCCTGCAAAAAGGAAAGATATTGAAGACAATATAAAATTGTTGTTGGAAATGGGTATTGTTGAAAAAGTGGACACAACACCTAAGTATTGTGTCATTTCACCAGTATTAATCTCTTATGAAAAAGATAAGGCAAGATTATGCGGTGATTATAGAGCTCTGAATACATATACAGTAGATGATATTTACCCTCTACCAAGGATAGCTTCTATCCATGCTACCTTACAAGGAGCAAAATATATTTCCTGTCTGGATGGGAACAAGGGTTACCACCAGATTCCTGTGGAAAGAAATTCTCAAAATTACTTATTAATAACCACACATATGGGTATATATAAGTATGTGAGAATGCCATTTGGCCCAAAGAATGCCCCTTCAGTCTTCCAAAAATTGATGGATAGTGTTTTTCATCAGGAAATGGTTGAAGGATGGTTATTGGTCTATATTGATGACATCATAGTGTTTTCAAAGACATATGATGAACATTTAAATCACCTGAAAAGAGTCTTTCAAAAAATGGATGAAATTAATATGACTATTGCATTAAAGAAATGTAAGTTTGGATTTCAATCCTTGAAAGTACTTGGACATGTTGTATCTGGATTACAAATTTGTGTTGACCAGAATAAAGTGGCAGCAATTAAAAACATTGGGATACCTAAAAATGTAAAAGAGGTTCAAAGTTTTTTGGGTATGTGTGGATATTATAGACAATATATTAAAAATTACCAATCCATTGCAGCCCCTTTAACAACATTAATCAGGAAGAATGAAGCTTTCATTTGGAATAATGAAAGACAACACACCTTTAATAAATTAAAGGAATGTTTAATGTCAGCTCCAATATTAGGACTGCCAGATTTCACCCTACCTTTTATCTTGTACACTGATGCAAGTTTCATAGGTTTGGGTGCTGCTTTACAGCAGAAACAGATAATAAATGGAAAATTATCTGAAGTAGTTATCTGTTATATATCCAGAACCTTAAGAAAAACAGAATTAAGGTATGGTGCCACACAGCTAGAATGTTTAGCCGTGGTGTGGGCTTTGGAGAAACTTCATTACTATCTGGAAGACCAGAAGTTTGAACTTATAACAGATTGCAGTGCAGTAAAATCATTACTAAACATGAAAACACCTAATAGGCACATGTTTAGATGGCAACTAGCTGTACAAGAGTACAGAGGAAGAATGACAATCACTCACAGAGCAGGAACATTGCATTCAAATGTGGATTTATTATCCAGAAGTCCTTTGCCAAATGATGCTGACAACCCAGCTTATGTACCTGAAAATGAGGTTATACATATATTTGGGATTTATATAGTGGATTTAGAAGAAGAGTTTATGCAAACTATATTGGAAAATTATTCATCTGATAAAGATTTGTCTAAACTATCTACCATTCTTAATGATCCAACAAATGCCTCCATGAGTGCATTAATTAAAACCTTGCCTCCAAAGTATAAAAATGTGTTGGAAAAAGGTAAACTATCAATTGAAGATGGATATATATATTACAGGAAAAAGTTAAGCAATGTAATAGTAATACCACCTTCTATGAAAGAGTCAATGTTGAGTACTTGTCATGATGACATCTTAGCTGGTCATTTTGACTTTAACAAAACATTAACCAGAGTTAAAAATACAGCCTGGTGGATAAACATGAAAGAGGATGTACAAAAATACATTGAAACATGTGACTCTTGTCAGAAATCTAAAAGATTAACTGGGAAGAGAGCTGGGTTGTTACAACAAATAGAGCAGCCAAAAGCTCCATGGGAAATTATAAACATGGATTTTGTAACTGGCTTGCCATTAGCAGGAAAAGAAAGTTTCAATTCTTGCTGGGTAATAGCGGATAGATTAACAAAAATGTGTAAGTTTATCCCTACCCATAAAGAGGTATCTGCTAAAGACTTGGCGTTACTATGGTGGACTCAAATGATGAATACTGCTGGGTTCCCCAAATCCATAATCTCTGACAGAGATCCTAAATTTACTTCAGAGTTCTGGACATCTTTGATGGAAGTATCAGGTTGTCAATTAAAATTGTCTACAGCACACCATCCACAAACTGATGGGCTGGCTGAGAGGATGATACAAACTCTAGAAGACATGATCAGAAGATATTGTGCCTTTGGATTAGAATACAAAGACAATGAGAAATTCACACATGACTGGGTAACATTAATTCCTGGCCTTGAATTTTCTTATAACAGCACAACTCATTCTGTAACAGAGAAGAAACCATTTGAACTCTGGCTGGGATATGTACCAAATACCCCAGTAAATCTTTTAAATAAACTACCAAGGTTGGATATACACCCTGGCACTAAATCCTTTATTCATATGCAACAAATGTGTAGAAAGCATGCAGAAGAATGCATCCAAAAAGCATTTGAATATGAAAAGAAAAGGTGGGACAAATCTCATAAAGAATTTGAATTTAAAAAGGGAGATGAAGTCCTCATATCAACACTACATTTTAACTTACAAGGTAATGTTAAATTAAAGGATCCCTTTGTAGGACCTTTTGTAGTAAATAAAATGGTTGGGAATAATGCAGTGGAAGTCATATTATATGCTCCATATGATAGGAAACATCCAGTTTTCCCTATCTCATTATTGAAACCTTACCATGCAAATGATCCTGACTTATTTCCAAAAAGAAGGGGAAGGCCTAAAAAGCAACCTGAAGAAATTGTGGAAAAAGCAGAGATTGAAAAAATACTCAAGAAAAGAATCCTTACTAAAGAAAAAGGAACTGAGTATTTACTAAGATTTAAAGGGAAATCAAATGAATTTGATAAATGGATACCTGAAAAAGAAATTTCTAATTTATCCACCCTTCTTAAAAAATTTAAACAGAAATAAATTTCTGTTCAACCAGCTGAGGGGTTAAAAAACCAGTACTCATAATATTTTATTATGTTTTATTTCTTTAAAGTTGAATCTTTAATGCTACAGATTTATTCTGAATACCTGAAAATTACAAATTAAATAAAATAAAATGTATAACTTATCATTTTTTTTATTGTTTTTTTTGGGTGGGCGAGTGTCAGCCTGTATATCTCCAGGACTGAGTAAAAAGTAACTATAAGTTATGTTAAACACATGAACTATACATGGGAATAATAAATGAGAGTACACAAATAGTATACATAAGTAAAATTATGATAATACACAAAAAATGCCATTATAACACCTTATATACACGCATATATCCACCTTTTATAGGTCTTATGTACTTAATATTAAGTTGGAATATGTTAGGGTAATCTTAAGAACCTTAAGTATAAGGCTGCATAACTTTTAAGTACACTTAAAGCTGTTATATTCATTGTTTTATGCAAAAAACAAGAAATGCGCTTTATTTCACTTAAAAGTTGACTATATGCGCTATAAAATTGAGAATATCAAAATTGCGCTTTGACAGATCAATTGGGCTCATTTAGAACTATTGATTTGGCTATTTAAATGCATAAAAATAACACTTTTCAAATTTGGTGTTTTTTATGCCAGAAATGGCTTCTGTGTACTGGCCACATACTGCCTGCTTTTTTCCCGTGTGAATAGCTTCATTTTTAGCAAAGTTAGCTTTTTCACACTATAATTACCCCACATTCTACGCCCACTGTTGGGAAACACACTAAAATAGGCAACAGGCGCTTATTTAGTGTCCTAGCTTAATTAATAATGCATTGACCCTGTTTATATGCACTAATTTCATTAATAACCTCACTCTTGGCACTTTATTTCATCACCACGCTTAAATTCGCCTAATTTTAGTCAAGGATTTACCCGTGCAAGAGCCTGCCAAGAACTGCATGTAGTTACCCCACATCTCACGCTCTTTTTTAAGTTTTTGGGTGGTTTCTCAGTCAATTTTGGTTATTTTTGAATGGGAATTTCACGTAGTATAATGTCAGGATTAGCCCCATTATTTCTACAGTCAATCCCCCTTATTATTAAGCTATTATTAACCTTAAAAAGTCTCCTTTAGTCCTTAATATTATTGTTTTATACGCATATACTCTCTTTTTGTCTTTTTCTTTAATTTTGATGGATTTCCCTTATTATTTCAGGATTTTGGCGGTTATTACTCTTCTAATTATGTCATGGGTCACTGGGAATGTTGATGGGAATGTCTATTAGTTGTTTAGAGGCGTTATTAACTGTGTATTGGGTGGTACATCAAGGGAATCATTGGGGAGCTCAGTGTGTATAAAAGGAGGAGGTTTTTGGGTTGTATTTCTTCATTCTTTATCATTACAATTTAACCAATATAACCAAAGCAATTACAATACATATCATTTAGTACTTTTATAAGACTTTTGATTAGTATCTGAATTTATATAATCTATTTTTCTACCAACTATAAAGATTGTAAGCCATATATAAGCATAGTGAGAATTATATTACTGAGACCTTTATATTTGATTATATTTTACAACTTAGTGGATTAGAACTACAGTATTCATATAGGACCATTAAAATCTTCTAGACAACTGACTATTCAAGCTAGTTCACGTCCTTGTACTTGACCTTAGCCTGACAGATGTGGTAGCCTAAAGTTTAGTATGGCACCTAAGTACGTAAATGGAGTTATTACGGCGTGCAAGATTGGCGTTATTATTTTTTATATAAGGGTTTTATTTAATTTATTGGAGTTTAAAATATGAAGAAATTGGTCACGAGCGAACGCCTACACAAATACAATTTATTTTACGGAGAAAACTTATTTTTACGGTCTGAAAAATTTATAAGTATTAAGTCAAGTCACTCAAGAACCTTGGGAAGTTTTCCCAGAATTTTTACTATTTTTCTTATATTTTTAAATGAATTTTAAAGTTTTATAGAAATATTTACGTTTTCAAAAATTACTTAGCTTTGATGAATTTTCACGGGGTAATTAGAGCTGCGCAGACTACGAAAATTAGTTTGGTATGTAAAGGGGAAGTAGCTCTATTATGTGTAATTTTTCTAGATTTTTTATTATAGTTTTAAGGTTCTAATTGAGTCCGGAAGTCCGGAAGGACTCCGTTTCGACTCCGTACGGACTCCATACGGACTCCGCTTTGACTCTGTACGGACTCTGTACGGGCTCCGGATTGACTCTGGAAGAGCTCTGGAGGGGAAAACTTAGGCACGTGACTAGGAATACTTAAGCGCTTCTCAAACTCAAAATTGAGAGGGGGGACACATCATACAGCTTAATAATTAACCACCACGGTCTCATTTTTTTATTACTCAACAAATTAAATAAATTTGTAATACCCTTATAACTTTATATTTTATATATAACATTTTAGAAATACTATTCAACAATTTAAATCACACTTCAAACAGGGTATCTTTAGAAAGGTCTTCATCACTGGGACTTGATTATTGCTGTCTCATAAAAATTTAAATTATTATAAAAACATAAAAGTCAATCTTTTCAGATCTTTCACTGGTACACCTTAATTGTTGTTATCAGTATTTCATTTCTCAACAGCCAACTTTTTATTTAAATCTCAATAAGCGTTAATTACTTTAGAGTTTCTTTATTTTTAATCAATCAGATCCAAGTAGACTGGTTAGCTTAGTGATTTAGAATTCCCATTTTGTTATTTTTATTGGAAGGATGGGGTTTTCCACTAAATCCACACATCTCCTCCGGATTCTACTTACAGCAAGGCGACTGTAAGAGTTTACCTTACCATAACGGATGTTAGTGAGGAGGGTCCAGCTGTAACGGGTGTAATTTTGGTGGTCTGTGGTGTGCAGAATGATGGATGGGTATGAGGTCAATGCAAGGAGGAGTAATAGATATAAAAAGGGTTGGATTTTGGTTTGATGTTTCTTTAGAATTAAATTATAAAACGTATTTATAGTTAATAGTGGTAAAACTGCAAGTTAAATCATTGTTATTGTACATTTTGTTTTTCCCTCAATAATCATCTCTAAATTTAAACCTTTGATTGTTGAGTGTACAACCCTTTGTGATATTCTCAGAATATTAGTATTACCTTAAAATATATTAAGATTCTTCTCGAATATAACTCGAAGCAGTAGCTCTTCCTTTGAGTCATCTTTGAACCACTTCCTCGAACAATTCCTCTGTGCTTTGAAGAAGCCTCTAAACTTTATCTCTCATATCACTTTTAGGAACACCCTTGACCTTGTGCGTAGGTTGTCCGGTGACAGTATAATTTAATTCTGCGTAGTTCTCATTCTTTGCACTACTACCTCCTTTTCAAGGTGTTTCTAAATTCTTAAAATGGCACCTGTTTAACGCACTCCTCCTACGGGCACTACTACTAGAGCTCGCTCCAGAGGCAGTCCAACAGCCACACGGCCTGTTTCCTGCACTCACTCCCTAGAACCTCTCAACCTTAGGGAATGGCAACATTCAGTCCAATCTGTAGAAGACATCCCACAAGATTTTGATGATTCTAGTGATGATGAAGAAGGGGAGGATACAATGCACGAGGTACCATCTGCCCCTGCTACACACCCTTCTGGTCAACCTTTGGAGCCCGGACCATCTAATTCTAATTCTCTGGAAGACTTCATGAGACTTTTCATGAAGACTCTTTGAAATCCAACGTCTTTGGAGGGATCAAAATTCAAAACTCCTTCCATGAAATCTCCTGATAAATTCAATGGAGAACATCCAGACAGATTGCAACCTTTCTTGCAAACATGCAAGCTTCTGTTCCATAATGACCGATTGAAGGTTGTTTACGCTTCTTCATTCCTAGCCGGAAAGGCAGCAAGGTGGTTCAAACCTTATCTTCTCATGCTCTCTTCGACAAAGACCCACTTACTTATTAATAACTGGGAAAAATTTGAAAACCAACTTTTTATGTTGTTTGGTGACCCTAACAAAACTGACAACACGGAAATTTAACTGTACTTCCTCCGCATGAGTGATAATGGTAAAGCTTCTGAATACATCTCAAACTTCAGAGCACTTCAAACTCAAGTAGGTTGGAATGATGCTGCCCTCAAGTATCATTTCAAAAAAGGACTTCCTTTGAGGATTCTGGATCAATTAAATCTTTATGGTCAGAAGATGACTACTTTGACGGATATAATGGATTGAACCCTCAAACTCAACGGCATTTACCAAGGACAACTACAACATTGTCAATACGCAAACAAATCTTAAGGATTAAATTTTAAATCGGGACCTTCTTCTAACCCACGGCCAACTCAATCCTCCTCGACTCAATCCAAACCAAATAAGGGAAAGGACAAACCTTGACCAAAAAGCTCAACCCCAGGCGATATCAGAAAAGTACTGAATCCTAAAGGGGAACTTAAAGAAGCTGAGAGGAAGAGACGAGCGGATAATGGGTTATGTATGTATTGTGGGGGTAAGCACAAGCTAGAAGATTGTGTAAAGTTGAAGGAAAGAAAAGGTACTAGTTTGAAGTCAAAAAACTAGTGGATAGTTTACTTGTGTGCAAAGCAAACTATCTTATCTCTCCCAGTGCACAGAACCTCCATGTCTTAAGGACTGGAGTTGCCTTAAACTGCTTGAGATTCATTCTTTTTAAGGAGGATACCCCCTTCAATTGTCTTATAGACTCTGGAGCTTCAATTTCTTTTGTCAGTTTATCTTTTGCCGAGAAGTTACAACTGAAATTTACAGATATCTATCAAAATCCAATTTATTTGGTTGAATCAGAGGAACCCAAATATTGGGTAAGTAAGAAAGTTTTATGGGGTTTCAACTTTCCAAACTTTCCCTCCTTTGAGTGGGAATTATCAGTCTTGGACGCTCCAAGGATGGACAATACCATTCTCGGCCATGACTTTTTAACGCATTGGAATCCTGAAATTGATTGGACACGGGGATTGATCACCCCACGCACTAAGTATATTTCTGATTCTTCAATGCAGGTCAATAGGGAGTTAAACAACCCGTCTGACAATGTCCTGCTAGAGGACAAATCTCTTCCAGATGACTTGCAAACATCTGATCTTTCTCTAAATGAGAAATTGGCTAACCCTTCTAGCTCAATGAATTCACTCAAAGAGGATTTAAACTGCCTCAAAGTAATCAAATTATGCTCTCTCAATTCCAGTTTTCCCTTTACAGATTCTCTTGAAGATGATGAGGACGACCAAATCAATGTTGAAGCCATTAAATCAACTCTACCAGAAATCTATCATGATTTCCTTGATGTTTTCTTAATCCGCAAGGCCAATAAGTTACCACCTGATCAACCCTATGACCATCAAATAGAGTTAATAGGTCCAGTACCTCTGGCAGGTCCTGTCTATTCTTTGTCGAAGGACGAATCTCAAGTTCTTCGAGACTACATTGCAGAGAATGTAGCCAAAGGTTTCATAAGAGCCAGTAAATCTCCAACCGGCTCCCCTGTTCTTTTTGTAAAGAAAAAGGATGGTAGCCTTAGGTTGTGTGTTGACTATAGAAAACTCAACACAGTCACTAAGAAGAATGCATATCCTGTTCCTCCTATGTCATTGCTTATTAAAGTTTTCATTGGTGCTAATTTCTTTTCTAAAATTGATCTTAGAGGTGCTTACAATCTTATTCACATTGCGGAAGGTCATGAACCACTGACTGCAATGCACACTAGATTTGGTAGTTTTGAATATTTAGTTATGCCTTTTGGATTGTGTAACGCACCATAAACTTTTCAAACTTTTGTCAATGACATCTTTCAAGATGTTGTTGAACAATTTGTTGTCGTCTACTTAGACAATATTTTAATTTTCTTGAAGACACTAGATGAACATATTCATCACGTTCAACAGGTTCTAAATCAACTTCGAGATCATGGTCTCTACGCCAAGCACAATAAATGCAAATTCCATCTTAAATCAATTAATTTTTTAGGTTTTATGTTGTCCACTGATGGTTTAGTCATGGATGACAAAAAGGTCCAAAAAGTCCTGGAATGGCCTGAGCCCAAAACCGTTAAATCCCTACAAGGATTTTTGGGTTTTGCCAATTTCTATAGAAGATTTATTAAAGATTACTCTAAAACTATTTCCAATCTTACTTCTCCTCTTAGAAAAGATATTCCTTTTGTTTTTACTTCTACAGCACAAAAGGAATTCAAAGCATTGAAGACTGTTTTCACCACAGCTCCAATCCTTTGACAATAGTCAAGACAGACGCTAGCGATTATGCTATCTCAGGGGTCATTTCTCAATTAAATCCTGAAAAAAAATTGTTTCATCTTGTTTCTTTTGAGTCACGCAAACTCATTGCGGCAGAATTAAATTATGAAATAAATGACAAAGAGCTTTTAGCTATTATTCATTGTCTTAAAAAATGGTGCTCTTTTCTTCTCAGCCTAGATAGTCCTTTTCAAATTTTAACAGACCATAATGCTTTGAAATACTTTATGTCTTCCAAAGTGTTAACCAGGCGTCAAGCCAGGTGGGCTGAATTTCTGTCTGAATTTCCTTTTTCTATTTCTTATTTCCTAGGTAAGAACTGCGTTGTCCCAGATATCTTGTCACATCGGGACAACATTTACCCACAGTGGGGGGACACATTTGCTGACAAGAACCCAGAAAATGTGAAATCAATTTTCAAAAAATCAATATTAACGACTCATAAACTTAATTTGATGACAATTCAATCATTTCAAAATCCACTATCCAACATCCTCAAAGCTCAGTCGAAGTAAATTTATTGTTTAGGGTTAAAAGACAAAATACTCTCAAAGCAAGGCGCCAAAAGATTTAGTATTGAATCAGGTCTATTAGTTTTCGAAGGTAGAGTAGTCATACCCGACAAAAATGAAATAAAATTATGGATTTTCAATAGTCAACATGATTCTCCATTAGCAGGTCATTTTGGGGTTGATAAAACCTACCAGTTAATAGCAAGGGATTTTTTCTGGCCAGGAATGACCAAAGAAATCAAGGCCTATATAAGAGCTTGTTACGAATGTAATAGGAATAAGGCTCCCTGTCACCAGAAGCATGGGTTGCTTCAACCACTTCCTATTCCCTCTAAACCTTGGGAATCTTTATTGATGGATTTCATTTCTCAACTTCCTCTTTCTAATAATTTTGATGCTATATTAGTAATAGTAGATAGATTTTCAAAAATGTCTATTTTCATTAAAACCACTACTACTGCTACAGCAGAAGATTTTTCAAAATTGTTTCTAGAATATGTATTTTCCAAACATGGCTTACCTAATGATATTATTTCAGATAGAGGTTCATTGTTTGTATCCACATTCTGGACTCAGCTGTGTCGACAACTCAATATCATGAGGAATCTCTCCACAGCCTATCATCCTGAAACTCATGGGCAAATGGAAAGGGTCAACCAAATCCTTGAACAATACCTTGGAATGTATGTCAGTTACCAACAAGACGATTGGACCACATGGTTACCATTGGCCGAATTTGCTTATAATAACTCAACTCATTCTTTGACACGACAATCTCCTTTTGAAACTGTTAATGGAAGACATCCTCGATTCAACTCAATCCATGTAGGAACTAATCATCCTGCGGAACATTATCTTCAAACCATATCACGACTCCAAGAAGAACTTAAATCAAATTTGAAATTAGCGACTCGAAGGTACAAGGAACAGGCCGATAAACATCGACAATCTGCTCCTCCCTTTAAACCAGGCGACAAAGTATGGCTCAATGCATGAAACATTCAAACAACTCAACCATCAAAGAAACTAGCCGAAAGGCTCTTGGGACCATTCAAAATTGACTCTGAATTCTCTAAAACTGCATTTTGACTCAAGCTACCTCCTAAATGGCAGGCTATTCACCCTGTTTTTCACGTATCTCTCCTGGAACTGGCTTGAGAAACATACGCGGGCAGGAACCAACCTCCTCCGGAACCGGTCAAAGTAGAAGACAATCTAGAGTGAGAAGTAAGCCGTATCCTTGATTCAAAAATGAACAAGGGGAAACTTCAATACCTCGTGGAATGGGAAGGCTTCTTCAATGACTCAGACAAAACATCCTGGGAACCAGCCATCAATGTTTCTAACGCCCATGAACTCCTAAAATCTTTTCATCTTAAATATCCTTTAAAACTCTCTTTATTTTTTCTTCTTCTCTTTTTTTTCTTTTCTTTCTCTTTTCCTTCTTCTCTTTAAAATCTAAAACATCTTTACCTCTAAAAAATTTCCTTATTCTTTGTTTTCTTTTCTTCTTTCTTCTTTTTTCTTTCAAAAAGTCTTTTCAACCTTCTTTAAAATAAATAAAATTAAATTAAAATAAAATAAAATAAAAATAAAACAAATAAAAAATTCATAAAAACCTTTTAAATTTTTCTTTAAATTTTCTTTCCTTTTCTTTCAATTTTCTATATACATTCTTTCTTTAAAAAATTCTTTTCTTTGAAATATAAAAATTTTTTATGAACGCAACACAACAATCTTTTTCAAACTTCACTTCAACCTCTAAATCTCTCTTTTAAAAATTCTTCAAAAAAATTACTTCTTTCTTTCAAATTCTTTTTTAAAATTATTTCTTCTCTTCTCTTCTTTCTTTCTTTTCAAATAACCAAAAAACTTAAATAAATAAAATTTCATGAATAAAAAAAATTTTTTTTCTCTCATTAAATTTTCATTTCAAAATTGTTTCGATCAACTATATTTTTTTTTTCTTCTTATTTAAAATTTTTTCTTTCTTTTCAAAACTTAAAACTAAAATTTTTCTCTATTAAATATTTTTTTCTTTTCTCTCCTTTCAAAATGTCAAAAAACAAAATTTAAATATTCTTTCTTTCTTTTTCTTTTTCTTTTTCTCTCAAAATTTTATAAAATAAATATTAAAATTTCAATTAAAACGACAAAATAAAAATAAATAAATATACAAATTGTTTCTACTTTTCTTTTCCTTTTCTTTCTTTTTCTCCTTCCATTTTAAATTTTTTCCTGTATTTTCTCTTGAACCAATTTCTTCATCTTCTCCAAAATCACCCTTATTTCCTTCCTGAATTTCTCAAAAACCTCCTCCTCTCCTACCGGTACCACTTCCCCAATCTCCAGCAATTCTTCAGCCACATCGAAGGAGGCAGCATCGATAATCTTGTCAATATCGCCACTTAACTCTTCAATGAGCCTAGTTCTTTGACCATACCTGGTCAAGAGTTTCTTCATTATCCTCCCTTGAGGCAATCACTGGTAAATTTTCTTCACTAGGGATCGAAGGTGCCGCTTCCACAACATCCACTTCCACAGTAGTGGTTTCCACAACAGGAGCTCCCACACTTGAGGCTTCCACCATAGGGGCTTCTGTGATGACATCTGAATTCTAAAACATACGGTCATCAGTAAAAATTTTCTTTTGAAAACAAAAATAAAATAAAATAAAATAAAAGGAAAACTTACTTCAAACACCGGATCAGCCTCTAGAAATAAGTTTGATGTGACTTCCTCTTTCACTTCTTTCTCTTCATTGTCATCTTCGATGACCATTTGCTGCTTCTTTGGCATCTGCCTTGCGATGGGGACTTCCTCCTCATCTTCCTCCAACAATTCATCCACTTCCTCTTCCACCCTTTGTTTTTTGCCTGTGGCTTGGGTTACCCTGGTTGCCACAGTATCTTCAACCTCCTTGTCAACTCCTTCCAACTGATCCTCCCCAACCGACACATCCCATATATCTTCGACCACTTCTTTGGTCTTCGGTATTACCCAGTACTTAGTTTTGGTAAACCATTTCTCAATGTTGGCATTATTTGAGAGGGCATCACACGTCACCCGTCTCCATCGGCAAAACTCGCATTTCTGGCGAGGACCCCGTGTGGCCGTGCTTTCAACGCAGAAGTATTCCATTGACTCACAAGCCATACGGGCCTGGGAATACTGTTGGTTAATGAGTTCACCATCTGCTTTAGGGTGTGGAGGCGTGGGAGTAGGAGTAGGGCAAGCTGACATAATAATTAAAAATAATAATCAAGAATTAAATAAAGGGAAAGTAGTGTGGGAATTATATGTCTCACGCTCAATGGAGCTTGCGTTTTATACCCAGGCATCTGTCATGTGCCATGTGACACTTGAGGCAAAAGCAGCTCATTAAATCAATAAAACAGAGGTCTAAATCCATACTCGAAGCGCAGAAAGCAATTCTACCTCACCACGGAGACTTCCCTTTGTGTACTCACTATTCGACTGCGCTAATCTAAAATTTAAATCTAAATTAGTCAATTCTCAAAAGTGTGTTTAGGCTTTTCTTTGATAAGTGACGCACAGCGCAATAGTCAATGCAATATTCCTCTAAAAGTTTTTATTAAATATCTGTGGGTTATTAAAAAGGGGGTAGTGAGCATGGACAGGGCAAGTAGTGGAGGATTAAGGGGTTAACGGATGTTAGTGAGGAGGGTCCAGCTGTAACGGGTGTAATTTTGGTGGTCTGTGGTGTGCAGAATGATGGATGGGTATGAGGTCAATGTGAGGAGGAGTAATAGATATAAAAAGGGTTGGATTTTGGTTTGATGTTTCTTTAGAATTAAATTATAAAACGTATTTATAGTTAATAGTGGTAAAACTGCAAGTTAAATCATTGTTATTGTACACTTCCTTTTTCCCTCAATAATCATCTCTAAATTTAAATCTTTGATTGTTGAGTGTACAACCCTTTGTGATATTCTCAGAATATTAGTATTACCTTAAAATGTATTAAGATTCTTCTTGAATATAACTTGAAGCAGTAGCTCTTCCTTCAAGTCATCTTTGAACCACTTCCTCGAACAATTCCTCTGTGCTTCGAAGAAGTCTCTAAACTTTATCTCTCATCTCACTTTCAGGAACACCCTCGACCTTGTGCGTAGGTCGTCCGGTGACATTCTAGAATTTTCACTACTCAATTGACTTTCCTCAATTTTTCAGATGGAGAAACACAGCATTGATGAATTTCTCAAAATGGAAAAAGATTTAATTGTATTTACTGAATTTCAAACTTGTATAACAAATTGAAACCAAAAAAAGAATTAATGAATCCTTCTTGGTGATTCCAATTGGGGGGACACTTTTTCTTAGAATCAGTTGACTTCATTTCTTTAAACTGAATTGGAGGCTATAAGGAGAGGTCAGATATGGGATATGATGTTAACAGAAAGAGTTGTGTACTAAAAGGGGGGAATAAAAATAAATTTTTTCTTCTTTTACTCTAGCAATGAAACATAAAGGTTATCTACAGCTAAACTTTTCAGTGGAAAAAAATGTGGGTGGCAAAATATTGAATTACCAAATAAATTCAAAATTAGCTCAGTAACTTTAGTTGACAGGGTACAGTGTATTCTGAATTGTCTGGCCAATAGGGGCTGTTAATGCAAAATGGTTAAAAAAAGGGCTCAAATATCAGTAAAGTATGCATACCAAAGCCATTTACTGATACAGAGGTAGATGCTCTAACTCCATTAAGTATTGCAAACAGGAAATAGTGAAAATATCAAGTTAATTTAGCCCACCTTTAGTTCCAGTGAAAGAGGTGATTATTTCAAACAGAATAAAATAATATTACTAGTGAGAAATTGTCAGTGTATTCTAGTACTTAAATATGATTTAATAGTAATTATTAATGGTCCTACTACTTAATAATAATTGATATATAGATTTAACCTTGGTGAAAGACGAATAAAACTGCTATAATCAATTTTTAACTCACAATATTTGGATTGGTGCAGGCTAGTGGTGGAAAATAGGCTAATAAAATATAGTTATAGCTGATATAAAGATAAAATCAATTTATAAGGGCTTTAAAATCCATTTTTATATGCTGATAATTGTTTAATATTGTTTAATTGATGTTTATTAAGTAATTTATTTTCAATAACCCTCCAAATCCTCCTTTACTTATACCAAAACTCACTGGAGTGCACAGACCTGCAATACAGATGATGTCACTGCTATCCCTGGAAATTACAGCACTTTTAGGGCTCATCAACTCCCCATTACAACCACTTCAAGCAGCTTCACCACCAAGACCTCAAGTAAGGGCCCTCCATCACAATTGACAATATCATACACCCATACCATAAATATAAAAAACAGATAAAAGCAGATACCATAAGGAAACAAGTAAAATAATTCATTCAAAGAGAATAAAATGAAACCCAAAGCATATAAAGGAATCAAATAAACTTTCCAAGCCCTCAAAAACATCCCCAACCATCCACATTAACCCAGTAATCATATCCCAACCCATAAATCTGTGAAAATCTATTAAAGGAAGCAGATTAAGTTGTCCAAACTGGATATATGCATCTGAAAAATGTGTATATGCTTGTGTAGGAACTATGAGTCAATTTAATATGTCCATATGACTTAAATTAAGCAGAAAAAAAGCTTATAGGCTATGTAGAGGGTTAAAACTGCATATAGACATATATATACATAGTTTAACCGCATATTTCACTGAACATGATATTTATGCGTACATATAAGCTTATGTATGTCTATAATTACTTTATATCACTTAAGATAAGTATGTTATGACTAAATTAGCATCTTAATAAAAATTATGGGGTTATGGATAGTCTATTTAAACTAATATAAGTCATATAATAGGGGGTATCAAAGTTAGAAATTTGTAATCATTTAAAATGCATTTCACAACACAAAAAGAAAACCGCAAATTTGACATTAACTCTCATTAAAAAGGTGTTTTTGGGGCACAATATCTCATATTTTAAAAAATAGTCATGTTTGATTTGGTGGAAAAAAGAGGTATTTTTAAATGGAAGATTTCTAACTTTGATACCACCTAATAGTATAATAATTATATATATAAGCATAATAACCATATATATAAGTATCATAAACATATAATTAACTTATAATCTTAATGCAATAAAGATTATCTTGTTTTAAACATAGGAAATACTCAGTTCTGGGGATACCTAGGCTTACAGAAATAGAATAGATAATGATAGAAATAAAATAGTAAAAATAATGAGATCAATGTGTGACTAAATATAACCTTAATCATAGTGCTACTAACTCCTGTAAGTATTTTGAACAGGATATTGTGGTGAAATAAGTTAATTTAGAAAATCTAACAGTAAAAAGAATTAAGTAAATCAAATAAGAGAAAAACTAATAGTAGTGCTCATAGTGCCAGTGCAAGAGGTGATGAATGCAAACAGAATAAAATAATATTACTAGTGAGCAATAGGATAGAGATTGATTGAAATAAATTTAGTAAAAATCATGAGACTAATGGTTAGGCACAATGTATAACTGAAATCTTATATACTAATGGGTCCCATTAATGTATTGTAAATTCTACTCATTTGACATATACTAATAATATTGAGCTTTTCACATGGTAGTGTTAATATGTGAAAGTTTGAAACTAACCAAAAGTTGAGTAGATGGGTTTAAGAAACATAGTGTCAATTAAAGGTGGTTTGTTGTAGTGAGATGATGGATTATGAATTTTTTTTTTTGAAATCTGAAAATTTCAATGGGAAACCATTAAGCCATTATTTTATGTCTTCTTTTTTTGGAATGGTGACTATGCCTTCTTAGAGCTGTGTGCTTACACAGGCAAGACATATAAGCTTTCTAGTTCATCAACTATTTTTCACCAGTTTATTTTTTCACTCTTGCACAAGAATGATTTTTACTCAAATTTTTATTTGAAATTTTCACCACTTTCTCTTTGAACATAAAAGAATATTTGTATATCCATGGCTTTAAGCATATATTACATGGTTATGTTATTTATGCCTTTTCTCTGATGAATTGGTTTTTTTTCTTGATGATAAATTATATTTTACTATGAGTAGTATCAATTTGAATATGAAAGAAATTTAATTAATAGGTAAATAATTCATTTATAATTCTATTAATAGGGGGTATAAAAGTTTGAAATTTGTAATTATTTAAAAGATATTTAATGAAACAAAAATAAAGCTACATAGTCAAAATTGTTTCTCAGTAAACAGGTGTTTTTGGGGCACAATATCACACATATGAAAAACTAATCATTCTTGATTTGGTGGAAAAAAGAGGTAACTTAATATGGAAGATTTCTGATTTTGACACCCCCTAGTGTGGAGAAAGGAAGTAGGAGAAGGGGAATGCAATTTGTGAAATGAATTACTGATTGATAAATTTTGATAATAAAGGTAACTACTGGTTAAGGAAATTTTAAAGTTACTAATTTATGAAAATAATATTGCAATGTGGATAGTAAGAATGGGAAGTGTCAAATGGGTTGAGTGGTTTTTAATTTTTTTTATATAACGATAGTAATGTTTGGAAAGCTAGTCAGTGAAGTAAATTTAAGAATAGTTGAGCTAGAATACACCAATTGATGAAAATTGAGAGCTTTGTATGAAATTTAAGAAGTTTCTTGGAAAATATTTTGAGTAACTGCTTACCATTTTAAAAAAGCTTACATAGTTTTTTAGACTTAGAAATGGAAAAATGGCTAGTAAGTTTAGTAAAAATTTAATGGTAAATGAAAGATTTTATTGTGGTTGGGAAGTTAAAAAAAATGGGGAAAGAGCCAAATTGGTAATGAGAAGTTATCTACTAAAAAAAGGTACTTAAAGGGGAATATGGTGACTGAGTTGGATAAAAAATTAACAAAGGGATAATTAAGAATTCAGTAAAACTGATATGTATTATTTGAGTATAAATTTAAGAAGGAAAAGTGGAAAGAGATATGAGTAGAAATTTAGTGATGGAGATTTTGATAAAAACTTACAGTTGTGGAAATTTAATTGTGTAGATTATTTAAGTGGTAAAAGAAGTGAGTTAAAATCTAAAAAGGGGTTAAGAAAAAGATACTGGAAGATAAAGAATGAATTATTCTCAAGAACTAGTCAAATTATTCTTGTTTTTAGCTTACAAAAATCACATTCTAAACCAGGAAAAAATGAGAGAATACTTACATGTAAGCTCTCCCCTTTTTTTTCCTGGTTCTAAAGACTTGTAAACAGTTTTTTTTCTCCTTTTTCTTGGTGATTTTACAAAGGAAAATTTTATTGGCTTCTTTTTTTAGTCACCAATCAGTAGATCCCCCTGAAGCATTAATGAAAGCTTGAATCCTTTGTGGAATGGATACAAAAATATTACTCAATATATCACTGGGAGAATCATCACAAGCTAAATTTAAAAATTCACCTATTTTCACTTTTGTTTTGGGTCTATAATATTGATGCACATTTCTCTTCATATTTTCCCATTCATTTTCAATAGGTTTTTAGTCAGGAAATTGCAGCAGTCACTCAATTTTCTTCAAGGCTACAAATATAGATATAGTAAATACTGGTTTCAAAAGTTTGATTTTAATTCAGAAAAATAAAAAGATGTCCTTTAGTATTACTTAAAGATTCCCCCAGATTATAACAAATTTTTGTCCATTTTTGAAGTTTAATTGAAGGCATGTAGGAAAGTAAATTTTACTCTTCATATTCTATATATGATTTGCTTCTTATGCCTTTTTGATTTAAAATGAGGAATTTTTATTCCATATTAATTTACTAAAATTTTCAACTATCCAATGAAAATTTTTCAGGTGAAATAAAGTTGGAGCTGGAATTGAGTTTTTCCACAAAAAGGTTTTTTGTAAGCTATTTAACTCCAGAGTCTCATCTTATGAAAGTCACTGAGTTTTGTATCTTGCTGTTCAAAGAGAAAATATGACAGATTTTGATGCCACCACTGGTTTTTTTCCATGGTCTGCTAAAGTAAAAAGTGCTTTCTACACTACCATGAACCAAACATTTTTGAGGTATTGAGCAGAGTGTGTTGAGAGGGGGTTTCAAATTGTTAACTGTCGGTCAGTCGTCTAGAAGTAGGTAAGAAAAGGTGGAGAAATGGAGGAGGACAAGAAGGAAAATAAAAGAAATAAAATATAAAAAGATTATTTAATTTATTGAGAGGAATCAACGACGGTTTTCTTGAGAGGTGACGAAAATGAGGTTATTATTAATTAATAATATTATTATGATGTAAGGACTATGCACAGCAGACACTATGATCACTATCAGACTTAAAGCAACCTTTAGTTTGTTATATAGAATTTTAATTAGAATTTTATTACTAATAAAAAGAATATAAACGTAATATAAAAAGTGTATTTAATTTGTTGAGTGTATAATAAGTGATGAGGCTACAGGGGATTAACCAAGGCCTTTTTATAGGCAATGGGCCCTCTGAAGCGCTACTATATTTGTAAATACAAGAAACATAATAGAATAAAACAAGAATTTAAAAAGAATAAGTGAAACATAACAAGGTAGAGAAAAATATGAAACAAATAATTAAAAACCCCAATTAAGAATCCAATTTTCACGCCATTAATTCCCAAATCAGTAAGTAAAAATAGTGAATAACTAAACAAGCCTGGAACATAGGAACTATGAGAAAAATCATTCAAAACAGATGGTACAGTCTGATTTAAGGATTTTTAAGTGAAACAAAAAATATTCTGACGCAACAAATATGTAATTTATTTCAATTCAGTATTAATTTGTTTTTCCTGACACAATTATAGGTCAAAAGAAGCGTCATTATTTTTTGTTTAATATTATAAGAAATGATATTTAATATATAAATATAATTAATTAATTTAATTATATTATAAGTAAATTTTACACTTATAATTATAATATATGTTTTTAATTAATTAAATATAAATTTATAATTATTAAATACATAAAAAATGCGCCATTATTTGTAGAATATATTATATTATGTTAAATTTAAATGTATATAAAAAATTTATATAACCAATAAAATTAATATAACACTTGTATGTAATAAAATACTTATATAATTTTATTATGCAATAAAATATTAATTTATATACATTAAATACAATTCTTACCCCCTCTTTCAGGTCTTATAAGTTACATATCATTTACTGGACTCCTGGAATAGCCTGGCTGACACTCCCTCACTCTAAAAAAAACAATAAAAAAAATGCTAAGATTTTTTCTTTTTGTATTTTTTCAACAGAGTAGGCAGATTTGAAATTTCCTTTCCAGGTATCCATGCATCATGTTCAGATGATTTGTTGTTATATCTCAATAAATATTCAGTACCTCTTTCAGAAGTGATAATTCTATCATTGAGAATTTTATCAATTTCTGCTGTTTCTGTGACTTCCTGAGGGTTCTTCTTAGGTCTTCCTCTTCTTTTTGGAAATAAGTCACTGTTGGAAGTATAAGGCTTAAGCAAAGAAATGGGAAAGACAGGATGTTTCCTATCATATGGAGAATACAATACAACTTCTACTGCATTATCACCAACCATTCTTTTAACAACAAATGGTCCTACAAAAGGATCTTTTAATTTGTGGTTACCTTGTAAATTTAAATGGACAGTAGAGATCAACACTTCATCACCCTTGTTAAATGTGTATTCTTTATGGGATCTATCCCATCTTTTCTTTTCATATTCAAATGCTTTATCAATACAACTCTGAGCATGTTTTCTGCATAGCTGTTGCATTTGCATAAAAGATTTTACACCAGGGTGTAGTTCCAACTTAGGTAATTTATTATTGAGAATCTGAGCAGGAGTGTTTGGGACATAACCTAACCAAAGCTCAAAAGGCTTTTTCTCAGTGACAGAATGAACAGTGCTATTATATGCAAATTCAAGACCAGGCAAAAGAGTGACCCAATCATGAGTAAATCTGTCATTGTCTTTATATTCTAAACCAAAGGCACAATACCTTCTAATCATATCTTCCAGAGTTTGAATCATTCTTTCAGCTAGACCATCAGTCTGAGGATGGTGAGCTGTAGACAATTTTAACTCACAGCCACAAATATCCATCAAAGAGGTCCAAAACTCAGAAGTGAATTTTGGATCCCTATCAGAGATAATGGCTTTTGGAAAACCAATAATATTAAACATGTAAGACCACCATAAGAAAGCTAATTCTTTGCTGGATACATCTTTGTGTGTTGGAATAAATTTGCACATTTTTGTGAATCTATCAACTATTACCCAACAAGAGTTAAAGCTGTCTTTACCTGCAACAGGAAGACCAGTGACAAAATCCATATTAATGATTTGCCAGGGAGCACTAGGTGCTTCAATATGTTGTAATAACCCTGCTCTCTTACATGTTAACCTTTTAAATTTTTGGCAGGAATCACAAGATTCAACATATAATTTTGTGTCTTCAGACATATTAGCCCACCATGCAGTGTTTTTGATTCTAATCAATGTTTTTTCAAGATCAAAATGACCAGCTAATATGTCATCATGACAAAGTTTG
Organism: Hemileia vastatrix; assembly: GCA_030280995.1. Classification (NCBI taxonomy): domain Eukaryota; kingdom Fungi; phylum Basidiomycota; class Pucciniomycetes; order Pucciniales; family Zaghouaniaceae; genus Hemileia; species Hemileia vastatrix. Next base: position 24,989,460 of record JASXTE010000009.1, on the reverse strand, counting down.
AGGATAGTTTCTTTCATTGAAGGAGGAATTACAATTACATTGGTAAGCTTCCTTCTATAATATATATAACCATCTTCAATAGAGAACTTTCCTTTATTTAAAGCATTTTGGTACTTTGCAGGAAGATTTTTTATTAATGCTTGAATTGAAGCATTCTTAGGATCATTCAAAATAGTAACCAATTTATTTAAATCAGAATCTTTATCATATGAATCCAGTATTAACTGTAATAACTCTTCTTCCATATCAACTATAAATATACCATGGATATGAACAGTATCATCTTCAGGTACATAAGCAGGATTTGAGTCATTATTTGGCAGAGGCAATCTGGAGAGCATATCAACATTAGAGTGAACATTTCCAGCTCTATGGATAATTGTCATCCTTCCTCTGTATTCTTGAACAGCAAGTTGCCACCTGAACATATGTCTGTTAGGTGTCTTTAGGTTTAAGAGAGACTTCACAGCACTACAGTCAGTTACCAACTCAAATTTTTGGTCATCCAAATAGTATAGAAGTTTCTCAAGAGCCCAAACAACTGCTAAGCACTCCAATTGAGTGGCACCATATTTCAATTCACTATTTCTTAAGGCTCTTGAAATATAACAAATTACAACCTCTGAGGATTTTTCATTAATAATTTGTTTCTGGTGAAGGGCAGCACCCAGACCAATAAAGCTAGCATCTGTATAAAGGACAAATGGTGTGTTAAAATCTGGAAGAGCCAATATAGGGGCTGTCATTAAGCAACTTTTTAATGTATCAAAAGCTTTTTGACAGTCATTATTCCAGATAAAAGCAACATCTTTTCTGGTCAGTTTTGTAAGAGGCAAGGCTATGACCTGATAATTTTTAATATATTGTCTATAATAGCCACACATACCCAAAAAACTTTGGATTTCTCTTACAGAAGTTGGTGCTTTCACATTTTGAATGGCAGCAACTTTATTATGGTCTACACAAATTTGTAAGCCTGACACAACATGGCCAAGGACTTTCAAAGATTGAAAACCAAATTTACACTTTTTTAAAGATAAGGTCATATTGATTCCATCCATTTTTTGGAAAACTCTATTCAAGTGAATCATATGTTCATCAAAAGTTTTAGAAAAAACAATAATATCATCAATATAAACCATGAGCCAACCTTCAATAATTTCTTGATGGAAAGTGTTATCCATGACTTTCTGGAAAACTGAAGGAGCATTTTTAGGGCCAAATGGCATCCTAACATACTTATATATTCCCATATGAGTAGCAATAAGCAAAATATTTTGAGAATTTTTCTCAAATGGAACTTGATGATAACCTTTATTACCATCCAGAAAACTAATAAATTTTGCACCTTGCAAGGTAGCATGTATTGAATTAATTCTGGGTAAAGGATAAATATCATCAACAGTATAAGTATTTAAAGCTCTGTAATCTCCACATGATCTAGCTTTATCTTTTTCATAAGAAATCAAGACTGGAGAGATGACACAATATTTGGGGGTGACATCCACTTTCTCAATGATATTCATTTTCAATAATGTTTCAATATTATCTTCAATATCTTTTCTTTTTGATGGAGAAGCAGGATATGGTTTTTTCTTAAGACTAGGAGGAATATCACTCAAGTTACAGGATAAGGTAATTTTCATTTCTTCCTGAACAATTCCCAAGACATGAGAACCATGAGCAAAAGCCATAGGGAAAGAGGTAATAGAGGCAACAATAGAATCCTTTTGTTCACTAGTCAACTGATCACCAAAAGAAGCGGTATTTATTTCATGTAATAAATCATCCATTTCAGTTGTTGTTCTACCTTTACACTGGATCAGTGAGTTACAAGATTTCAACAAATGCCCAGAAGTTCTAGGAGAGGAAATTTTGAATTTCCTTTTCCCATTCATTCCTAAGGTAAAGCAATTATTTGCTGGGTCCAGTTTCACACCAAACATGGTTAAAATATCATTTCCCATAATAAACCAATTGATCAAATTATCATTTTTCATGACAACAAACTCACAAATAGCTCTGACAAAACCATTATTATATTTGAAGAATACAGAGGTTTTGTATTTGCCAATAGGAAATAAGGTAGAACCATACCCTCTCCATTTTTCAGAAGTTATAGGTAATAATTTACTCAAATATTCCTTATCCACTGAAGCCAAAGCTTTTTCAGATACTACACTTCCTCCAGCACCAGAATCAAGAACTACATCAACATTTTTACCATTAATGATAACAGGTGCCTTTAAAGGGGATATAGGAATAGAATTGTTAGTAATATCTTTAATTATCTCAGCATTTTCTACTGAAGATAAATTCAATACACAATCTTCAGATATATTATTTAAATAATGGACATCATGTTCCAACATTAAAACATCTTTAACAGATTCATTGTCATAGGAGATATTACTTTCACAGTCACTGGAAGAATTATTGACATCAAGTTCAACTTCATCAGTGTCTTCATTTTGTTCAACAAGATGAATTTTCTTGTCACAAACATGGCCCTTCTGCCATGGTTTGTTACACTTATAACAAGTATTTTTTGCATATTTTTTAGGTGCAACTGGGGCAGAGGGTTTACCAGATTTTTCTGGGAGCTTTGTAGAAGGTTTATTCTGATCATTATAAGATTTAACAAGGTAATTCTTTGGTTCATATCTATGGTTGAGCAGTACTTCATTACAGATATTAATGAAAGAAGAATTTTCCCTTACATGCTCAGTTCTAGCCACAATCAAATCCCTAAGAGAATTTGGTAATTTATACAAGATTTTATCTCTCCAAATATCATAATCCATCTTTGGATCAATTGCTCTAAGGATTTTTGTTATTTTCATCAGAAAAACAATGGGCTTTTCAACAGAGGAGGCTACATATCTAGTATTTTCATACAGTCTCTGTTGAGCTAACCTGAATTTTGAACCATCAAACTGATTCTCAATCAAGGATTTCCAATCATTCCATGTATAATGATTGTTATCTAAAAGAACAGATTCATACCACATCAAGGCTACATTGGAAAATAAAGAAATTAGCTTAGAAATAATTTCCTCATCAGGTAGTTTATAAGATCTCTTTAAATTATCAATTCTTTGGATAAAGTGTTGCCAATCAGAGGAAGAATCACCATCAAAGGTAGGATATTGGTCTAAATTAGGCCAATTTTTCTGACTACTGGGATGGTCCACTTTTTGGTTTGAATTATTCATTATTAATAATTCCTGAAGTTTAGCCAGGTGTTTGGAAATTTCGTTATTTACAGAAACAGCTGGTGCATGACCATCACAAGATTTTTTGCTAGTAGCAAAAGATTTTACAGACTCATTGTCAGTTTGTTTAATGGTTGAAATATGAGGAAGAAAGGATGAACTTTGCTCAGGGTTTTTCCCTTTATTTTTAAGCAGCTTATTGACAGCAATCTCATTTAATTCATTATTGATGGTTAAGGTTGAGAACTTTTCCTGCAGGTCAGACACATAGTTTCTTATCCTTAAAATTTCAGACATCTGGTCATTTACTTTTGCAAGAGATAAAACATTTTTGTCCTCAGAAACCGTGTGTTTGGCACTTAGTGCATGGAAATCATTCTTTAGCTTTTTAAACTCATTTTGTAGAGATTTTATTTCACTTTTTAATGAATAATTTTCTTCAATAAGGGGTTTCAATTCACTCAAGGCTTTATGTAGATTGATATTTTTATCTGAGATAGCTCTATGGTCACTCCTTATTTGTTTTTGTTGGCTAAGAACAATATTCAAGGTTTCTTTGATTTTAAAATAAGATGTATCCTGTACAGAAGAACTCACTTTACATTGCAAGTTCAAATTATTTAATCTATCATTCTCATGGATTAACACATCTCTCAAATGTTTGTCTTTCACAACATTAAAATCAAGGGTATCTTTCAATATTTCTTCAGAAGTTTTCTCAATTAAGGTATAGACTTCAGGGGAAACAGAATCATTCTTAATTGCAAGAGAAGGATTAATTAAAGAAGTAGAAGTCAAATTTAAAGGTTCATCAAATGATAGTTTGCTAATTACATTATTAGGGCTACTAGTTACAGGAAGCTGTCTTTTAACAGGTTTAACTGTTCTTTCACCATGTTCAATAATATTACCTGCAGAAGAAGATTTATTAGAAAACATACCCAAGTGACTATCAACCAAATTACTTACCATGGCAGAGGAGGAAACTTCCCCTGAGACTGGGTTTGGGATTGTGCTTGGGCCTTCTTTCTCCTGCCTTGTTGGTAGGGATGAGGAGGTGGATGGAAATTGGGTGTTCTGGATGGGCCAGGCTGATGATGAGGAGGGTGTTGCACATTCTGTTGGTAGTGACTCATTAGATAATCCCATTTCCATTTCTCTACTTCCATAGTATTTGGATTTTGGATGGTTGAGCTGGGTGGCTGTGAAGGTTGAGCCTGAAACTGAGGCTGATTGGGAGGCAACTGAGGAGGGGCCTGGGCCTGAATCTGGTTCCTGAGTTCTTGAACCTGATCCCACAAGGTGTCTACTTTTGCTTTTTACGTCATATTTTCTGTCTTCAACTCTTTTATATGACTGGACAGGTTGCTGATTTGTTGTGGCAGAGGAAGCTTTTTTATTTTGAATCCTTTTGGAAGACCTTCTTGAGGTACTAGAGGCTTTACTTCCTTCTGTGGTGCTGGGGGAAGGGGGTTTGGTTTGTTTACATTTCCTGTCATTTCCACATCCTGAAGTATGTGAACTCTTTGTGTTAGCATAAGATTTTTTATGTTCAACTTTAGAAGAACTCCCAGTGTCAGCATCATAGTCAATTTCAATTTCATCCACTTGCATGTTATCCATTTTTTCAGCCAAATTGTTGGACATACTAGTGGGAAGATTTTAATTTACTTCTTATTTTTAAAAAAAATAATAAAATTTAGTTAATAATTGCTCCAAATAATAAAAAAAAAATTTTATTAATTAAATTATAGAAAAAAAATTTTCAATATAAAGTAATAATTATAAAAAATTAATTTTTTAAAAAATGGATTGCAAGGTTAAATTGGGAATAAACAATCAAGTTAATTCAACCAATTAATTACCAATATTAAATATGGCAATATATTTGGGACTAAGCACAAGGTACTTTTAAGTCAACCAAAATTAACAATAATTAATAATAAAAAAATTAAATTAATAATTCAATTTGTATTAATAAAAATGTCAATTCTTCTAGGGCTAAGAGGATTTAAAACTCTATAATGGTCAACTAGGAAAAAAAATTTTTTAATAATTGAACACTTACACTCAGTGAATCAGCAATTAAGCCACAATCACTGTTATTGCAGTAAAAATATAGTAATATGAGTGAGAGGTGCAAAGGTGAACTTACTATAGTGATCAAAAAATCACTTCAAAATAATATAAGAATTAATATAATATAAACCTAAGAAATCGAACCCAAGTTCAAAACACAGTCGCGGCAAAAGTTTTGTTTTTTGCTAGGTGGTCCGTGCGTTTGTCATTTGTCGCCAGGCTCGATTGTCGTTGTCGTTTGGAAAGGCCCTCAGTTGTCGGTCAGTCGTCTAGAAGTAGGTAAGAAAAGGTGGAGAAATGGAGGAGGACAAGAAGGAAAATAAAAGAAATAAAATATAAAAAGATTATTTAATTTATTGAGAGGAATCAACGACGGTTTTCTTGAGAGGTGACAAAAATGAGGTTATTATTAATTAATAATATTATTATGATGTAAGGACTATGCACAGCAGACACTATGATCACTATCAGACTTAAAGCAACCTTTAGTTTGTTATATAGAATTTTAATTAGAATTTTATTACTAATAAAAAGAATATAAACGTAATATAAAAAGTGTATTTAATTTGTTGAGTGTATAATAAGTGATGAGGCTACAGGGGATTAACCAAGGCCTTTTTATAGGCAATGGGCCCTCTGAAGCGCTACTATATTTGTAAATACAAGAAACATAATAGAATAAAACAAGAATTTAAAAAGAATAAGTGAAACATAACAAGGTAGAGAAAAATATGAAACAAATAATTAAAAACCCCAATTAAGAATCCAATTTTCACGCCATTAATTCCCAAATCAGTAAGTAAAAATAGTGAATAACTAAACAAGCCTGGAACATAGGAACTATGAGAAAAATCATTCAAAACAGATGGTACAGTCTGATTTAAGGATTTTTAAGTGAAACAAAAAATATTCTGACGCAACAAATATGTAATTTATTTCAATTCAGTATTAATTTGTTTTTCCTGACACAATTATAGGTCAAAAGAAGCGTCATTATTTTTTGTTTAATATTATAAGAAATGATATTTAATATATAAATATAATTAATTAATTTAATTATATTATAAGTAAATTTTACACTTATAATTATAATATATGTTTTTAATTAATTAAATATAAATTTATAATTATTAAATACATAAAAAATGCGCCATTATTTGTAGAATATATTATATTATGTTAAATTTAAATGTATATAAAAAATTTATATAACCAATAAAATTAATATAACACTTGTATGTAATAAAATACTTATATAATTTTATTATGCAATAAAATATTAATTTATATACATTAAATACAATTCTTACCCCCTCTTTCAGGTCTTATAAGTTACATATCATTTACTGGACTCCTGGAATAGCCTGGCTGACATTAACTGCTTAAATTACTAGAAAATCAGTCACTTTTAGCCCTAATTAACCTAGATATTGAACACAAGTTGAGATGGTTATGAAGAAAATAAAGCATTTGAGTGAGGCCTTACTCAATTTAGCTTGATGAAAAATTAAAACATATTTGAAGCTTAGTAGATTTCAAATTAAAATATTTTCTTACTCACTGCTGATCCTATTCCCTGTAACATTTGAGATAGTCCTCAGTTACTACTGAGCCACTTATAATTAACTTCTACGAAATTTTTCAATAACTATTCCTTAAAAGCTCAGTAAGTGATTATTAAGTGCCCAGTAAATTTTTGTTTACAATTCAGAAAGTGTTTTCAGTTGTTCACTTAGAGTTTAGAGTAAGTGTTTTTCTCAGCTTCAAATGTTTTTAGTTTGAGTCACTACGCAATATAGGGGGTGGACTTTCTAGCAAGTCCTCAACCTGAACTCATACTGAACCCATACTGAACTCTACTTGAACACCCACCTAAAACTGTTCTTCTGAGTGGTTTTCATCCCTGATTGTATGGTTCCTTTATCAATAGCTCAATGTGTGTTCAATCTGTGGTGAGTTTGGGTACAAGTTTGCGGACTCACTAGCAAGTCTGCCCCCCATATTGTGTGGTGAGTTCCATCTGAGTTACATTTTGAGAGTTTCTAGAAAGTCCCCCTCCTCAAATATTTTGTGGTACTTCATACTGATGGTAGCTTCTCACCAAAATCCAATAAATGAGGCTTTTTTCAGTTTATTAATGGGTACTTCTGAATTTGGAGGTGACAATTTTAAAGGGAATTATTTAAGAAAAAAACAATAGCATATTTTTTATTAATGTAAAAAATTAATGAGGGAGATAAAAAAACTTAAATAAAAATGAAGAAGTGAAAGTTAAAGAGTTGTGTGATTTTTTAAAGGTTTATTCTAGATAGCAGTTGTATTAAAGAAAGAAAACTGGAAGGAAAATAAAAATTATTTTATTTGGTGAAAAAATTATGTATCCAGCCACTTTTCAATTCCTGTAAAGAAAGTAAAACTCTTTTTAGTTTCATCATATCTTGTTAACTATTTACTCTAAATTCATGTAAAGTATTATATATCTGACTCATAAAGCCATGCACCAGAAAAAAAATGCAGGCACCTGATAGCAGATGCCAATCCCCATCTTTGATTTGATTCAGTTTTAACTCAGCTTTAATTATTCTGAGAAGACTGTGCACTGAAAACTGAACATTCCAGATTGTGTGGTATCAAATCTGAGTTATTCTTGAATCACAAATGGATTGGGGTATTGACACCTGCTAGCAGGTGCTGGCTATTTTTTCATGGTGATGTAGATTAAGTTGGTGGGAAAAAAACTCAAATTAAAGATTGCTTAATAAAAATAATGGTTTTCTATAAAATCATCATTTTAAAAATTGAAAACAAGAAATCTGAAATAAAACTGTGCTTTTCCCTAATGAAACAATTGGGGTAAATGAGAGGATTGAGAAAAAAGTTTTGATGAAAAGTGGAGAAAAATGACAAAAAGAATAGTCACCAGCATAGGTACAAGTAATTTTCTGAAATATACTTTGAAAATATATACCAAGCCTATTTAAAGGAATTATAAATAGGCTATAAAACTAAAAGATAAGTTTCTTGAGGTCTTTCCATGAGTTTAAAACATGACTTTAATGGTTTTATTAAGTTTATCATGAAAAAAAGTTTTATATTGATTTAAATAATATGTAGACAGCTTGATTTTTTTGAATTTTAATTTAGTGGAGATATTACCATGGGCAAGGTGTTAGCCTGATTCACTTTAAGAAGTCTTAAAAGCAGCACTTAGTTCTGAGTAAAACTAAATCATGGTTAGGTATAATACTATATTAAGAAGTCACACACTTTTTATAGCTTTGATTATATGTTATAAACTAGGTATCATTAATATAATACTATCACCAGAAAAAAAACATGGGCACCTGATAGCAGGTGCCAATCCCTATCTTTTATTTAACTCAATTTCAGCTCAGCTGTAATTCTTCTGGAAAGACTGTGAATTGAACAATGAGCACACTAGCTCACACAATATCAAATCAAATTTATTTTTAAATCAAAACTGAATATAGGGATAGGCACCTGCTAGCAGGTGCCACTTAATTTTTTGCAGTGTATAAATCACTCAACTTGGTGACCTAAAAGTTTTTAAATACTGTTTGGATATTCCCAAATCTATTTATAAATGTAAGTAAAACAGGTTCCAAGTTAATTATATAAATAATATAGAAGGACTAATAAGCTATAAATAAATATGTAATAAATTATCATACTTGTGCTTCTGAAATTTCTACTTGAAATACCCAAATATTATGAGCCAGTAATAAGATATATATAAATGTTATTTATTGAATAATATAGAAAACCTGAATAAGATACAGTATTACTACTATACTTTCATCTAAAATGATGAATTTAAATTAATAATAAAATATAATACCCTATTAAGTAGACTTCAATCAATATAGCTTTATTACAACTTAATTATTAAGTTTAAAGATCTTTAAACTGTAGTAACTCAAAAAAAGTTTTTGTAAGTTTTGTGGTAAAAGAAGTTGGTGATATTTATGAGAAGTAACCTATTTATATATTATTTCATTTACACTATTTATATTTTTCCACATATAAATACCCTTTTTAATTTCTTCCTATTCTTCTTTTACCCTTTTACCTACATATTTCCCTATCTCCATTTTAACAACAAATATATCTTTGTCACAGATCTTATATCTAACTTCTATTTGTAATTTATTTTTATCTTACTGCATTATTATCTTTGTAAATTTATATATCTAAATTCTTATCTTTCTGAATTTATATTCCTTTAATATTATCTGAATTCATATATTTTTGTGCATTTACATCCCTACAATCTTATCTGCATGAATCTCCCTTAGTATTCCCATAAAGTATCTTTTCTTGTTCGTTTAATATAATGTTTTAATTTTTTAATATTCTGAATATTTTTTCAGCTATTTATTCATTCAGCTGAAACAAGGTTAGGAAGACTTTCTAGTAAGTCTCCTTACTTTTCCCATGGTGCAATCCTATTGGAATCTGAGGATCATGTAATATCTGGAGTGAGAGTCCCAAAAAATATAAGGAGTTTATTAAAGATTAATATCTCCATTTGAAAGAAAAATTAAAGGAAGAAAACATAGCCAATATTTTAATGAAAAAAGAAAAGAAAAGAAAAATTTGATGATATAAAGAAGAGAGAGGGGTGTTGAAATCAAGAAAAATTAGGATAGGGAAGGTAGAAAGTTCTTTCCAGCCATTTTACAGTGGCTGAAAAAAAGTCTTTCTCTACATTTGATTTTTTTGAATTTTTTCACTCACTTTCTTGCTTTATATCACCATGGTCTCACATATACTCATATTTGGTTCCTCAATACTAACTCAGGTACCTCTCAGAATCAATAAGATTGTTTATTTTTTCTATTCAATCATTAAAATTTTAAGCTTAACATTTTGATGTTTTTTTTCATTTTTCACACTTTACAATGGTCACTTTCCTAGTTGGAAGATTTTGAGCTCAATTTTATTGTTTTTAGGATTTTCAGGCATAAAGGAGCTAGTCCTGGGTTTCCCAATACTTAAATATTACTTGTACCACTAAACACAGAAAAAAACCTGGCCCATGCTAGCAGGCTCCTATCACTGACTGAACTATGATTGTTTAATTGGGGGGAGTGGGATGGAGCCTGCTAGAAGGTTCTAAGTGTTTTTATGGTGGCTTTTCACACTATCCTCAACCAATTGAATGATAGCAAAAAAATTTATAATTCAATTCAAAGAGGCCACTAAAAAATTACAAAATCTTATTTGTGTCAGCTGGCACAACTTTTCACAAAAAATGCACCCTAACTCTTAATTTTATCAAAGTTTTAAGTAGAATAAGAATTTTTCTTCACACTGTTTGAAGGTTTGCCCACAATTTTGAAATTTTTAATCAAGCTTCCACCATGAAATCCTTCATAAATGAAATTCACTTCAAAAACATCTTCAATTTTCTTGCACTTACCTCTCATGAACAGTCAAGAGCTTGAAGAAATTCCTTTTAAGAAAAAAATCTTATTTTAAAATACAAAATATATCAAATTCTCAATCAGTTTGGTAACAGAAAGCAAAAAACTTTATGAGTAATCTTATCAGCTAACCTTTGAAGGTGGGTGGACCTCCATCAAGTTATGAGAGGGGGCTCTTTAAAACAGCTGAAGCTCCAGTTTCTATTCTTTGTCCTCCATTCCAGAAATCTAAGACTATGATTTATAAGTTCTACTGTGTGGATTACTCCTATATTAGTTGAAACAGTAAGTATGATAGCATGATGCTCATGGAAGAAAATGAACTGATTCATTCTTGTAAAATATATTCTCATTTTCACAATCTTTTTAACTTTGGTAAAATAGAGAACTCATCCAACCAGTTTTCAGATTTCAATACAATAGAAATCATTTAGAATTTTATGAAGTGAAACATCCAACAACTTAACCAACTAAAAATGAAAAAAAGATTATTACCAAAACAATGTTTGATTCATGCCATAATTTAACCTCTGAATGGTTTCAAGGCTTTTTTTGTTTATTCCAAGAAAAATGCAAGCTGTTGTTGTTGTCACAGATTAAATTATCCATGGGTTTCCAAGAACAAAAATTTTTTTTTGGAAGCTTATATCACCACATTAAAACATCTGATACCTTTTAGCAGGTTCAAATTCCCCAATTCATCTTTCATTCAAGAATAACTGAGATTTTATACTTCACAAGCTAGTTTTCTCATTTTTCAGTGTGTGTTCTTTCCTGAACACATACAACTAAGCTGAAAACTGATTTAAATCATCTATAGGGATTGGCACCTGCTGTCAGATACCCACAATTTTTTCTGGTTTATAATTTTTCTTATCTTTTTCTCAATAAATTTATTTTATGATAGCCTCACTTCCCAATGTTTTTTTTTCATTTTTATACCAAAACTGGATTGTTCTTTGTTAGTTTTTATTTGAGATTAGATGCTACAGGCTTACATCAAGTGTTACATATGGAGGTAATGAAACAAGATGTTTTCTGAGTAGGAAACATAAGAAAAAAAGAGGTGACAAAAAGTTACTTTCATATACCCTATAGTGAATGGGATAAATAATTTTATGACATTAGGGGTTGTAAAAGAAGTCTAAACAGCACTTAATTTAATTTCTGGTTTCAACACAAATCAACCTTTGGTTTTTGAAATAAATGGGCTACTTGAAAGATGATATGACCAAATTTTCTTTTGAAGACAGAGTGCTTTCACTAAAAGTGGTAAATAATTTTTGATTTCAAGATACTCCAGTTTTAGGGTCAGTTTTATTTTTAAATTAAAAAATAAGTTCCATTTTTATAAATTTGGAACCCTCTATTAAAGGGTTTTCAGTTCTGGAAATTTTTAAATTACAAATCTACACTTCATTTTGGGAAATCTGCACTTATCTTAGTGAGGATTTCCAAAAACACCAGCCCAAATGCTGGTGTATTTCAATATTTAAACAAATCACTTATTTCACTAAAATTTTACTTTCTGAACCAAAAGCTATGGTTTCATCATAAAGGTGCCTTTCACTGATTGTTCAGCATCATCCATTCACACACGGTACTCCACAGAAGAACACTTTATAACTCAAAAATTTGTAAAAGATTTATATTTTTATATCATATAAGAATCATGTCTTCCTCTCTCTCAAATTTTGATTAATTGAAGAGTCTGCATTGAAATTGAGGAAATCACATCTTTTATGTTTCCATTGACATGTTTGACACCTTACACTCTTTCAATGACTTTCTGTGTTCTGAAAACAATAGTAATCAGACTCTCCACAAAAAGCAAAAAAAATTCAGTATTCTTTAGTGAGCTGATAGCTTTTTTCCATGGAAGTTTCTGTAAGTAACTGAAGAAGAGGTACTACTCATTTTAAATAAATTAATGCACTTGGTTAAGCTTTGAAAGTGGAAATATAAACCTTATAGAAATAAGTTGATTGTTGGTTTCTTTTTGAAAGAGTTCCAATGATTTTGTTAAGCAGATAAGCTTTATGAACAAGAATGCTTCATTAATTGGTCATTTTTTTTGTTAAAAAAATCTAATTAACTACTATGAAAATCTGGTACATTGATGAATTTGCGTTTGTATTCTAGAATGAATCCATATAAGTGAGTTAAATTTTATATTTTCAATATAAAATTCAAATTTCTTTCAATTTTATAAGTATAACATAACATAAAATGGTATTTTTCAAAAAAAAAAAATATAATTCTCAAGTTAAAAAAGTGGAAATACATCCTAGTAGGGGGTCTAGATTTCCAAATTTAAATTCATAAATTAATGATACACAAATAATTTAGAGAGAGAGACAAAGATAAAGTAATTAGAAATCAAGAAAATAAATGTGAATTAAAAATAAATTCAAAAAAATATGCAAAAAATTAAAGTAGACATTATACCACAGTAGCATGCACTACACAATTTAGGGGGTAGACTTTCTATAAGGTCCACAACCTGAACTGAGATTGAACTCAGATAGAACTCATACTGAACTCATACTGAACCCATTCTGTACTCTACTTGAACAGCCACCTAAAACTGTTCTTCTGAGTGGTGTTCATCTCTGATTGTATGATTTTTTTGTCAATAGCTCAATGTGTGTTCAATCTGTGGTGAGTTTGGGTCTAAGGTTGCAGAATTTCTAGAAAGTCTGCCCCCCATATTGTGTGGTGATGGCTTAAAGCTCTATAACCTAAATTAAGTGAAGCTGATAAATTACTTGTATATGTTATAATATGAAATTGAAAGAGAAAAAAGGAAACCTCTTTTAGACCCCATAATTTTCATGTCTACCTAAATATTTAGGGGTAATAGAACCTTTTTTCTTAATTTACTTACCCAAATTGTTAAGTCTTTGTTGATGTGAAAAGAACAGCCAAAACAAGTGAAGTTTTCACATGATTCCAAACTATGGGGAGCTCTAGTTGTTTAATGATTTTCCCTAGAAGAATTACAGACATTTTCAATAATTCCATACCCCAAACCAAATTCAATAATATATTTTAATATACATATAATTAAATCAGGAAATTGATAAATAAATTTATAAAAATAGAATACTTACTTATTTTATTACAATCCTAAAGTGTGATTTGAATTTATGGAGAGAGGGGAAAATAAATGAAATCATTGAACTTGAGATTTTCATTGGAAATGAAAAATTACTTTTACAAATATGGAAAATATAATGTGATGAGCATTCAAAGAGCTTTATTTTCTAAGAATGTAATATTCAATTAAATGGAAGTAAATTAGTGCAAAAAAGGCACAACTCTAAATTTCAATATCTCAGCAACCACTGAATCAAATTCAAGACTTTTTCATCAAAATTAAAGTCAGAATTCTTGAGAATATTCTGTTAAAGAAAATGAGATTATAAGAAACCTAAAACTAATTCCAAGTTTTTTTCAAGTTGAATAAAAATCTGCAAAATGATGGTAAAAATAACAAAAATATGAATTGAATAGGTCCACCATTTTCCAGATAAGAGTCCTACATATTTCTAAGTGTTCATTCTTCACACACCAAAATATATATCAGATAGGCATGAAAAAGAAAAAGGAGATGGTACTTACCCTGATGGAAGGGTGAGAAAAAATAGATTGAGAACAAGTGAAGTTGAGATTTGGGGGAAACTAAATATGGAGCAAGTGAAATGCATAAAGAGTGCACTATGAATGTGCATCAAGTAGATGGAAACAAAAAAAAGTGAAATAGTGCAAAAAAAACAATCAAATTTAAACATCAATATTTTGGCAGCCACAAGGTGCAGGGAAGAATGAATACGTCAGCTGGAAAAATGTGATGATTCAAGAAATGAAAAGGAATTAACTTACTCACAGGGTGAAAAAAAAGATGGCTTGTAGGCAAGTTGTTTTCAGAAATCTTATAGTAACCCATGAAGTAACCTGAAGGGAACCTTAGAGTGAGACTTTGATCTCTGTAAATTTAAAAGCTACCCAAATAGTTCTGAATATCTGAGAAGTCAGGGTGACTTAAAACTCATTCAATAGAAACTTTTGAATGACAAGAGAATTTCTCTACACAAAAACATCAGATTTACTAGTACTTTTAAGAAATTTCAAGTAATATTTTTTCCCAAATTTATACAAAGAGATAAATAATAACTTGAATGGTTAATCTAATGGGTAAGAAAAACTTCCACATGTTGTAATTCCTAATTTATATCATATGCCATCATAAGCAATTCTTCTTCTTATCTTTGAATATTTGTAGGTAAATATTTGTAGAATACATTGAATCAATACATATAAAAATATTAAAGCATCATTTGCATGTATAACTCTATGAGTAAAAATTTCTGAATTTTTCAAAGAAACAGTAGGGATTCCATTAAAATTTTGGGTGAATTTTGAAACTTTATCCAGCCAAAAAACAATTCTGCAAATTTTATGGTACATGAAAACCTCTACATAATTATAGGTATGTATTGTCAGCCAGTAACTTAATGAACATAGTTAAACTAGTCTGATTAAAATAATTTCTCAAATATTAAAATACTTAATTATTAAAATATTATAATATTTATATTTATAATTCTTTAAGTATTATATTGTGTGTATATTATATCAACTATATTATAATAATTGTTATAGCTATTAAATTTGTTTTTAAATTAAGCAAACATTTTATTTTAATTTATTTAAATTTCATTTCATTTTTATAAAATTAATTTATTTTTATAAAAAACTAATTACATCAATAAAAACATACAAATAAGTTAATTAAAAATATGAAAATCTGTAGATCTAAGTCTATGTAATTACTGGGACTCAGACCTTGCTTGAAGTTGGATAGAGGGGGGCCAGGGAGAGCAAGTAAAGAGGCTTTGGTATTTCCTTGAAACTCTAAGGAATTTTTTAACTGTGTTGTTTATTAAACTTAAACTTAAAATATCTTAATTTTATTAAATTATAATTATTTTATTAAAACTTAATTTTATCTTTCAATTTATCTTTTAATTTCAGTCTTAAATTAATTTTATATTAAAACTTAATTTCACTTATCAATGATTTTGTTGACTTCAACAAAATTCATGTTGTATTACAATTTTCTATAAAAGGGGTTCTTTTAAGTTGTTTTTTAATCATATTTTTTCTTAATTTTTTTAAATTTATTTAAATTATATACAAACAGCTTACATTAATTATACAAATCATTTATTTGAATTTATAACTTTTCAACATGAAGAAATAAAAGACAGATTTTATTATTAAATTACTATTCAAATATTCTAAATAAGACTTTTCTCTCTTATCAACATTCTATTATCCTGAAAACTATGTAAAACTACATACTCACCAACCATACAAGCCAACATATATTTTATAATTATAATAAAACTTTCTAACATCAAAATTTGGTTTTTGTTCCATTATTTTAATGGTATTGGTGGTAGTAGAAAGGTAAATAAAGTAAAAAAGTTTTAATAATCAATTAGAATCTATAATATTTGGAACTAATCAATTTGATATTCCATGAAAAATCTCTCTGTTAGTTGGTGTGCCCATTGAAATAAAAAATATTTAAAAAATTGAAATTTTAAAGTAAAAAAAGACTCCCATATTTATAACACCAATTAAATTACATTTTTGAAATAAAATAAGGTAAAACTTGGGTGGTAGTTTTTTCATGTACATGAGGAAAATATTTTAATGATTCACTATAATTTTGATAAATTCTCTTGTATGATTTAACAACAGTCACCTAAATAAAGTGATTTCACATTCTAGAAAGTGCCTCCCTCCTACTAAACTTTCACAGTTCATTCAATGATAATTAACTTCTACAAGGTGATAGATTTTTTTCTTGTAATAAGAAATAATTTTAAATAATATATCAAAAGCATAATAATTTTAAAAATTACAATATATTTTAATATCTGAAAATATATTATTTTCAAGGTATGTTTTAAGGTTGAAATAAATTCTCATCTACAACTAATATAGAAAACACTTCTTTCATAGGTGAAATGGAAGGTGATACATCTTTCAGGTTTCATAATTTCAAACCTTTAGTCAAAAATATCTTCAATGAGATTTCTTTTTTTTTTATTACTGCACTATATATTTTTTGTAATTTATAATGAAATATATTAATCCCATATGAATTAAATATATTTTTATCAGTAATACACAAGAAGTTTAGGAGATAAATTTATTATAATTGAAAGTAATTATTCAATTACTAATAAATTTTAATGATCTTGTCAATTTTTTTCAATATTCAAATTAATTTTGCTCATTCTTTTGACATCCCTGAAACACTATTTTATACAATTTATAATATTAACCCATTTAAAATCTCCTTGTAAGATTAAAAACCTTCTAAGCTTGTGAAAGTATGATTTGAACCATTTTTGATCAAAATATTACAAAAGGCATCCCTTATAAATATAAAAGAACTCAAAAAATGGAAAAAATGATGAAGTTTGACTAGCTACATAAGTAATTACATTTTGGCCCTTTTTTTGCTGCTATATGGTTTTTATTAGCCCTTTTTTTGCCCCCACAGGGACCCCATCAGGCCCAACTGGGAGCCAAAAAAGGGCTAATAATTTGTCAACTTAGTTGACATTAAAAATTTTCAACTTTTGTTATGAAAATTTTTTACCATGCCCACAGATTTGACTATCTTTATCTCTTTACAAAATTAAACATTTTATTGTATTTATTATATTTTTTTGCTTTTTTCCTTTCCATGATACCCCATAATCATATATTTATTTGATTTCAAATCAATGAATCACATACTGACCCATTATTCAAAAAAAATTAACTAAAAAAAATTTGCAGCAAAATTTTCAGCCTAGATATTCCCAGGACTGAGTAAAATATGCATATAAAATATGCTAAACACATGTATTACATATGGTGACAATAAGTGAAGGTATAAAATATGTATACATAAGTGAAATAAGTCATTTAATACAATATATGCCATTATAATACTTTAAATACACACATATATCCACCTTTTATAGGTCTTATGTACTTAATATTAGGTATGAATATGTTAGGGTCATCTTAAGAGCCTTAGAAATAAGGTCACAAAATTTTAAAGTGGTCTTAAAGCTGTTGTTTTCATTATTATAGTGAAATAATGATTAAATGTGCTTCAAATTACTTAAAGTTGAATATATGCACTATAAATTTAATAATATTAAAATTTCACTTTGACAGATCAATTTTCCTTATTTAGGAATATTGATTTGGCTACTTAAATTTATAAAAATAACAGATCTAAAAATTGTTTTTTATGCTGGAAATGGCTTATGTGTACTGGCCTTATGCTGTGTGCTTTTATCCCACATGCATAGCTTCATTTTTACAAAGTTAGTAACTTCAAAATAAAACTACCCCAAAGTGTATTTTCCATATGTGTAAACATGCTAAAATAAGTGAGGCACTTATTTAGAGTCTTACATTCATTATTAGTGCATTGACCTCATTATATGCACTAATTACATTAATAAACTCAAGATTAGCACACAGATTTCACTAAAATGCTAAAATTTCCTATTTAGTCAAAGATTCACCCTTGAAAGTTCCTTAAAAGAGTCTGCATTTAGTCACCCCTCATTTCACGTTGTATTTTTGGTTTCTCAATGGTTTCTCAGGCTATATTGGTCATTTTTAAATGGGGATTTCACATAAAATTCTCTTACAATTAATGTCTTAATTTCTACTGTTGATATCTCTTAATTAGACATTATTTTTAGATTCTTTCTCCCCTTAATTAGTCTTTTATTTTAAGAATTTCACACATATATTCTCTTTTAGGTTTATTACCTTATTTTGATGGATTAACCCATGTTATTCTTGTATTTTGGTGTGTGATATGATTCTTCTTTTGTTCTTGGATGATCCTTGGGTTGATGGGCATGTTTAATTTCTAGATTGGGGTGTCATTGGCTATTTAAAGGATTGGTAATCCAAGGGGGAACATTGGTGAATTTATTGGTATAAATGGACAAGGTTTTTGGGCTTTTATTCTACATTCTTTTAAATCACATTACAATTATATAACCAAACCATTACAATAAATACTCATTAGTACTGTTAGTTTCAGCCTATTTATCCCCAGGACTTAGTATTTCTTATGTTTAAAATAAGATAACCTCTATTTCTTAAAGCTTATAAGTTAATATCATTGTTATTATGCTTATATATATATTTATTACACTAATATATGACTTATATGAATTTAAATAGCTTATCTATAGCCCCATAATACTTATTAAGGTGCTAATGTGTTCATAATATACTTATCTTAAGTGATATTAATTATTTAGAGACATACATAAGCTTATATGTATGCATAAATCTCATATTCAGTGAAATATGCAGTTATACCATGTATATATATAGGTCTATATGTGGGTTTAACCCTCTAAATAGCCCATAAAATTTATTTTTCTGCTTTTTTTATGTCATATGGACATAATTAATGGACTCACCATGCCTAAACAAGCATATACACCTTTTTCAGGCACATATATCCAGTTTGGACAACTTAATCTGCTTCCTTTAATGGATTTTCACAGATTTATGGATTGGAATATTATTACTGGGTTCATGTGGATTCTTGAAGATGTTATTGGGTGATTGGAAAGTTTATTTGTTTTATTTATATGCTTTGGGTTTCATTTTATTCACTTTGGATGAGTTATTTTATATTTTTCCTTATGGCATCTGCTTTTATCTGTTTTCTCTATTTATGGTATGGGTGTATTATACCATTAATTGTGATGGAGGGTCCTTACTGGAGGTCTGGGTGTTGAAACTTCTTGAAGTGGATACAATGGAGAGATGATGAGCCCTCACAGTGTTGTAATTTCTGGGGATAGCAGTGACATCATCTGGATTGAAGGTCTGTGCACTCCAGTAGATTTTGGTATAAGTAAAGGAGGATTTGATGGGTTATTGGACATCAGTTACTTACTACATATAAAATAAACATTTAAAAAAAATTATTAACATATACAAAACTTACTTACTAAAAATCAAATAAAAATTATTAAACAATTTTTAACATATAAAAATATATTTAAAAGCCTTTATAAATTGATATTATCTTTATATTAGCTATAACTATATTTTATTGGCCTATTTTCCACCACTAGTCTGCACCAATCCAAATATTGTGAGTTAACAATTGAGAATAACAGTTTTATTAGTCTTTTCCTGAGGTTAAATCTATAAATAATTTATAAATAAGTCGTAGGACTATTAATACTTACTATTAAATCATACTTAAGTACTAGCATACACTGACAGTTAAAGTCTTTTAAATATTGTTTTAAATAATTAGTTCTATTTTTATACCAACTGTAAGGTTTATACTACTTATAATAGTAGGTTTCATTTCTGGCAAATCTGCACTTAACTCAAGTGCAGATTTCAAACCAAATAAGCACTTAAATTTTTCTAAAAAGGTACTTATTTCAAAAATGGGTGTCAGTTATGACCTCAAATCAGCATATTTTTCCCAATTTTTTTCACAGCCACATGTTGGCCACATCATCACTTTCTTTCTCACCCTGTACCTGTCATGTGTGACACCCAGACCTCAATCCTCTCATCAATCCTTAAAAAACACCCCTCACTGAGATTTTAATCATTTTATTGTGAAATTTTAACCAGACATTTTTTTCCCTTCTTTTTTTATGTTTTCAACCTCTTGATCTCTTTTCTTGTAACATAAAAGTTTAATAAGGCCTTTCAGAAAATTGAACACTCAAAAGGCAACTCAAAAAAAGCTACATCACAAAGTTCTTACCATAATGCAAGCCCCTCACCTGAGAAATCAAACTCTGGAAAGCTAAAAAAAGGAAGATTATCTCATCATTATCAACTTACTCAGAATTAAATTAAATTATGATGCATTTTATGGATGTGAGAAATCCACCCAAATCAGATTTCCACCTTCATCAAAGTTCAATGGCTTCTTGTTGATGGCAAATGAAGAAAAAAATAAAAGAAAAGGGAGAATTGACATCAATCCTAAGAAATTGAAGGAGAGGTACAAACATTATTAATCAAAATGTAAAAAGGCTCATTTCACTTCAACTTCCACTAGCTTTTGTATTGATGATTATTATTTGGAGACTTGAATTACTAATTTTTCCAAAAATCTCAATGTCATGCATCTTCTCTATGACACTACTCAATATAGGGGGTGGACTTGCTAGCAAGTCCCCAACCTGAACTCAGATCAAACTCAGATCAAACTCAGACTGAACTCATACTGAATCCATACTGAACTCTACTTGAACACACACCTAAAACTGCTCTTCTGAGTGGTGTTCATCTCTTATTGTATGGTTCCTTTGTCAACATCTCAATGTGTGTTCAATATGTGGTGATTTTGGGTCCAAGGTTGCAGACTCGCTAGCAAGTCCACCCCCCCATATTGTGTGGTGTGAGGAGATGGATATTCTTTTTGGTTCCTGATTTAATATTTACTTTTTATCTTATCAAAAATAGTTATATAATGAGATTTTGATAACACTGTTTGTCCTTACTGGACTCTAAAATATTGTACTTTTGGAATTTCCTATGGTAAAATAATACTTATACCCGTGCAAAAATCCTCATAACCAACATAATTTTATCCCCTCACCACCATTTTTCATTTCTAAATAGAGCTAATTCATTGAAATTCTATATCTTTTTGAAAAATTTGGCAATAACCTCCCTTGAATTTTATTGAAGCAAGGGGTGGGTATCATCAAATTTTTCTAAGTCATTAATTTGGCATATCATATTTGAAAATTTGGCAATACCCTCCCCTGAATTTAATTGAATTAAGGAGTGAAAATCACCAAAATTTAATATAATTCCCTTAATTAATGAATAAATAGATAAAATAAGTCAAATTCACTAGTTTTAAAGTAATGACAATTCCTCAAGCCAAATTGAAGACAAGTCTAGAAACTAATTCTGGGACTTTCCACAACTATTGACTAGAGGAACCCCATGAAACAATTTAATGTTGTCATGATTACCTTTTATACAACACAAGGTTGTTGGCTCATTAATTAAGTTTAGTAAATTGAAATATCAGATTTATTTATAAAAAATTCATGAAAGAATAATTATTATTTGATTAATTTACAAATCCCCATACTTTTTTTATCTACCTAAAGGTTTATAAATTTATAAATTTTACCTTCTTTTTTTACCTTGTTGATTCATTGGACTAACTTTTGAATTGTCTGATAAGAGCAGCAAAAATGAGTGAAGGGTTAGAAACATGAAAATGGTAAGAAAAAGAAAAAAACACACCTTTATGAAAGGGCAGAATAATAAGTAAAGAAAAATCTCATTTGATGAATCTGGAAGGATAAATGCATGGTGTAAATGTTTTGGTATGCATTATGAAATAAAAAAAAGTGAAATTAAGAATAAAAAAACTCAAATTTAAAGGTCAATATCTCAGCAACCACTGAAGAAAATTCAAATTTGTTTGCAGGAAATGAAAGATAGGCTTCAGAAGTATCTTCAGCTAAAAGGACAGTAGATTTGAATAAACCTAACCTTAATTCTGACTCTGATTTTAAAAATTGTACAAAAACTTGGAAAGTGATGATGAAAATTCAAAAAAGAGGGAGATAAAGGCCTAGATAATCATCAGATAAAAGTTTCAGAAGCCTTATTCTCTTATTATGCAATATAAAAACATGAAATAAATTAAGTGAAATTTGGAAAAAATGGCTCAACTTTAAAGGTCAAAATCTCAGCAACCACTGAACCTAATTCAAAACTGTTTGCGGGAAATGAAAGATAGGCTTTAGTTTAATCTTCAGTTAAAGGAAACTTGATTTAAATAAACCTTACCATAATTTGGTATAAAAACATTAAGGAAAAAAAGTTAAAATGGGAAAAAAGGCTCAACTTCAATGGTCAATATCTCAGCAATCACTGAACCAAATTCAAATCTCTTTGTGGGAAATAAAAGATAGACTTCAGGAGAATTTTCAGCTAAAAATACATTAGATTCAAAGATACCTCACCCTAATTCAAAGTCTGATGTTCAAAATTTTACAAAAACTTGAAAAGTGATAATGAAAATGACCAAATGAGGAGCTGAATAAGTCCACTGTTATCCAGATATGAGTCCTACATATATTTAAGTATGAAATTTATAAAGAAAGAAAGGTATATCATATATAAATGAAAAAAGGAGATGAAAATTAACTTTATTGAAAGGTAGGAAAAATAGAGTGAGAAAGAGTGAAGTTGGAGTTTAGGGGAAGTTGAATATGGAGCAAGTGAAATGCTTAAAGAATGTGCAATTTATGTGTTTCAATGACATGGAACCAAAAAAAAAGTGAAATAGGGGAAAGGGGGAATAATGACCATTCCAAGAAGTGATGAAGAGTAGGATGATGGAGCTAAAAAAAGAAAGAAAAGAGGGAGAGAAAAAAAAGGTTAATTTTACCTTGAAAATAAAAAAATAAACACTTATTAAAAAAATTTATATAAAAAAAGAAAAAAACCAAAAAAAATATTTAGCAAATATTTAAGGAAAAATGAAAAAATGACTTACCTGGAGAGATGAGTTGAAAAAACAATTGACTTCAAACTATTTGAGGGATGAAAGAGGAGAGGAGGAAATGGATATGAGTGATGAAAGAAAAAAAGATTGACTGAAATATTATGCAATTGCAGAAAATATGTGATTTCATGTTGAGTTGATGAAGGAAAACAAAGAGACTTGAAAAAAAGAGACTATAACAGAAAATTCTAAATCAAAGTCAATATTCAAATAAAAATTACCATTCTAAGGAAGAATTCCTGAGAAGTACTGAAAAACTTTATAAAACTGTGTAAAGATAGGTTAAGAAGTGTTTGGATGATGTACTTGGGGGTATGAAGTACTTGAGGCTTTTTTGGAAGAAGGTAAAATTTCCTGGCCACTTTTGATAAAAATAGAAAATCTTCTTCAAGATCAGAATCAGAATCCCAATCAGAGTCCAAGAAGAGATCAAGAGCTGTGAAACTCATTGCTTGATGTAGCTTATCATGATTTGAGAGTGAGGAAGGCTTGGCTCTTATATGTTATAAAAATGTAAATTATGTACAATGTTTTGAGTTATAAAGTGTTATGCTTTGGAGTGCTGTGTATGAATAGGATGATGCTGAAAAATCAGTGAAATGAGACATTAGGGGGTGTCAGTTCTGGCAAATCCGCACTTAACTTAAGTGCGGATTTCAAACCAAATCAGCACTTACAAATCAGCACTTAAATTTTGCAAAAAAGTCACTTATTTCAAAAAAGGGTGTCAGTTATGACCTCAAATCAGCACTTTTTTCCCGTTTTTTTTCACAACCACATTTTGGCCACAAAACATCCCTTCCTTTCTTACCCCATCCCTGTCACATGTGACACACTGACCTTCCTCGCTACCTACCCATCAATCCTTGGCACACCCCCCTTCCTGACATTTTCAATATTTTGACCAGGCATGTTTACATTCTTTTTTACTTATTTCTTCTACTTTTTAATCTTTTTTCTTGTTATGTGCCAGTTTCATAATGCCTCCCAGACATTCCAAATCTCAAAAGGTAACTCAAAAATCTGCTTCGTCACAAAAGTCTCCTCATAAAGCAAGCCCTACACCTGAAAAATCAAAGGCAGGTTCAGGTCAGCTTAAAAAGGATGATTATCTCATCATAATAAACTTCCTTAAAATAAAATCAAATTTTGAAGCATGTTTTGGATTTGAAAAGTCCACTTGTATTGGATGTCCACCTTCTTCAAAGGCTAATGGCTACTTGTTGATGGCCAATGAAGTAAGGAAGAAAACAAGGGGGAGAATCGATATCAATCCTAAACAAATGAAGGAGAGATTTAAGAGTTACCATTCAAAATATAAAAAGACTCATCATGCTGCAAATGAAACTGGCTTTGGTATTGACAATGATGATTTGGAGATTGGAATTACTACTGTTTCCAAAAAGCTCAATGTCATGTGTCCTTTCTATGAGGAAATGGATAATCTTTTTGGCTCCCGGGTTGATGTAAACCCTTGGTTTCTACACGATACTACTAAGCATATACCCTCTGGATCCAAACCTTCCTATAATCCTCCCAACACACCTTTACTTGAAGAAGATCAATCCCCTCCACCTTCTAACTATAGTTCAGCTGAAGATGATCCCAACTATCAAGCAGAACAATTATATCGCAGAAGATCTGAATCCTCAGAGGCCCAAAATTTAAATGTATGTTTACTTTTTGTTTTTTCTTCAATTATTCTCTGAATTTCTCTTTCTTTCTAGTCTCCTCCTACTCAAACTCAATCTCCATTAAATAATCTCAATTCTGGAAATGTGAATCCCACTTTAGAAGCTGCTTTAGATGAACTTCCTGAAGCCTCTTGTTCAAACTCCAAGCTAAAGCGTCGAGCCTCAACTTCAATGAACTTGAAACATCTATTAAAATGTGGTAATACTTCAACAAGCTCATTTGGCTCCCTTGAGTATTATTTTGAAAAAAAAGATATAAGTAAGTTTCGTTTACTATATATCTTAATCATTCACTCATTTATTTATTTATTTCAATTTAATTTTCTCAGCGAAATCAACTATTGCAAATAATGCCCTTGACTTTGAGAAGATGAAGTTTGATCATATGCTAAGGAAAGATCAGCAAGCCTTAGATTTGGAAGAAAAAAAATTTGAGGTAGAGCAGATGGAAAGAGTAAATGACCGTCAATTTCAAAGAGAAATGGCTACTTGTGAATTGGAAAAACAAGAGAGTTTTAAAAAAAAAGATTTCATTATGGAATGTGTTAAAAATGGCCAATCTTATGAGGACATTAGAAAATTACTTGACCTTTTCAATTGATAAATTGTTTTTCTAGTTAATTTAATTTTGTTTGATTTCTTTTTGTTAATATTTTCTTATATGCTGACTTATAAAAGGAAAAGAATATAGTACGTTATTTTTGACAAAAATTTGAATGTATAATAAAAATTTTCTATCTTTACTTTCTAGTCAATAAGTTTGCTTATCTAAATTTTTCTAAGTCATCAATTTCACATGTCAGATTTAAAAAATTGGCAATGCCCTCCCCTGCATTTTATTGAAACAAGGGGTGGGTACCACCAAATTTTTCTAAGTCATAAATCTTACATGTCAGATTTAAAAAATTGGCAATACCCTCCCCTGCATTTTATTGAAACAAGGGGTGGGTACCACCAAATTTTTCTAAGTCATCAATTTCACATGTCAGATTTAAAAAATTGGCAATACCCTCCCCTGCATTTTATTGAAGTAAAGGGTGAAAGTCATCAAAATTTAATATAATTACATAAATTAATTCATATATAAATAAGATATGTCAAATATACTACTTTTAAAGTAATGACAATTCCTTAAGCCAAAATGCAGATCAAGTCTAGAAACTAGGTTTGGGACTTTCCACAGGTATAGTCTAGAGGAACCCCATGAAACAAATTAATGTTATCATGATTACCATTTATACAACACAAGGTCGTGGGCCCATTACTTTAATTTCATAAATTGAAATATCATATTTATTTATTAAAAATTTATGGAAGAATATTAAATATTTGGTGACTCTACAAATCCCCATACTTTTTAGATATACCTAAAGAATGTTTAAATTTATTACCTTTTTCTTCTTTTTTTAACTTGTATATTTGTTGGATTAACTTTTGACTGATCTGGAAAGAGCAACCAAAATGCGTGAAGTCTTGACAAGATTCCAAACCTGGAGGAGCCTTTGTGGTTTGGTGATTATCGTAAGAAGAATTCCAAACTGTTTCGATGATTCCATTTCCTAATCCAAAATCGATTATACATCTATGATCCGGGAAATATAATCCATGTCCTTTAATTTTAGCAGCTGATGGAATAGGTTGTCCAGTGATAGGATGAATATATGTGAAAATTCCATAAGTGAGGTAATTGGCATCATTTGAGTCGGTGTGAATTCGATTATTAAATCCAGAATGAGTGATTATAACATTTGAAAACATTAGATAATCTCTGCTAATATCTTCCCATTCAGAGTCGCACCAGTTTGGTATTCCAGATCTCATAGCAACTTCATGATTTTTTTCAAAAGCTTTATTGAAGAGTTTTTTAAGTCGAAGAGCAATAAATGAATTAAATGAAGGTAAAGTATTCCATTTTCGAAAATTATTATCTAATTCAGCTTTAGATAAAGATCTGAGTAAAGAATATATGCCTATTTGAATTAAATTCAGTAAAATGATATTAAAAAATTCTGAAAAATCTTTAAACATACCAAGAGAAAAACCTTTAACAAATCCTGGTCTCCATCCAATTCCAATCATGATTCCACCCAACAAATTCTTATTCCTTAAAGATAAGCGAACCAAAGCCATTTGATAGAGTGTTATGATGAGATCACAGAGTTGATTAACTGATTCATCTTTTAAACCATTAAAAGAATGGTTTTCGTAAATAAATTGAGGTTTGAAAGTATTATTAATAACAGCTTTAACTTCATCACCTCCAGTTTCAGTTAAATATTGTATATTTTCAGGTAACGTTTTCGGATATTTTTTTTTCTTTCAACTTTAGTTTTATAGTACTTGATTTTTGAAATATGGCCAAATAATTGATCCAAGTGAATTTTTATTTTATAATTTCTTTTATTTCGATACTGTTCATTTTTTGACAATGTTTTAGATGATGATTGAAAAGAAGCTGAATTTAAAGATGATAATGAAGTTTAAGAAGATGAGAGTGAGGTAAGTGGTGAATCTGAAGTTAAAGTCATGTATTTTTCTACTTAAAAATTTGTTACTTTTCAAACACCCAAAATTATACATTAAAAAAAAACTCACTTAATTTAAATTAAAAAATAAAAATTCCTCAAAAGACTAATGAGAATTTTTTTTATTTCACTTGAACTTAATGAATATTTTTCTCTAAAATTAAAAAATCAAAATCAAAAAACAAAAAAAAAAATCAATAAACTGTTAAATTTTTTTAACACTTCCCCATTCCCCTAAATTCCCCTCTCCAAAGCCCTCTCCCACCTCCCAAAAACCCTTGGAAAACCCCCCCTCCAACCCCCACCAAATCCCCCAAATCCCCCCTCCAAATCCTCCAAATCCCCCAAATCCCCCCTTCAAATCCACCTCCAAATCCCCTCCAAACCCCCCTCCAAATCCCCCTCCAAACCCCCCTGCAAATCCCCCTCCAAACCCCCTGCAACCCCCCCCCCAAACACCCCCTTCAATCCACCTCCTTTCACCCCCTCCAAACCCCCCCTAACCCCCCTCCAAATCCCCCTTGAAACCCCCCCAATACGTCCCTCTAAACCCCCCTAACCTCCCCTCCAACTTACTTAACGATTCACTAACAAATCGTTAAGTTAATGATCGATTGCTGCTAATCGTTCATTAACTTAATGATTTGCTAACAAATTGTTAAGTTAACAAACGATTCACTGCAATCGTTCGTTAACTTAACGATTCGTTAGCGAATCGTCAAGTTAATGAACAATTTGGTGCAATCGTTAAGTGAAGTTTAAGGGGGGGTAGGAGGGATATGAGGGAGGATTAGGGGGTGTTTTGAGGGGGATAGGAGGGGGGGTTAGAGGCGGGTTTGGTGGGGATTTGGAGGGAGGATTTGGGGGATTTGGAGGGGGGATTTGGGGGATTTGGTGGGGGGTGGAGTGGAATGAGGGGAAGATATGAGGAGATCAAGAAGGGGGAGAAAGGGAGAGATGAGACCAAAGAGGGAGAAAAGGGAGGTTAGAGTGAGCCAAGGAGGGGGGAATAAGGCAGCCAAAGGGGGGAAAAGGGGGATGTATCCATTCCAAGGAGAGGGTAAAGGTGGGAAAAAGACCAGGCCAAGGGGGGATAAAGAGAGAAAAGAGGGAGAGAAAGAGAGAGAAAAAAAAGGTTAATTTTACCTATAAATTTAAAAACAACCACTTACAAAAAAAAAACCAAAAAAAAAAAAACCAAAAAACCAAAACAAAAAAAAAAAATTAGCAAAAAATTAAGTAAAAAGAATAAAATGACTTACCTGGAGAGATGAGTTGAGAAAAAAGAAATATAAGTGAAATTGATTGAGTGATGTAGGAAGAGAGGAGAAAACGGATATGAGTGAAGAAAAAAAAGAGAGTGACTGAAAAAATATGCGATTTCATGTTGAGTTGATGAAAGAAAACACAGAGAGAAAAAAAAATAAGACTTTAACAGCAAATTCAAAAACCAAAAAAATATGCAAAAAAATTTACCATTCTCAGTGAATAACACATGCAAATTGATCATTTGAAGAGAATGAAAAAAAAAATTAAAATTGCGTTGAAAAATGTTGGAGTGTTATTGGAAGAATTTTTGCCCTTATACTAGTTGATTGAGAAATAGAAGTGTTGGATATAGTCGGAGGTGAATCAACTTTTTCATCTTCATACAGCTCTAACCATTTATCTTTGAGGTCAGCAAGTAGGTTATGAAGTATAGTGCAACACAGAATCCAGTTGATCACCGCCTCCATTTCAGATTTATTTCTAAGAGGACTTCTTAATTCCCTTAAACTAGAAAAACGGCCTTTCAAGATTCCAATAGAATGTTCAATACGGACTCTTGACTTTGCCAAATGATTGTTGAATTTGGAATTTTGACTGTCTTCTGAAGCTGCTCCCCGAAAAGCAGGAAGTACATACTTTCCATTCACATAAGCAGAATCTGCAAGAAGATACTGATCTTCATCAAAGAATTTTTCAGGTTCATTTGAAATATGCATTCTTTGGAAGACGTAGGAGTCATGACATGAGCCAGGATAGCCAGCAAAGAATGATATAAACTTTTTGTTTACGTCACATATAAGCTGAACATTAATTGAATATCTATAAAGAAGATATATTTGTTTGTGTTAGTTTCAAAGAGGATGAAAGGAGTTAAAAATAATCTACCTCTTTTTATGGTCAAAGTAATTGTTTCCACCTTGAGCAGGTTTCTGGCTCAAAGGAATAGTAGTACCATCAACAAAACCAATACATCCTGGGAAGCCCTCTGCTTGCATAACCTGAGATGATTCAAGTCGCTCTTCTTTTGTTGGCCAGGTGAGAAGTTGAGATTCCAAGGAGTTGATGGCAGTGATACATTGTTTGGTATAAGTGTTAAATGAACCATCCCCTAAATCAAAGACATTTTCTAAACGTTTCAAAGCGGCTCCATTACCATTTGAACCCAAACGACATAGTGTTATGGCCAATTGAATTGACGGATGTTGTTGTTCTTTTTGAGAATTATTGTGAAATATGGGATGATCCTGAATAATCTCAAGCAATTTAAGGAAAAATTCCTGAGAAGTCCTGAAAAGCTGTCTAAAACTGGGTGTAGATAGGTTAAGAAGTGTTTGGATGGTGTACTTGGGGGTATGAAGTACTTGAGGCTTTCTGGGAAGAAGGTAACGTTTCCTGGCCATTTTTGATAAAACGACAAAATCTTCTTCTAGATCAGAATCGGAATCAGAGTCCAAGAGCAGTTCAAGAGCCATGAAAGTCATTGCTTTATGTAATTTATCACGATTTGAAAGTGAGGAAGGCATAACTCTTATATGATATGATATGAAGATGTAAGTGATGTACGATGTTTTGAGTTATGAAGTGTTATGCTGCGGAGTGCTGCGTATGAATGGGATGATGCTGACAAATCAGTGAAATGGGACTTGATGGTGAAATCAGCACTTTTGGTTGAGAAAGTGCGGATTTGAGTGAAATAAGTGACTTATTTCATTTTGAAATCCACCAGTATTGGGGCTAGTGTGTTTTGGAAATCCGCACTTATTTAAGTGCGGATTTGGTCAAATTTAAGTGCGGATTTGCCAGAACTGACACCCCCTATTATGGTGAAATCAGCACTTTTGTTTGAGAAAGTGTGAATTTGAGTAAAATAAGTGACTTATTTCATTTTGAAATCCACCAGTGTTGGTGCTAGTGTGTTTTGGAAATCTGCACTTAAATAAGTGCAGATTTTTAAGTGTGGATTTACCAGAACTGACACCCCCTAATAAGTGAGATTAAATTACTGAGACCATTAAACTTAATTATATTCTATTACTTTATTGGATTTAGACAACACTATTCATACTAGACCATTAAAATCTTATAGGCAACTGACTAATCAAGCTATTCATGTCTCTGCACTTGAACTTAGCCTGACAAAAAGTCACTATACCCTTTAAATTTCATAAAAAAATTCTTGTTTCAAAAATTTATCTTTCAATAAAACATTTGATGCTGAGTGCCTTCTTTAGACATGAATTGAATTTATTTTATGAATTTTCACATACACTTTGTGTTGGTGTGGCTTCAGTAGATGGAGAAATGGTTAGTAGTGATGGGCCTGAATTTTCACCTGTTTTTGGTGAATAGTGTGGCAGAGGTAATTTTTCAGTGCCCCCAGATTCTTGAAGAACCAAGGTTTCCAAGCCCAAACTTTTTGTTGAATTTTTTTGAATTCAAGGGATTTTTTCATTATTTTTTAATTTTTCTTATTGTCTTTATGCTTGAAATGTGATTTAAGTCATTGTCACGTGCCACGTGACACTCGAGGCAAAAGCAGCTCATTAAATCAATAATACAGAGGTCTAAATTCATTCTCGAAGTGCAGAAAGCAATTCTCCATAGCAACTGCAACTTTCCTTTGTGTACTCACTATTCAATCGCGCTAGTCTAAACCCTAAATCTAAATTAGTCAATCTCTCAATAGTGTGTCTTAGTCTTTTTCTCAATAAGCGATGCACAGCGCAATAGTCAATGTAATAGTACGCTAAAAGGTTTATTAAGAGTCTGTGAATTATTAAAAAGGGGTAGTGAGTATGGACGGAATGGTTAGTGGAGGATTAAGGGGTTAACGGATGTTAGTGAGGAGGGTCCAGGTGTAACGGGTGTATTTTTTAATGGTCTGTGGTGTGTGGAATAGTAGATGGGTATGAGGTCAATGCGAGGAGGATTAAAGGATATAAAAGGGGTTGGGTTTTGGTTTGACATTCTTCAGAATTAAATTATAAAACATATTTATAGTTAATAGTGGTAAAACTGCAAGTTAAATCATTGTTATTGTACATTTCCTTTTTCCCTCAATAATCATTTCTAAATTTAAATCTTTGATTGTTGAGTGTTACAACCCTTTGTGAGATTCTAAGAATATTAGTATTACTTTAAAATATATTAAGATTCTTCTTGAATATAACTCGAAGCAGTAGCTCTTCCTTCGAGTCATCTTCGAATCAATTCCTCGAACAATTCCTCTGTGCTTTGAAGAAGTCTCTAAACCCCTCATCTCACTTTCAGGAACATCCTCGACCTTGTGCATAGGTCGTCCGGTGACAGTCATGTTCCAAAAAGATGCAGTGTCTTTTCTATCATTTGACTTAATTTCCATTTCTCCAGCTCAACTAGTCAGTTGGAACTCAAGAAAAATCACTTTTGACACATCTGATTAATTGAAAAGTAAAACTAATTCATTTCAGTTAAAAAAGGAACACTCTGTTATTTTCTTTCATGTAACTTATAGTTTATCTACAAATTTTGAGACTTCAACCAAATTAATAAGCAAAATATTCACTAGGGTTTATCAAAAAATAAAAAATATGAATTATTTTATTATGAAAAACAGGTCACGTGAGGAAAAGATGTTGCATCTTTTCTACTTACATGACTTTATTCCAGTTCCACTGGTAAAAGTTTTCATATGGACCACAAACTTTCGCAATCTTATTTTTCATGTGGTCTATCTGGAAACTTGAACTAGAGACATTGGAATAAACTCACGCAAGGAAAAGACGCAGTGTCGTTTGCACAGATGACTCAAATCTCAAATCAATAATGAAAACAATCAGAAAAAAAATTCAAAAAATTCAAATAAATTCAAAAAGTCAAAAAAATTCAAAAAAAAAACTTAAAAAAACTCTAAAAATTTAAAAAATGTAAAAAAATTTCAAGAAAATCATATAAATTCAAAAAATATTACAAAAAAATGAAAAAAAAAAATTTAAAAATCAGTGGATCTTCAGTATGAAAGCAGGGCTTTCTTGTGGTTAAGGTTTCAAATTCATGCTTGCACTAGCTGGGAAGTTACAGAAAATATCATCTTGAGAAATTTAAATTATAAAAAAACACATGGATGAAATAAAAATTTGATGAGATATTGTAAATTTTCATAAGAAAGATATTGAGAATACATATATGTTTCATGGTGGCCATGTGACAAGTTTGGGAGATCTTGGAAAACTAAAAGTGGCTACAGCAAATTTCTCTTCACTATACACAAGTAGGTTGAACGCTGCGAAACAGTTGAGAAGATTACAACGTCGAAGGCTTTTTTTTTTTCTTCTGGTGAGTGAAGATTGAGTTTGAGTTGAAGTCTGGATATAATTGTTTATTCATTTTTTCTATACTATTTTGCAAGATAGATCAATATATTTACATTTTTACGAGTATTTTAACTATTGAAGGATTATTCCTTTATCAATGAGGTAATTCTGATGAAATTTTTAAATCATCTTTCATTTTTATTATGCATCGTTGTTTGATTTTTTATATTTCCTTAACGAGTTCATAATATCCCTCACTTATTGTAGTCAAATTTGTTATTGTTGGTTACTTTTGATCATTTCCTTATAATTTTTCCTTAGTGACTAAGAGATCGAGACCTCCCATTGTTTTTTTTTTTTTTTTGTAGTATATTCCCTAGTGTCATTGTGTTTTTTGATCACATGATAACAAAAACAAAAACCAATAAAAGCGTTAAGAGACACACCTTCCTAGGTACTTTTAGCTTTATTCATCTATTCTCCTCTCCTATCATTTTTCTTTTACGCTTTTCGCATGCTTCCTCTCAGATTTCATAATGCTGTAATTCTAAATTTTTCATATCTTTTACATCAATAGACTTTTACTTTCCAGACCCCTTCCATTTTCAGAACTCAAAAGTGTTTCTCATAACGATATTCCTTCACATAAGCGACAAGTATGCACACCTTTTCAGAAAAATATATTTTGATTGTTTAAAATTTCTCATTGCGTCAAGCACTACAACAAATTAACTAAAGTGTTAGAATACATTTTCGTAATAATTCTGTTTTGTAATAAAATGGAAGGCATTTAAAAAGCACTTTACAAAAGTGCCGAAAGAAAACAATACAACCAGGGTAGACTCTAAGTTATATATAGGCCTTTTTCTACACTTTAATCAATCCGGTTTTAATCTTTTGCGTTTACCTTACAATTATTTAGATGTTACATTACTTTTGAATTCTATCTGTCAAGTGTGATAGTACTTGTTACTACGCGTATTATTAAGATGGAGAGGGCTAAAAGGATTGTTCTATCTGATGTTGATAGATTGATACCGACTCGTAGATCCTCGAGAAATGTCTCCAGCTGATGAGATTGTTTGAAATATTCCATCCAACACTTGAGACGCCACGAGTGTATCGCTGGAGACAACGTTTTCATCATCTTTGAGCGCGACAAATTTTCTAGGTTGCCTGACGGCTCTATCAACTTTGATGCTATCAAAATCCAGCCCAGATTCCCAGTCTTCTTCGAAATCCGTTTTTCCCTGTAGTGGTTTGTTCTGGTTTTCTTTGTCGACCTGATTGGAAGTACAGATAGGGGTCGTAAGGTTTGTTGAACTACTTGAAGCTGGACCTTCTGAGCATTTATTGGGTGTTTTCCGCTTTGTCAATCTCCTATGTGCCATTTTCTGACTTTCCTGATATTTTTTATTTTCAGCGGTATATTTAATTCCAAATAACGCGAGTGCCGAAGGTCTAACTTTATTTTTCTTCGAAATCCATTTCATCGTTGCCTCCGGAAACTTCACTCTTTTAATAGTTGAGGTTTTAATTGAGTAAATTTTGGATGTGATGATGTTTTTTTTTTCGGTAGCTTTCGAGTTAGATGATGGTGAGATTTGATTTTCAGGCTTAATGATTGTACCTAGCTTGCTAAAATCATTTTCTTCTTGGATGTTTGCTTCGGGTATGACATTTGGTTCATCCTCACGTGTTTTATGACAATGCTTTTTGGATGATGGTGAACAATCAGCTCTTTTCTTTTGCGCAGTAACACCACTTGAATGTTCGGGAAGAAGAATACCATAAAGTTTATCATTCCTAACGCCGGAACAGTGGGAAATAGTCTTTGATTTGATTATCTGGTAGTGACCTGAATTGTGATGAGAATTGAAGAATTTCTCTGAACTGAAACTAGACGAAGCGGATAGTGACTTCGAGTTATTCAATGGTATCGATTTTGTACTCGGAAGTGGGGGTAAGATAAGTGTATTTTGTCTTTCAGTGGTTATCTGAGTAACTCTCTTCTCAGCAGGTATCTCTCGTTGATTAGTCGAAGGAAGAATGTTCAGCTCAACTTTATTTTTGCTTATGACGTTTTCTGCATGTTTAGCTGGTTCAAACTCGACCTTGGATTGTCTGTGTATAGCTTGAGGGAGATTTTCTGCTGTTTCAGTTGGAAATGAAGATTTAGAAGGAATGATATCTGTAGTCACTTTATTCGCAACATCCGCTTTTGCCCTCTTCGCTTTTTTTTCCGTGGAATGCTTGACAAGTTTAGGTCCCGCTCCGTTCTTTTTTTCATAGACAAATTGTTCTCGGAGGCTCAAAATAAGCATTGAGCTATTTTTTTAATGGCACCATTTTTCAAAAAAAGAAGAAGAAATTTTAGTGAAGTCACTGAAAAGGGTATATAATCCAAAAATTTCGCATGAAAGCTAGAATTTTTCTTTGTCAGAGGGAAGAATCTAATTATCGGAAAATATTTTCTTACCAATACTTTTTGGGATAGCTGAAAATTTTCATGTTCATAGTTAAATATTGATTGCAGATTAGTTTTTTGATTTCTTTAGGGCTTGTCGGAGTAATAAGGTCGCTGGAGCAATTTATGGAAGATATATATAAATGATATCAAGTGTGGAAGGTTTTATTACCATTATATTTAGTGATCACTATAAAGGAAAAATTACCAGGAAACCTTTTTTTAGTCTATAATTTGTGTACTCTCTCATTACGATTGTGGAAATTCTTCGGATACGGGTGTCTTGAGCGCAGAAAAGACTCAGAGGATGTAAAAACCAGCTGGATTAAGCAGTGATTGAATCAGGCGTCAGTCACATAATGATTTTACCTTACTAGAACTTATTTTGGGGTTGTTTTTTTTTTAGAATACTGACGGTTTTCAAAAGTAAAGATAAAGAAAACAAGCAGCCGTTCATGTTATTATCATGCCACAACGTAAATGGTAATTTTAATATACTATTGTAAGTAGCTTGTTGCTTTTCAGACTAGGCTATTGAGTGCATCTTTGCAGGATAGATTCGGAAAACAATTGGGGTTTTTGATTGGCGTTAGCCAGCGCAGACTAATAAGTGTATATTACCGTGATTACAAGACTTATTTTACAAACAAATTCAAAGATATTACTACTATTGGTATTTATTTCATCTCACCGGCGAATGAAGCGTCATATAACATTGTGTAAGAGTATGTCAGTTACAAGTAGGATTACAAGAAAAGATTGTTTTCGATAGAAAAAACATTAAAACATTTTAAATTAAACAAATGCATGAACTGGTGGTTTTCTTTAAGTCGCAACCCAACCTGCCTCCTCCCCCTCATCCCAGTCACGCAAAACCAATATTCTTAAAAATGCTTCATCTCTCTTATTGAAATTAGCAAACACGTATTTCTTTCTCTTGATTCCCTGTTTGGTATTTTTTGAGATATTGTCTTCACTAGCCCGAGCGAGGAGCTCAACATTGTCTTTCTGACTCTCTTCCTTTTCTCCACTATCCTCAATTTCGTCGTCTGAAAAAGTGTGGGCTATAATTTCAATTCCTTCGATTCCACCAAATATTCCTGCCACACCCACAACATTGATTTTCCTCATACCTATGATATTGCAAAGCTCTATTCTTACTGAATGCTTTTTTGCTCGCAGTCGTTGCCCAAATCCGGAGTAAAACTCTAAATATGGTCTAGCAAACTTATGCATAGATTTGAGTCCAATTAGACGCTGAGAATTATCTTGCTTTGCCGTTGATTTTTGCTCAAAAGGGTGGCAAAATTCAATATTTAGATGACCTGGCATTCCTCCAAAGTAGCAAAAGAAGCTTGAGCTGGAGGGAGGGTACTTATCAGGTTCACAGATGTCGGGAAAACGTCTATCATAAAGGGGATCGGAACGTCGCACCTTCGGGATCATTCGAATAAATTTTTCTAAGGTAAGCCATTTTTGGTAAGCAACTAATCAGAACATAAGTCTAAGTTTAAGATAGGTTTCCGGCGTACCATTTTTGCCTGATGCGGAAGCCACGGTAGGGGTAGCTCCTAAGGCTGACATATCAAATGCCACAGTCTTTGTACCCGCCAAGAGCTCAGATCCATGCTCTGCTATTTTTGAAAACCTTTTGACAAAGCTAGCCAGTTTTTCTTTGGTACGCCCAAAAGATTTTCCACTAGAAACGGACGAGGGAGAATAAGAACTATCAGTGGTATTTGAGCAGCTCGCAGAGAAATTGGCAGTGTTTATTGAGACAGAGTCCATTGCATCTTCATTGCTTGTGGTTGAAGAGGTTGCATCAACTTGTGATCGACGAGGAGGCAATGGTGGTGGCTTTGAGGTATCGAGAGCGAGTAATTGCATAGCAATGTCTAAACCATTTGGATGTCGAAGATTCAAATCTCTCAATACGGCAAGGATCCAGGCTCGATTGGTTGGAACACCCCGGAGTATTGTTTGTTCGGGATCTAAGGCAGTTTTGATTATTTCAAAACGCTTCTGAAGAGGATCCAAACAGAAAAGACAAAATCCTATTGCAAATGTAAATAGACTTGAGAAAGTGTTCGTTGAAAGCACCAAAGCTGCTATAAAAATGGGGAAAATTGAAACTGCCAGCCGGACGTTAGGATGTAAATCTGGAGCCTTGGTTTCGGACAAGCTCTCAGGATCAACATATGATTGAAGTTTTGTAGAGTAGTTAAGTGATGGAGGCGGAGGGATAAATCTCTCTAGAAATAAATTTTGAATGCGTTCATGGATATCGGAAATGTCTCCAGCCACTCGTTGCACAGTGCCTCCATATTTGTAAAGTGTCGGTTTATATTGATCAGTTATATTTTTCTTTTTGTGAGATTTTTTGGTGTGCAGCACAACATTATCTGAAACAAGCGGCGCAGTATCAAGACTTGGAGGTTGAGAAGTTGGCTGAATTGCCGGTGAGAACAAGGGAGAGCAGGGAACTAATTGAGGATCAAGGGATGACATAGCTTCGGTGGTGACCACTTCAATCACCTCATCTTTAGGTGGCTGGAATAATTTCTCATCATTTGGTGGGAAAAATATGATTCTCGCCTCATTGGGGAACATGCAAGAGAAAACAAAGAAGCCCAAAACTGCACTGAGAATGAAGCCTGAAAGCCATAGTAATAAATAAATTAAAGCAAAAGTAGCAGTCCTACTGGGATCCTTCCAACTTGCAATCCGACTGATTTGGCCTATGATAGCTTCCCATAATGGAACCACAGTAACAAAAACCCGTTCAATATTAGAACTGAACAGTGAAGGCCGCCAGGGAATCGCAGGATGAAGTTTGAGGTCATAGCGGTCATACGTGGGATCATAGTTTTTCTGCAAAGGTGGCGCCAAAGGATCTTTGGGCACTCCATCTGCAAACAAGAGTTTTGTCGATGAGGACCGTGATTGAACGCATGTTATATGTCGGGAAAATCGTTTCAAATGTGGAATAAAATCTTTAGGAAGTATATTAGATGAAAGCTCTTCGGACGTTGCCATTAAAGCCGCTGACAATGCGCTTTAAGCTGGAGATGTGATAAATACCTTTTTATCTTGAGCACAAGGCGTAATTAAGCTCCAATTCAAAAAAATGTAAAGAAGAAAAATCGAAACGAGTTTAAGGTGAGGTCTGTCAGTTAGAAATTGATTAGATAAAGTTCTAAGACTAGTAACACCGATGGGAGCTCTGAAAAGGCACAATAAGAAAGCGAGATAATAACATATAACGAGAAAAAAATAGCAGATGAGCAAAAAAAAATTAAAAAAAGAGCTGCAATACAATAAAGATTACCCCTTACGACCATTATCATCTAACTATCATACATTTAAATGAAGAAGGGCTTGTTAATGGACAAGGCACTTGTAACAAAAATGAATGAACAAATCTGATAGGGTTGAAAGTGAAGAAGGAAGAAACACCAGGAAAGATGGGTGATAGCCCTTAAAAATACCATTACAATATCTTTTCGCAGGCATAGTGAGTGAAATAACTCATAAAGCGATAATGTCGTTAGAGTTAATCTCATGAAATCATTAATTTGGTAGCTTCTCCACACTTCATGCTGTAACATCATGGCATCATTCTACTTTTAGCTTTCCAGTTTGTATCAATCTATTTCTCGTAGCATTCAATCTTCCTTGCTTATTGAGACAATAAGTAATAATACAAATAATGAAAGATGAAATGTGAATGAGGCAACGATAAGTATGGATGATATTTGTATCCAGCACAGATGTTTGTCAACTGCACGTAGTTGAAACTTGCTATGTAAAACTGGAATCCAAAGATATCTAGCTTGCTGATTGCCTCTTTTTTCAACTTTCCTGATAATTAAAAAATTATGTGAACATTTTAAAACCAACCTAAAAATTCTCTAAACAATTCGTTGATTACAAAGAGTCAAGATTAATATTCTTTGAATAGCATGGTTTGTCATATTAAGACGTCATACTACCCTTTAAAGATAGGCAATTCATATAATATGCCAAACAGTGTTGAAAATGTACTCTCCATTCTAAAATCAATTGCTTAATGCTCACACCACAAGAAAGTCGACGACGTTCTATGCTATACGCCATCCGAACGTTTCACCTGTCGATTACGATTTCCTTCATTTTTTCACCAAAATATCAACCGACAAATGAAACGTTCGGGTGGCGTATAGCATAAAACGTCGTCGACTTTCTTGTGGTGTCAGATTGATGGATCATACCTCTTCTTCAGCCTGGTAATCAGTAGAAATCCATTGTCGCTCTTAATATTTTATTTCTTTGTTTTTTTTCCCTTAAAGTCTTAATTTGTTTATTTATATAATAAATAATAGTATGAAGCAACAAATAAAATCCTGTCACTACCACAGGTGTAATATAATGGTTTCCAAAAAGCCCGCCTTCAAGTTTTTCCCCGACTGCTCTCAAAAAAATATTGATTTCACTCACCATATGGATTTACATTCTTGTTTCAGAGAATGATAGCTGTGACCATACTATAATATCAAAAGGATGGTTGCAGATCCCTGAAGTACATACACTTTATAAATGTAATATAACTCTCTTAGGCAACTATCAACCTTCTGAAACTCTGTACATACATTTCATTGCAATTAGTCACTCAATCTGGATGATACAGGCAAGTGGCAAAAGCTTGGGCAATTGTATGACGAAAAAATAAAAGTTTCTCGAACAAAAAAATTATTTGACTATTCTAAATATGGTGGCAACGTCAGCGCTTCTTCCGGAGTGAACCCAATGCAGCCAAGTCACAAAAGCTTGCGGAATTTTTGACGAAAAAATCAAAGTTGTTCTCACCAAAAAATGATTTGCCTATTCAAAAGTGTCGGGGATCGGGCAGGGGTACTTCTTTTTGAATAGGCAAATCATTTTTGTATTGGCGAAACTTTTATTTTTTCGTCAAAAATTCCGCAAGCTTTTGTGACTTGGCTGTATATCATTACTTACCTCTGGTGGCAACGTCAGCGCTTCTTCCGGAGTGAACCGGAGTTGCACGCTTCCGCTGCACCATAGGATATACTATTTACACTTTGCATATAATCACTAAGCTTATGACATACTATCCACAGCACCCCCCTCTTAGTGATTTCCCTATTACCATGACAGTCTATAATAAAATAAAAGGAAATAAAGAGAAAATAACATTAAAAGAGTGTAAAGAAATTGGAAAGATAATCACATAATCAGAAAACACCCAATAAAATTCTTTTCTCTTTCCAAACACTTGGTCCTAGGTTTTTTGTTAACAAATCTGCTACCTGTTCATTTGATGATACCCATTCAATCTGAATTTTTTTCCTGTGTACTTGTTCATTAACAAATTAAAAATCACAATCAACATGTCTACACCATTTATCAGATGGGTTGTCAGTAGCCGCAACAATTGCTCCTTTGTTGTCACAGTAAAGGGTAGTTGGACCATGACATAAAGCAATTTCACAAAGGAGATTCCTCATCCACAGAGCCTGTCTGGTAGCATTTGACATTGCCATTAATTCTGAGTGAAGTGAGGCAGTAGCCTCTAAGGATTGACATTTTGATTGCCAAAGGATGAGACAGTTATTGACTTGAAGAACATGACCACCTGTTGCCCTAGCGAATTCACCGCCCCAGGTTGTATCACAGTAAGCTTCAGTTGATGGAGTAGTATTGATGACTGGAAACAGATGAAACTTCATATCTTTGGTAAATTG
Source organism: Hemileia vastatrix (assembly GCA_030280995.1). Taxonomy (NCBI): domain Eukaryota; kingdom Fungi; phylum Basidiomycota; class Pucciniomycetes; order Pucciniales; family Zaghouaniaceae; genus Hemileia; species Hemileia vastatrix. Next base: position 24,948,100 of record JASXTE010000009.1, on the reverse strand, counting down.
CAGATATCTCAGTAAATGATTTAGAGCATCCCATTCAGTTTTACCTGGTCTTGATGCATGATGTGCCAAGAAGTTGACAGGATAAGCTAAATCAGGTCTGGAACCGGCAACCAGATAAGATAAAGTGCCTATGATAGACAGAAATTTGATTGCTTCCAGTTGTGGGTGCATTTTATCCTTCAGTGAAGTTAAAGAGAGACCCATTGGCAATGGTGAATAAGACATGAGAACAGTTGGGTTGTGTTCATTAAGAATTTTATTGACCAGCGCAGGCTGATGAATTGTAAAACCCTTTGAACATCTTGAAACTTCTAAACTGACTATTGAAGAAATACCATCAGACCATTCTACTTTCAACTTTTCCCCCATATCTTCCTCCAAAACCTTCAAAACTTTCTCATCACTTCCAACCACCACCCCATCATCCACATGAATCCACAGCTTCCCCTTTGATCCATTCTTAGTTAATATGTATACACTAGCATCTTGATTACTTGATCTATAACCCAAACTGGTCAGAATACCACTGAGATGTTTCTACCAACATCTTGCTGCTTGTTTGGTCCCATACAGAGCCTTCTTGAGTTTGCACACATGATTTGAATTGGATGATTCAAAACCTTCAGGTTGTTTGACATAGATTTCTTCATCAAGATCACTGTGAAGATAAGCTGCTGTAACATCAAAGTCCTTATTGGCCAGTTGTATGTTGCTGCAAGTGTGAGGATTAAGTGTAGTGAAGCAAAAGAAGCAGTTGGTACGAAATTTTCATTAAAATCTACTCCCTCAATTTTTTTAAAGCCTTGAGCAACATATCATGCTTTATACTTGATGAATTTACCAAATTCATCTCTCTTGAGAGAAAAAACCCATCTGGAACCAGTTACAGTCTTGTACAGTGGAAGAGGTACAACATCCCAAACATCCATCTTTGACATATTGTTTAATTCTTCATTACAAGCTACTTTCCATTCACTAGAATCTTGTCTCTTCATGGCTTGTTTGAAATTTTTAGGTATTTGTTCAGATAAGTCACTTGCATTGTTGTTAATGAAATTTACTAATATGTCATGAGCAGCTGTAGTTTCTTCTGCTGTAAAATCGCCAAATTTCAAAGAGTTGAGAATGAAGTTAATATTACCTTTGGATTCAGGTTTGTATGGGTAGGATTTAGTTAGAGAGTTTTCAGGTATAAATTTTGCCATAGCAGATTGAACAAAAGAATTGGTTTCAGGGTGCCAGGAAATCCATCCTTTTCCACCATCATTAAAACCCACTACCCTACACCTCATGGATCTTGGTTCCATCCTAGTCCTCTTCTCAGTAGGTATGTGCACATATGCCCACTAGCCAAATTTTTTGATGGGAGAGAGATCAGCAGTTTTATAAAAAATAAGTTGATAGGGTTTTCTTTCTGTAACTCTGACATTTGGCAATATATTATGAAAATAAGATGCCCAACAGTAGGCTAAAGGCCAAAAGGTAGGAGGCAGATTTGAAGCTAAAAGAATGGTACAAGCAATTTCTCCAATAGTCTGATTGAATCTTTTAGCCATTCCATTTTGTTCATGATGATACAGCATTGAGTGTTCATGAAGGATGCCTTGAATTGATAAGAAGTCAGAAATTTTTTTATTCATATATTCTTTGCCATTGTCAGTATGTAAGAATTTGATGTGTTGATTGGTAAAATTTTCAAGTCTGTTTTTGAAATTCACAAAAGCTTCAAAAACATCAGACATCTTTCTGAGAATGAAAACTTCCCCATATGTTGAGAAAGATTCTCTGAAGGTTGCCACCCAGATTTCACCATTAGCAGTGGCTTCCACCATTGGGCCAACAAGATCAGAAACTACCAACTCCATCAAAGGATGTTCTCTTTTAGTGGCCATAAAGGTGTTTTTCTTTTTGATCTTAGATAAAGCACAGACATCACAATGTAACCTGCAAGATGGAACATATGAACGGGAATTGAGACATATTCCTAATTTGGAAACTCTTCAAAGAACTCTAGTGCTGGTGTGACCTAGATGACAGTGCCAATCCATGATAGATTCAGGTACTTCTTTTGGATATGGAATTTTGGAAGAATTAGAAGGGACAAAAGGTGCAGGTAGATTGGCAGAAGAGAGAGAGTTAAAATAATGAATTTCAAAAGGATTAGTTTCTAGATTACATGGATAAACTAGATCAACAGTCCATCTGCGTTCAGAGCTGGAGATAGGAGCCAGGAATAAAATATTTTTATTTTTTGAAATATATAATCATTTTTTTATTTAAAGATAAAGAAACACTATTTTGAAGAAGATCAAAGGGAGAAATGAGAGTAGATTTTGCTTTATCACAGTAAAAAACTCCTTCCAGGGTAGTTAATTCTTCTCCAGGTCCTTTGATAAGAAGATTGCCATAACCAGTAATAAAAGCAGCCACCAGATTAGTTGCTGTCTTAACAGGAATAGATCTTTTCAAATTTTTAAAGTTGGAAAGAAGAAGTACATCACCAGTGACATGATGAGAGGCACCAGTATCAAAAACAGCTTGTGATCCATCACCACCCATTTCAGCTTGTCACTCTTCACTGCCTATTTCAATTTCTTGAAGTAATGTGGTGAGAACATCCAGGGCCTTACAATCAATTTCATTTAAATGTACTTTTGATGAACTTTGAGCTGGTTGTTTTCCTTTTCTGTCTCCCAGAGATTGGTGTATGTGAATCATAGCTGCACAATTTTTTTGACTTCTAGATTCATGTTGTGCCCACAATTTAGCATTAAAAGAATTCCCATCAGGATTTTAAGGACATTTTGGTACAAAATTTTCAGTTGATTTGCATAGATGACAAGAATAATCAGAACATTTATTTTCAGGGCAGTAACTATCCATTTTTCCTTTTCTAGAGGCTAGAGATGAGATTGAGTCAGGGGCAACAGTAGTTTCAAAAGACGTAGACATTTTTGGAGCATTGTTGGTAGTAGATTCTGAAGCATTGAAAAAAGAGTTTTGTAACACATCCATCATTTGATCAAAGGATTGCTGAGGTATATCTTGGCAAAGTTCAAAAAAAACAGTTTGCTTCAGTTGAAAGATATTTGACAGATAAGGGTAAGAGTAATTGAGTAAAAATAGCCATCATTTTATCAAAGCCAAACACAACTCCAGAGTTTTGTACAGCTTCAAAAATTGATTTAAACTTCTCACCATGTGACATAAAATCAGTGAATGGAGAATTATTTATTTTCATAAGATCCTCAAAAAGTGTGATGTGTGCCATATGAGATGCCTTATCAAATTTCTTGCTGAGGATCAAAAATGCTTTATAGCTAGTAGTTCCAAAATTTATGAATCCCTGAAGTTTTTCTTCAATTGTATAGTATATAATATGCCAGCTCAACTCATCTTCAAATTTGGAAATGTCATCTGTGATAGTATTTGATTTTGTTGTGTATTTTGTTGTATGTACATTGCATTTTAAATATAGGTGGAGACTTTTAACCCAAATTTTTCCAGTTGGAGCCACCAGTTTTTTATTTCTCCATGTGTTTAGTTGTATGCACAACTTCTTCTATAATATCAGCACAATCTTTTCCTTTTTATGTAGTTAATTCATTATCTGATGTATTTGAAACAGTAGATGAGTTGTCTCCAGATGTAGCAGACATATCCTCAGCTGCATCTCTGCTTCTAGCGCTTTTCAATGCCAATGCATGAGGAACAGTGTGCCTTGGATGGTGCAAATGTAAACTGGAGGCTGTGGAGGGTGTCAGTTTTACAGAACAAGGCATATTAGAGAGATCGGGGTTCGGATCAGAATGGAAGGGGGGCAAACGGGTGGTGTGATTAGGAGGTGAGGGAACTGACCATGTGGCAAGGTGGTGGGGAGGGGATTTGTTAGCAACGTGAGGTATGGCTCCGTCATCTTGAGGGGGGGGAAATTTTTGTGCGGTTTTGGAGCTACAGCCAAGTCAGCAAATCTTGGTGATTTTACAAAAATAATTGCTACTTTTTTGTACTGTCAAATCATACTGGCTGGAGGCCAACCCAGCTGCAACTATCCAACATTAGATGACTTTTTTTTTTCTGATGTGTGATTTTCCCGACCAAGATGCCCCAATTTCACCATCAATTGATTTCTTATCCCCCCATTTCATTCTTGTTCTTATTCTCATTTTTTTCTTTTCTTCCAGGTATCACATCTAACTCAATTCTTTCTCTGCCTCTTGACTGTCTTATTTGGTGATTACCCTTCTCACAAGTTTCTCCCCAACCAACACAGTTGACCATGATTTTCTTTTTCTTTTCTTTTCTTTTTTTCATTATTTTTTCATTATTTTTTTTCTAGGAATATGCCATATATAAAATATAGTAGTAATTTAAAAAGTTTGGTAGTAATGGATGCCTTGAAAGGAAAATCATTGAAAGAAATAAATGAGAAATATTTGACACAAATTCATCCAAATTCTTTGTTTTGATGGATGAATTTTTACAAAAGAACAAAAGCTTTTATCACTGATCCTGATACTTACCTTAAACGTGGGGCTCCATTCAAGCTAGATGAGGAACATTTACAATTTATTCTTAACTTTTTAACACAAGATCCCACTTTGTATAAAGATGAGTTCCAAGAAAAATAATTGGAGCAACATGGTGTAGAGGTCTCAAGATCATCAACAGTTGCAACTGAATTGGTTGAATGTCTTAATCTGAATAAAAAGAAAAAACAAAAATTAAACCCTGCCCAATGTGATATTCAATGAGCAAGATATTTCTCTGTGATTGCAAGGATTGATCCCACTTGTTTGGTGTTTATGGGTGTGTAATTTTTTTTTTGAAATTTTCTAATTACTAATTATTTTTATAAATTAAATAAGACAAGTCTGGGATATTGATTGAAGTTTCAACTCATGACTCTGGGTGGTCAACTAAAGGCAAATGAACTAAAAGAATACCTCAGGTCAAAAAAACTACACAATTCAACATTATACCTGGTGTCTCACTTTCTGGCTTGGTTGGCTGCATGATACAACAAGAAATAGTCACTTGTTTTAATTTTGAATTCTTTTTAGAATGAATTTTGTTACATTTAATATTTCTTTTATTTATGCACAGGAAAAATTACTGATACCTTGTTTGTTATGCCTGTAGATGCCAATGATGCAGCCATACCCAAAACCAAATAGTGTTTTGGTGCTAGAAAACGTGTCAGTTCATCATGGAGGAAGAATAGCTGAGATTGTTGTGAGTAGGGGTCATAAATTAGTGTATTTACCTGCTTATTACCCTGATTAAAACCTTATAGAAAAATGTTTTTCTGTCTTAAAGTCAGCTCTCAAACATCATGTCAAGCTGACAGGTGGTCCTGAAGATGAGAATTTAATTCTTGGTTGGGCAAAGGTGAAATTCACTTCAATTATGATGAGAAATTTGTTTCTGGGAACAGTAATTATTGCTTAATAACATGATTATAATATAAATATTTATAATTCTCATACACATTTTTATAGTCATCACATCTGATACAAAATAGCAGAGAAATTTAAATAAAATAAGAAACCACACACAAATTTTTGAAATTCAACTTAAGCTTTATTTACCTAAGACATGTTTATTTTTATGACAAAGATGTGCTCCATATGTTTTGCATTTATGCACACATGCACGTGCAAAGGCTACAGGAATGCCAACATCTACTAATTCTTGAGCATTAAAATCTTTAAAGAATGACCAATGCATCAGATTTAACTTGTCCAAACCTTCCAATAGATCTTCATTGCATGGATTGACTCTTGCAAATTTAAAAAAATCTAACAAATTTTTGCCTTCATTATCATTTCATTTGGAAGAAGGCAATTGAGATTTCTCTCTCTTTTCTTGAACAGCAGAGCCTTGTCTCATTGCACTAAATGAAGAGCCTAAAAAAGAAGCAACAGCTTCCAACACCGCAGCTCCCTGACCAGATAAAAGGTCCCCTGCAACTGAACTTCCAGTGTTCCCACCAAATTTAAAACACTCAAATCTAAAAAACGGAGTCTTTGGAGCTACCAAATGTGTAACTTCCAAAGGATTTGAATGCTAAAATTTAGAAACCATTAATAAGTGTATATAAAAAATCAAATTAAAAATTAAAAAATCTTACAATAGATCTAGCCCACATTTCTTCTAGAGTAGGCATTACAATAAAGAATTCTTGAGGGTTACCAGGATTAACACAGCAATAAGCATTGGAACTTCCTGTTAAATCTTTACAAGGTGGATGGGATTCCTATATCAAGCAGACTATATCCAAGTTTTTGGCTTGTAGTTCTGGGCCAATACCAATTTTTGGATTTTCATCATTGTGCCCTTCAATAGCAGAGTTTGTTCCAAGGCTTTGCAAAATTGTCTTATCCTGAATAATATTCAGCCATGCAAAAAAAGAGTGAAAAAAATTCTAACCTGGGCTACCCACTTTGGGTCTGTCTGTTTGAGACGACAAACAATTTTATGATCATCAGGTGTTTTCCCAGCCACATCAAGAAATTTGTTGAAAATTTCTTTTGAATCCAATGAAGAATTTTTCTTTCCAGAGAATATTCTACCATGAGGAATTGATACAAACCACGTAAAATCATCTGAGGCAACCTGCTTTTGGACATAATCAGTCCAAACTTTATCTTTTTTACTGTCAATAATGGTTTGTACTGATATACATTAAAATTCATCTAAATCATTATTTTCAACATCCCAAAGAAAATTCAATTTTTTTGGGTTGTGATTGAACTTGAGTAAATTTTGGAGAAGTTGAATCGGTAGTTGATTGTTGTCTGTTGGAGTCCTTAGGATAGTTTTTTTTAGGTAAGAAAAATGTGAACTCTGCATAAAGTACAATGGATTTCATGTAAGTATCATTTTGCCCTGAGGAGTCATAAGATCCTTCATTCCAGGATTCATCAGAGTCATTGTTTTCAGGAGGAAGGGTATGGGGGGGGGTGGAAATAAATTATCTTGTCAGCCAGGCTGTACCAGGAGCCCAGTAAATGTTATGTTAATTTTCTGGAGCCAAAAGTGGGCATAAAATTATGCATATTATGTATATAAAATAATATTATATTGCATAATAAAATTATATAAGTATTTATTATACATAAGTAAAATAAGTGTTATATTAATTTTATTATTATATAAATTGTATATACATTTAACTTAAGCATAATATATGTTATATTCTATAAATTATGGCACATTTTTATGTATTTAATAAATATAAATTAATTAATTGTAAACATATATTATAATTTTAAGTTTAAAATTGACTTATAATGTAATTAAATTTATATATTAAATATAACCTTTAATATATTATTAAACATAAATATTGGGCGCTTATTTGACTCTTAATTGTGCCATCAAAGTATTAAACAAGTTAAAACATTTTATTAAATAAATTATTGTTTTTTAATCCAAAAATTAGTAATTTTATTAAAATAAATTCTTTTCTTGACTGAAATTTTTTTTACACTAATAAAAATAGTTTAAATTAATTAATACTCATGTTTTATACTAAATTAATTAATTACACTATTTTTATGTTTTAAAATAGTTTATTTTTATGTTTCACTTAAATTGGTCTTTAATTAAAGGGTGATAAGACATTTTTTAAATTAAAATAGTTGTTATTATTGTGTCTCAAACTTATATAATTAATCACTAACTTTATTGTAACTTTTTGGGGTTAAATTGGTAAATTTATGGGCTCTTACTCATGTTTCTTAGTTAATTGTGTCATGGGTCCCCCTTACATTACTCAAAACTAGTTATTAGTTATTTTTGTTTCATTTCACTTTGTATATACATTACTGTGGTGATTCAAAGGGCCCCTTGCCTATATAAAGTCTTTGGGTAACCCCCTGTAGCCTCACCACTTATTACTCTATTAATATTATTATTAATTTACAATTTTATATTTACAATAGTTTTTATTATGGCACCTTATTGCCTTTAAAATCTAGAATAAAATATAAATACAAAAGGTTGCTTTAAGAGTATTTTTAATAGTAGTAATTGTTATTTAAGCAGAGAGAATAAAAGACTTACCATATATGATCCCCCTGAAATAGCTTGTTATAAATTTTGTAACTCCTAAGTTCAAATTTTGTCAAAACCATTGTTGTCATAGTTCATCTTTCCCTCTTTTTCATATTCTTTTCCCTTTTCCTCCTCCTCCTCCTTCTTCTTCTTCTTCCTCTATTCTTTTTCCATTACCTTCTAGACGCCGGGCCAACATATCTGTTGTCATATTTCTGGGCTTTAAACCATGCAAATAATATTAGAAAATAAACTGAAAAAAAGAATGAAAAAAAGAAAAAAAAACTCACAGTCAACTGTGTTGGTTGGGGAAAAACTTGTGAGAAGGGTAATTGCCAAATAAGACAGTCAAGAGGCAGTGCGAGAATTGAGTTATATGTGATACCTGGAAGAAAAGAAAAAATTGATGAAAAAAATGAGAATGAGAACAAGAATGAAATGGGGGGAAGAAGAAATCAATTGATAGTGAAATTGGGGAATCTTGGTTGGGAAAATCACACGTCAGAAAAAAAAAAGTCATCTAATGTCGGAAAGTTGCTGTCTGATGTGAGACAGTTGCAGCTGGGTTGGCCTCCAGCCGGTATGATTTGACAGTACAAAAAAGTGGCAGCTGGGAGAAAAAAGTAGCAATTATTTTTGCAAAATCACCAATCTTTGCTGACTTGGCTATACCAGTAGATAGAGAGGGAGAAGCTGGGGTGCTCAAAAATGATTGGGACCTGCGTCTTGTATGAGTATTAACCGTGCCAGGGATGTCAAGATTTTGGGACTCTCCAAAGAAAGGTGGATTTTGCTTGTGTGAGATTTTTGTGCAAGATTGGAATGGATCAGGATCCACAGTATTTATGGGCATGGAATAAAGTGCCAACAAATGGTTAGACTTTTTTAATTTGAGGCTAGCACAGGGTACATTTACTCTTGGGTAGTGTCAAAAAATTTATTGCAAGCACCACGCAATATGGGGGGCGGACTTGCTAGCAAGTCCGCAACTTGAAGTCAGATGGAAATCAGATGGAACTCAGACTGAAGTATTACTGAAATTTCACTTGAAGTATCACACAAATAATAATGGATCTATATTGAAAACATAGTGAAAGTGTGAGGATAACTGAATGGAAGCCAGAAAAAATCATTCCATGAGTCTACTCAATGCAAAGTATTTTTTGAAGCAACTTATTTAAATAATACTTTATTAAATTAAGTTGATCAATAAAAATTGATTGAAAATATTGCAATTCTTAAATACAATAATTTTATTAAAAAATTTCAGATTACATATAAAAAAAATCAGTGACTTTTTCTATTACTTACAACTGTTTTTACAGAATTGAGAACTATGTTTCAGCTAATATTTTATGTAAGTGAAATCTGTTCTTCACCCAAAGAACAGAGTTCATCCTCCTATTTTCACACTCTGTTTGCACCAATCTCCATCCCTTTCAATTCTATCAACACATGCTTGTCTTCCCTCCCCATCCCTTTTGCTATCCTCCCAGCCCCATTGTATGCCATCCTCTTTTGATCCCCATTTCACCCCTCTTAAACTCTCCCAGACCATTTTCTTCATTTAAAATGCCTCAGAACCCTTAATCTTCCCTTCCAACTCTTTCCCAACCTTTTCGCTACCCCATATACCCTTCCTCACCCCTCTCTCCAGCCTTTCCAACCCTTGTAGCCCCATTCGTGTTCACATGAGCTTCAAGGTGTGTTCAAATTAAATTCAATACTTCTTCATGATAGTTTCATCACTTCCTCAATGTGTGCTCAAAAAGATATGAATTAGGGTTCAAGGTTGCGGACTTGCTAGCAAGTCCGCCCCCCATATTGCGTGGTGAAGTAAAAAAAAATTAGGGACAGCCCATAACCTATGGTGGGAACGTCAGCGCTTCTTCCGGAGTGAACTGAAGTTGCATGCTTCCGCTGCACCATACACTACACCCAATAGGTATATTCCTGGTGGATAGGATATATATTTCATTTTAGTTTCCATATAAAAAGATCTTAAGCCAAACCCAATGCCGGTCAGTCGTCTAGAAGAGGTAAGAAAAATAGGAGAAAAAGGAGGAGAGAAGGAGGAGGACAAGGGAAAATAAAGAAATAAACCAAAAAATATATATTTAATTTATTTGAGAGGGAAACAACGGTGAGCAACTTTGTGAGGTGACAAAAACTTAGATTTTATTAACAATAATATTATTAAATGTAAGGGTTCTGCGCGGCAAACAATTTTAGTTACTATCAGACTTAAAGCAACCTTTGATTTGTTGTATAGAATTTAAATTAGATTTGTATTACTAATAAAAAAAATATAAACGTAATAAATTGGTTATTTAATTTGTTGAGTGTGTAATAAGTGATGAGGCTACAGGGGATTATCCAAGGCCCTTTTATAGGCAATGGGTCCTCTGAAGCGCTACTATCTTTGTAAATACAATGATTAGAATGAAGTAAAACAAATATATCAAAAGAGTAAATGAAACATAACAATATAGAGAAAAACATGAAACAATTAATTATAACCCCAATTAAGAATCCAATTTTCCCGTCATTAATTCCCAAATCAGTAAGTGAAAAATAGTGAATAACTAAACAAGATTGGAACATAGGAACTATGAGAAAAATAATTCCAAACAGATGGTACAGTCTGATTAAAGGACATTTTAAGTGAAACAAAAAATAATTTGACGCAACAAAACATGCAATTAATCTCAATTTAGTCCAAATTAATTTATTTGTTTTTTCTAACACAATTAAGGGTCAAAAGAAGCGTCATTAATTATTGTTTAGTATCATATGAGAGGTATTATTTAATATATAAATTTAAGTAATTAATTTAAATATATTATAAATCAATTTTACACTTATAATTATAATATATGTTTTTCAATTAATTAACTATAAATTTATAATTATTAAATACATAAAAATGCGCCATTATTTGTAGAATATATTATATTATGTTCAATTTAACTGTATATAAAAATATATATAACCAATAAATTTAATGTAACACTTGTATATAATAAAATACTTATATAATTTCATTATGCAATAAAATATTAAGTTATATTCATTAAATACAATTCTTACCCACTCTTTAAGGTTTTATAATTTATATATCATTTACTGGACTCCTGGAATAGCCTGGCTGACACTCCCTCACTCTAAAAAAACAATAAAAAAAATGCTAAGATTTTTTCTTTTTGTATTTTTTCAACAGAGCAGGCAGATTTGAAATTTCCTTGCCAGGTATCCATGCATCATGTTCAGATGATTTGTTCTTATATCTCAATAAATATTCAGTACCTCTTTCAGAAGTGATAATTCTATCATTGAGAATTTTATCAATTTCTGCTGTTTCTGTGACTTCCTGAGGGTTCTTCTTAGGTCTTCCTCTTCTTTTTGGAAATAAGTCACTGTTGGAAGTATAAGGTTTAAGCAAAGAAATGGGAAAGACAGGATGTTTCCTATCATATGGAGAATACAATACAACTTCTACTGCATTATCACCAACCATTCTTTTAACAACAAATGGTCCTACAAAAGGATCTTTTAATTTGTGGTTACCTTGTAAATTTAAATGGACAGTAGAGATCAACACTTCATCACCCTTGTTAAATGTGTATTCTTTATGGGATTTATCCCATCTTTTCTTTTCATATTCAAATGCTTTATCAATACAACTCTGAGCATGTTTTCTGCATAGCTGTTGCATTTGCATAAAAGATTTTACACCAGGGTGTAGTTCCAACTTAGGTAATTTATTATTGAGAATCTGAGCAGGAGTGTTTGGGACATAACCTAACCAAAGCTCAAAAGGCTTTTTCTCAGTGACAGAATGAACAGTGCTATTATATGCAAATTCAAGACCAGGCAAAAGAGTGACCCAATCATGAGTAAATCTGTCATTGTCTTTATATTCTAAACCAAAGGCACAATACCTTCTAATCATATCTTCCAGAGTTTGAATCATTCTTTCAGCTAGACCATCAGTCTGAGGATGGTGAGCTGTAGACAATTTTAACTCACAGCCACAAATATCCATCAAAGAGGTCCAAAACTCAGAAGTGAATTTTGGATCCCTATCAGAGATAATGGCTTTTGGAAAACCAATAATATTAAACATGTAAGACCACCATAAGAAAGCTAATTCTTTGGTGGATACATCTTTGTGGGTTGGAATAAATTTGCACATTTTTGTGAATCTATCAACTATTACCCAACAAGAGTTAAAGCTGTCTTTACCTGCAACAGGAAGACCAGTGACAAAATCCATATTAATAATTTGCCAGGGAGCACTAGGTGCTTCAATATGTTGTAATAACCCTGCTCTCTTACCTGTTAACCTTTTAGATTTTTGGCAGGAATCACAAGATTCAACATATAATTTTGTGTCTTCAGACATATTAGCCCACCATGCAGTGTTTTTGATTCTAATCAATGTTTTTTCAAGATCAAAATGACCAGCTAATATGTCATCATGACAAAGTTTGAGGATAGTTTCTTTCATTGAAGGAGGAATAACAATTACATTGGTAAGCTTCCTTCTATAATATATATAACCATCTTCAATAGAAAACTTTCCTTTATTTAAAGCATTTTGGTACTTTGCAGGAAGAGTTTTTATTAATGCTTGAATTAAAGCGTTCTTAGGATCATTCAAAATAGTAATTAATTTATTTAAGTCAGAATCTTTATCATATGAATCCAGTATTAACTGTAATAACTCTTCTTCCATATCAACTATAAATATACCATGTATATGAACAGTATCATCTTCAGGTACATAAGCAGGATTGGAGTCATTATTTGGCAGAGGCAATCTGGAGAGCATATCAACATTAGAGTGAACATTTCCAGCTCTATGGATAATAGTCATCCTTCCTCTGTATTCCTGAACAGCAAGTTGCCACCTGAACATATGTCTGTTAGGTGTTTTGAGGTTTAAGAGAGATTTCACAGCACTACAGTCAGTTACCAACTCAAATTTTTGGTCATCCAAGTAGTAATGAAGTTTTTCAAGAGCCCAAACAACTGCTAAGCACTCCAATTGAGTGGCACCATATTTCAATTCACTATTTCTTAAGGTTCTTGAAATATAACAAATTACAACCTCTGAGGATTTATCATTAATAATTTGCTTTTGGTGAAGGGCAGCACCCAGACCAATAAAGCTAGCATCTGTATAAAGTACAAATGGCTTGTAAAAATCTGGAAGAGCCAATATAGGGGCTGTCATTAAGCAACTTTTCAATGTATTAAAAGCTTTCTGACAGTCATTATTCCAGAGAAAAGCAACATCTTTTCTGGTTAGTTTTGTAAGAGGCAAGGCTATGACCTGATAATTTTTAATATATTGTCTATAATAGCCACACATACCCAAAAAACTTTGGATTTCTCTTACAGAAGTTGGTGATTTCACATTTTGAATGGCAGCAACTTTATTATGGTCTACACAAATTTGTAAGCCTGACACAACATGGCCAAGGACTTTCAAAGATTGAAAACCAAATTTACACTTTTTTAAAGATAAGGTCATATTTATTTCATCCATTTTTTGGAAAACTCTATTCAAGTGAATCATATGTTCATCAAAAGTTTTAGAAAAACCAATAATATCATCAATATAAACCATGAGCCAACCTTCAATAATTTCTTGATGGAAAGTGTTATCCATGACTTTCTGGAAAACTGAAGGAGCATTTTTAGGGCCAAATGGCATCCTAACATACTTATATATTCCCATATGAGTAGCAATAAGCAAAAAATTTTGAGAATTTTTCTCAACTGGAACTTGATGATAACCTTTATTACCATCCAGACAACTAATAAATTTTGCACCTTGCAAGGTAGCATGTATTGAATTAATTCTGGGTAAAGGATAAATATCATCAACAGTATAAGTATTTAAAGCTCTGTAATCTCCACATAATCTAGCTTTATCTTTTTCATATGAAATCAAGACTGGGGAGATGACACAATATTTGGGGGTGACATCCACTTTCTCAATGATATTCATTTTCAATAATGTTTCAATATTATCTTCAATATCTTTTCTTTTTGATGGAGAAGCAGGATATGGTTTTTTCTTAAGGGAAGGAGGAATATCACTCAAATTACAGGATAAGGTAATTTTCATCTCTTCCTGAACAATTCCCAAGACATGAGAACCATGAGCAAAAGCCATAGGGAAAGAGGTAATAGAGGCAACAATAGAATCCTTTTGTTCACTAGTCAACTGATCACCAAAAGAAGCTGTATTTATTTCATGTAATAAATCATCAATTTCAGTTGTTGTTCTACCTTTACATTGGGTCAGTGAGTTACAAGATTTCAACAAATGCCCAGAAGGTCTAGGAGAAGAAATTTTGAATTTTCTTTTCCCATTCATTCCTAAGGTAAAGCAATTATTTGCTGGATCCAGTTTCACACCAAACATGGTTAAAATATCATTTCCCATAATAAACCAAATGCTCAAATTATCATTTTTCATGACAACAAACTCACAAATAGCTCTGACAAAACCACCATTATATTTGAAGAAAACAGAGGTTTTGTATTTGCCAATAGGAAATAAGGTAGAACCATACCCTCTCCATTTTTCAGAAGTTATAGGCAATAATTTACTCAAATATTCTTTATCCACTGAAGCCAAAGCTTTTTCAGATACTACACTTCCTCCAGCACCAGAATCAAGAACTACATCAACATGTTTACCATTAATGATAACAGGTGCCTTTAAAGGGGATATAGGAATAGAATTGTTAGTAATATCTTTAATTATCTCAGCATTTTCTACTGAAAATAAATTCAATACACAATCTTCAGATATATTATTTAAATAATGGACATCATGTTCCAACATTAAAACATCTTTAACAGATTCATTGTCATAGGAGATATTACTTTCACAGTCACTGGAAGAATTATTGACATCAAGTTCAACTTCATCAGTGTCTTCATTTTGTTCAACAAGATGAATTTTCTTGTCACAAACATGGCCCTTCTGCCATGGTTTGTTACACTTATAACAAGTATTTTTTGCATATTTTTTAGGTGCAACTGGGGCAGAGGGTTTACCAGATTTTTCTGGGAGCTTTGTAGAAGGTTTATTCTGATCATTATAAGATTTTTTTATAAGACTTCAATATCAAATGTTAAGAAATTTTTTTTTTACAAAAACATCAAAAACCTTACAGAAGGGGGTATAGATCACATTGTGGCAGTTGTCAATAACGGATAAAAACCTCAATCCATCTTATAAGTTCATTAATTTAATGGGAAAGAGGATGAAGTTTTTTTCCAGCTTTCTGATTTAATTTCTACTCTCTATAAAATTGCTTTGGCTTGACAACCCTTATCAAATAAAAATCTGATTTCTGGTGTCATGAAAGGTTTTGATTGGCAACCAGGATATGATCAAGGAGTTTCTTTTGGTGTGTAAATATTTTTTTATTATAAGTAATTTTTAATTTTGTCATATATTTCAGGAATTTATTCTTTATTAAAAAATTTGAAACCGGAGAACAATGGAAGAAGATCTGAAATGATGGAATTATTTAGGATCATTTAATATTTTCTTGGTAAATAGATTTAAAAAATTATGTATTCAAGCTTTTCAAAAAAACCATCAACTTGCTTTAAAATCTGGTTTACCAAATCGGTCTGATCCTAAAATGGGAAGAAGCAATAAATGCTTATGTTTTTTGTTCTAATGTTATAATCACTTATAAAGGATTCTACAATAATGTTCATCTAGATAAACATGATAAGAATTTTCTCTTATATTAATCCAGAGACTGGTGTTCCTATTCCATCATCCTCTTCTGATGAGGGACATGGCCTTTATTTTCCTGACCATAAATGTATTATTGATTTTGGTAGTGCCAATAGAATAGTTGAGGCTATATTGAATTCTTCCCAACATCGGCATCAAACAACTAAATCACCTCCAACTTTACTTTCTTGTCAAGAATTTACCCATTTAGGCTGTTCATTCCAAATAAATGAAGGCCTTATTAATCATATTAATAATCAAAAAAAAATTAGATAAAAAATTGTTCTTAGTAGATCTGTCAAGTATGGTAACTAAAATATTATAAAAAAATTTCTATCAATAAATATTTTCTTCCATTCTTTTTCTCATTTATTATTTTTTTATATATTTTTTTTATCTTTTTTAATTTTTTTAAATTTTGCTTTTTATTTTCCTTTTTTTCAATTTTATTTTTCCTTTTTAATTTTTTTTCATAAAATTTTGGATTTGTCTCTTCAAATTATTTTTTAAAGTTTCGTCAAGATAGATAACTGGTTTTATATAATGGTGCATCTGGCCTTAGGCCGTTCTACTGGCTATTATATAAAATAGGAAAACTGTCAGCCTGTATATCTCCAGGACTGAGTAAAAAGTAATTATAAGTTATGTTAAACACATGAACTATACATGGGAATAATAAATAAGAGTACACAAATAGTATACATAAGTAAAATTATGATAATACACAAAAAATGCCATTATAACACCTTATATACACGCATATATCCACCTTTTATAGGTCTTATGTACTTAATATTAAGTTGGAAAATGTTAGGGTATTCTTAAGAACCTTAAATATAAGGCTACATAATTTTTAAGTACACTTAAAGCTGTTATATTCATTGTTTTATGCAAAAAACAAGAAATGCGCTTTATTTCACTTAAAAGTTGACTATATGCGCTATAAAATTGAGAATATCAAAATTGCGCTTTGACAGATCAATTGGGCTCATTTAGAACTATTGATTTGGCTATTTAAATGCATACAAATAACACTTTTCAAATTTGGTGTTTTTTATGCCAGAAATGGCTTCTGTGTACTGGCCACATACTGCCTGCTTTTTTCCCGTGTGAATAGCTTCATTTTTAGCAAAGTTAGCTTTTTCACACTATAATTACCCCACATTCTACGCCCACTGTGGGGAAACACACTAAAATAGGCGACAGGCGCTTATTTAGTGTCCTAGCTTAATTAATAATGCATTGACCTTGTTTATATGCACTAATTTCATTAATAACCTCACTCTTGGCACTTTATTTCATCACCACACTTAAATTCGCCTAATTTTAGTCAAGGATTTACCCGTGCAAGCGTCTGCCAAGAACTGCATGTAGTTACCCCACATCTCACGCTCTTTTTTAAGTTTTTGGGTGGTTTCTCAGTCAATTTTGGTTATTTTTGAATGGGAATTTCACGTAGTATAATGTCAGGATTAGCCCCATTATTTCTACAGTAAATCCCCCTTATTATTAAGCTATTATTAACCTTAAAAAGTCTCCTTTAGTCTTTAATAT
Source organism: Hemileia vastatrix (assembly GCA_030280995.1). Classification (NCBI taxonomy): domain Eukaryota; kingdom Fungi; phylum Basidiomycota; class Pucciniomycetes; order Pucciniales; family Zaghouaniaceae; genus Hemileia; species Hemileia vastatrix. Next base: position 24,930,708 of record JASXTE010000009.1, on the reverse strand, counting down.
TATTGTTTTATACGCATATACTCTCTTTTTGTCTTTTTCTTTAATTTTGATGGATTTCCCTTATTATTACAGGATTTTTGCGGTTGTTACTCTTCTAATTATGTCATGGGTTACTGGGAATGTTGATGGGCATTTCTATTAGTTGTTTAGAGGCGTCATTTACTGTGTATTGGGTGGTACATTAAGGGAATCATTGGGGAACTCAGTGTGTATAAAAGGAGGAGGTTTTTGGATTGTGTTTCTACATTCTTTATCAATACAATTTAACCAATATAACCAAATCAATTACAATAAATATCAATTAGTACTTTTATAAGACTTTTGAATAGTATCTGAATTTATATAATCTATTTTTCTACCAACTATAAAGATTGTAAGCCATATATAAGAATAGTGAGAATTATATTACTGAGACCTTTATATTTGATTTTATTAAACACTTTAGTGGATTAATACTACAGTATTCATATAGGACCATAAAAATCTTCTAGACAACTGACTATTCAAGCTAGTTCACGTCCTTGTACTTGACCTTAGCCTGACAATTGGGGACCTTTCCTCAAGAATTCTGTTATAATCCAGTAAGTGAAATTTTCAAAGAAGGTACACGTAAATAATATCCCTATAGAAATATTTGGATAATTACAACAGGTTGGGGTCACTTATATAGTGATTTCAGAAAAAGAAGCCCTGTTATATAATAAAATTGTGATATTGAATCATCAATTTTACCACTAATTTAACATATAATTGTTCTTAGTGGGAGTCTGTCAATAGACCAATTAAATTTGTGATCTTTGCAGATGATAACCAATTAAACTGATTAATTGTTTTCTTTTTACAGGACTCTTAATCCCTTTTTATTGGTTTGTAAAATTCATTTAATATTTGGAAAGAATCTTACTAACAAATTTTCTTTTTTAAATATAAATACACGGCTACATATTGTAGACCAGTTAAATCAAGTGACCACATAAAAGCATATTTGACTTTTGGCACTTAAAGATTCACTTAATACCAATAAGTAAGCAATAAAATTGTCTTCAGTGGTATTAATAAATACTGATTAAACTCCTTTTTGAAGTTTTTCAAATCTAAACTTTCAATTCTCTAAAATTCCATGTAAAAATGTGTGACAACAATGACATTGTAAGTAATAAGGCAAAACCTTATAACTTAAGAACTAGAGCTGAAAGACCTGTTACAGGACATCCAAATGGAGGGTCAAGAATCACCAGTAACAATAAACAACACCCCACCAATGTCCATGGAGGAAAAGGAAAAGCTCTTAAAACAAATGTCAATAAAGAAGTCCAAAAACACCTTACAAGAGCAAATTCACTCCCTCTCAACCCTACTGAATACACTAACAATAAGAGTAAACAATATGTTAGACCAGATCAACAATCTGGAGAAAAGGGCGGCACAGGGCTTTATAGAAGTCAACCAGGCTCTAGTGGATATAAGGTCTCATCAACAACCAGTGGCACCAAATACAACAGCAACACCTCCAGTCCCAGAAGAGGACCAAAAGATAACTGTAAGCAAATGGAAGTGGGATTGGTATGCCCAAAACTACAACAGTCCTCCTCCACAGGGATCCAGCAGTCACCCTTACAGGGGAAAGCCAAGGAGAGGCAGGGGAAATGGAATAAGACCGTGGTAAGTCATCCATCTTCTCAAGATCAATTATATAATCCTAACAATGAATTACTTATAGGTAATGAAATTGATAGAGAGTTATTGGATATAATTGATAAGGATTTAAAAAATTATTCATTTGAAAATAACATGTTAGACTTGTCATTACATGAGGACAATGTACATAGTTTTATTGATCACCAGGAAAATACTATTAATATAAAAATGGAATCAAATGAATTAAAAATTGACCCTGATGATGAATCTTCTGAATTGGAAACAGACAAAATTGAATATTTTCTGAAAGAAAATCCAATGGAATCAAAATTAATTAGTAAATTATTATTAAGAATTGAAAAATTGGAAGAATTCTCTAGAGAGTCCAACAATAATACAGAAAGTGTATTATTAAACATCACACAATCATTGAGTACAAAAGCCAATAAGTTAAAAGTTATTGAGAATTCAAATAATGAATTGATCAATGAAAACAAAAGATTAAATTCTGAGATTAAAAATTTAGAAATTAAATTAGAACATTCTCAAAAGATTATGGCCACCATAGAGGGACGTGTAAAATTGTCTTTTTCAAATGTAAATGATACTTTAACTCATGTACCTGTAATAAAAGATAGGTTACAAAGAGTAGAAATTGAAGTAGCTAACATTTTGAAAAATACTGAAACAATAAAGGATAATACCTCTTATGTAGAAAGAGTACCAGTTTTTATGAAACACTCTGATGATAAACCAATGATGGAACATGAACATAGTGTCATGGGCTCTGAGAATATAAAATCAGTAAAAGATGAAATTAATGATCATCTTTCTAAAGTGAGTGAATTACTCAATATTCCTCAGGTTAGGGAAGCTAAAACTAGCCAAAAGAACTGGCCTAAGTTAGATCAGTACTCTTCTTTTGATGGGGATTCAAAATCTGATTGGCAACAATTCATACAAAGAATTGATAACTTAAAATTTTCATATAAATTAACTGATGAAGAAATCACTTCAAAGTTAATATCTTTATTTACAGATGTGGCCTTATTATGGTTTGAATCTGTATTGAGTGAGGGAATTAATTACTCCTGGAATGAATGGAAGGCACTAATTGAAAGGCAATTTGGTGGCCCAAAATTTAGAATCACTCAACAAAGACTGTATGAAAGGGCCAGATATAGTCCAAATGCTGGAGATAAACCCATGGTCTTCTTAATGAATTTAATAAAAATCATGAAAGCTATGGATCCAAAAATGGATTATGAAGAGTGGAAAGAAAAAATAATATACAAATTGCCTATATCAGTTAGAGACATTATTGTAGCTAGAACTGAAACTGTCAGAGACACCTCTGGATTCATTAATATATGCAATGAGATATTATTAAACCACAAGTATGAAACCAAGTATAGTAATTACAGACAAAGTGTTGATGTGATAAAACCTACTACAAGTAAGTTACCAGTGGAAAAGAAAAAACCTTCAGCTCCCCTTGTCCCTAAGAGACAAGAAAATAACACTCGTTACAAATGTAATGAACCTTGGGTTAAAGGTCACACTTGTAAGAAAAGAATAAATGTTATTGAAACCTCACAGAATTCTGAACCTAGTAATCATGAAGATGAGAATGTGGAATCCAGTGAGGATTGCAAAAGTAACATATCTTACAGTGATGATGAAAATGAGATATTTGTATTAGAACAGGATATAATGTTCCTGAATGATGCTATACCTCATACAGACACATCTTTAACTTCCATAGAGGAAGCTGAAATAATTAAAGATGTATCTCATGACACTTACAAAATAACACCTATCAGAGCACCTATTATCATATGTGGAAAAGAAATGAATGCCATTCTTGACACTGGGGCTGCAGGTAGTGTAGTTTCACTTAATGCATTAATGAAACTTGATAGTAAGTACCAGGAAAAACTAGAACCTGTTCAGACAAAGAACTGGAGGGGTTTTGGTTCAGTATTAAATCCAATTGGCAAATACAAAACTGCTGTATTCTTTAAATATGATAATGGATATGTTAGAGCAGTTTGTGAATTTGTAGTAATGGATAATAATAATTGTAGTGATTGGTTTATTATTGGCAATGATTTATTGACAAAATTTGGCATTAAACTAGATCCTGCAAACAGTTGTTTCACCATAGGCGTGAATGGTAAAAGAAAATTCAAAATATGTTCTGAAAATTCAGTATATGCCATTTCTCCTAAAGAAGAACAACTGCAAGGTGGAAGAACCACCAATGAAGTGGGTGAATTGGAAAATGAAATCCAAAAGGCCTCTTTCGGTCCTCAACTCTCAAAAATTGAACAAGAAGACATTTTGAGATTGATTAAATCATATCCTATGGCATTTGCTCATGGATCAAATGAACTAGGATTGGTCAAAGACCATGAGATGAAAATCTCTCTAAGCTGTGATCTGGATAATATTCCTGGCAGCTTAAAAAAGAAACCTTACCCAGCATCTCCTGCAAAAAGAAAAGATATTGAAGACAATATAAAATTGTTATTGGAAATGGGTATTGTTGAAAAAGTGGACACAACACCTAAGTATTGTGTCATTTCACCAGTATTAATCTCTTATGAAAAAGATAAGGAAAGATTATGCGGTGATTATAGAGCTCTGAATACATACACAGTAGATGATATTTACCCTCTACCAAGGATAGCTTCTATCCATGCTACCTTACAAGGAGCAAAATATATTTCCTGTCTGTATGGGAACAAGGGTTACCACCAGATTCCTGTGGAAAGAAATTCTCAAAATTACTTATTAATAACCACACATATGGGTATATATAAGTATGTGAGAATGCCATTTGGCCCAAAGAATGCCCCTTCAGTCTTCCAAAAATTGATGGATAGTGTTTTTCATCAGGAAATGGTTGAAGGATGGCTATTGGTCTATATTGATGACATCATAGTGTTTTCAAAGACATATGATGAACATTTAAATCACCTGAAAAGAGTCTTTCAAAAAATGGATGAAATTAATATGACTATTGCATTAAAGAAATGTAAGTTTGGATTTCAATCCTTGAAAGTACTTGGACATGTTGTATCTGGATTACAAATTTGTGTTGACCAGAATAAAGTGGCAGCAATTAAAAACATTGGGATACCTAAAAATGTAAAAGAGGTTCAAAGTTTTTTGGGTATGTGTGGATATTATAGACAATATATTAAAAATTACCAATCCATTGCAGCCCCTTTAACAACATTAATCAGGAAGAATGAAGCTTTCATTTGGAATAATGAAAGACAACACGCCTTTAATAAATTAAAGGAATGTTTAATGTCAGCTCCAATATTAGGACTTCCAGATTTCACCCTACCTTTTATCTTGTACACTGATGCAAGTTTCATAGGTTTGGGTGCTGCTTTACAGCAGAAACAGATAATAAATGGAAAATTATCTGAAGTAGTTATCTGTTATATATCCAGAACCTTAAGAAAAACAGAATTAAGGTATGGTGCCACACAGCTAGAATGTTTAGCCATGGTGTGGGCTTTGGAGCAACTTCATTACTATCTGGAAGACCAGAAGTTTGAACTTATAACAGATTGCAGTGCAGTAAAATCATTACTAAACATGAAAACACCTAATAGGCACATGTTTAGATGGCAACTAGCTGTACAAGAGTACAGAGGAAGAATGACAATCACTAACAGAGCAGGAACATTGCATTCAAATGTGGATTTATTATCCAGAAGTCCTTTGCCAAATGATGCTGACAACCCAGCTTATGTACCTGAAAATGAGGTTATACATATATTTGGGATTTATATAGTGGATTTAGAAGAAGAGTTTATGCAAACTATATTGGAAAATTATTCATCTGATAAAGATTTTTCTAAACTATCTACCATTCTTAATGATCCAACAAATGCCTCCATGAGTGCATTAATTAAAACCTTGCCTCCAAAGTATAAAAATGCGTTGGAAAAAGGTAAACTATCAATTGAAGATGGATATATATATTACAGGAAAAAGTTAAGCAATGTAATAGTAATACCACCTTCTATGAAAGAGTTAATGTTGAGTACTTGTCATGATGACATCTTAGCTGGTCATTTTGACTTTAACAAAACATTAACCAGAGTTAAAAATACAGCCTGGTGGATAAACATGAAAGAGGATGTACAAAAATACATTGAAACATGTGACTCTTGTCAGAAATCTAAAAGATTAACTGGGAAGAGAGCTGGGTTGTTACAACAAATAGAGCAGCCAAAAGCTCCATGGGAAATTATAAACATGGATTTTGTAACTGGCTTGCCATTAGCAGGAAAGGAAAGTTTCAATTCTTGCTGGGTGATAGTGGATAGATTAACAAAAATGTGTAAGTTTATCCCTACCCATAAAGAGGTATCTGCAAAAGACTTGGCATTACTATGGTGGACTCAGATGATGAATACTTCTGGGTTCCCCAAAGCCATAATCTCTGACAGAGATCCTAAATTTACTTCAGAGTTCTGGACATCTTTGATGGAAGTATCAGGTTGTCAATTAAAATTGTCTACAGCACACCATCCACAAACTGATGGGCTGGCTGAAAGGATGATACAAACTCTAGAAGACATGATCAGAAGATATTGTGCCTTTGGATTAGAATACAAAGACAATGAGAAATTCACACATGACTGGGTAACATTAATTCCTGGCCTTGAATTTGCTTATAACAGCACAACTCATTCTGTAACAGAGAAGAAACCATTTGAACTCTGGCTGGGATACGTACCAAATACCCCAGTAAATCATTTAAATAAGCTACCAAGGTTCGATATACACCCTGGCACTAAATCCTTTATTCATATGCAACAAATGTGTAGAAAGCATGCAGAAGAATGCATCCAAAAAGCATTTGAATATGAAAAGAAAAGGTGGGACAAATCTCATAAAGAATTTGAATTTAAAAAGGGAGATGAAGTCCTCATATCAACACTACATTTTAACTTACAAGGTAATGTTAAATGAAAGGATCCCTTTGTAGGACCTTTTGTAGTAAATAAAATGGTTGGGAATAATGCAGTGGAAGTCATATTATATGCTCCATATGATAGGAAACATCCAGTTTTCCCTATCTCATTATTGAAACCTTACCATGCAAATGATCCTGACTTATTTCCAAAAAGAAGGGGAAGGCCTAAAAAGCAACCTGAAGAAATTGTGGAAAAAGCAGAGATTGAAAAAATACTCAAGAAAAGAATCCTTACTAAAGAAAAAGGAACTGAGTATTTACTAAGATTTAAAGGGAAATCAAATGAATTTGATAAATGGATACCTGAAAAAGAAATTTCTAATTTATCCACCCTTCTTAAAAAATTTAAACAGAAATAAATTTCTGTTCAACCAGCTGAGGGGTTAAAAAAACAGTACTCATAATATTTTATTATCTTTTATTTCTTTAAAGTTGAATATTTAATGCTACAGATTTATTCTGAATACCTGAAAATTACAAATTAATAAAATAAAATGTATAACTTATCATTTTTTTTATTGTTTTTTTTGGGTGGGCGAGTGTCAGCCTGTATATCTCCAGGACTTAGTAAAAAGTAATTATAAGTTATGTTAAACACATGAACTATACATGGGAATAATAAATAAGAGTACACAAATAGTATACATAAGTAAAATTATGATAATACACAAAAAATGCCATTATAACACCTTATATACACGCATATATCCACCTTTTATAGGTCTTATGTACTTAATATTAAGTTGGAATATGTTAGGGTAATCTTAAGAACCTTAAGTATAAGGCTACTTAATTTTTAAGTACACTTAAAGCTGTTATATTCATTGTTTTATGCAAAAAACAAGAAATGCGCTTTATTTCACTTAAAAGTTGACTATATGCGCTATAAAATTGAGAATATCAAAATTGCGCTTTGACAGATCAATTGGGCTCATTTAGAACTATTGATTTGGCTATTTAAATGCATAAAAATAACACTTTTCAAATTTGGTGTTTTTTATGCCAGAAATGGCTTCTGTGTACTGGCCACATACTGCCTGCTTTTTTCCCGTGTGAATAGCTTCATTTTTAGAAAAGTTAGCTTTTTCACACTATAATTACCCCACATTCTACGCCCACTGTGGGGAAACACACTAAAATAGGCGACAGGCGCTTATTTAGTGTCCTAGCTTAATTAATAATGCATTGACCTTGTTTATATGCACTAATTTCATTAATAACCTCACTCTTGGCACTTTATTTCATCACCACGCTTAAATTCGCCTAATTTTAGTCAATTATTTACCCGTGCAAGCGTCTGCCAAGAACTGCATGTAGTTACCCCACATCTCACGCTCTTTTTTAAGTTTTTGGGTGGTTTCTCAGTCAATTTTGGTTATTTTTGAATGGGAATTTCACGTAGTATAATGTCAGGATTAGCCCCATTATTTCTACAGTCAATCCCCCTTATTATTAAGCTATTATTAACCTTAAAAAGTCTCCTTTAGTCTTTAATATTATTGTTTTATACGCATATACTCTCTTTTTGTCTTTTTCTTTAATTTTGATGGATTTTTCTTATTATTACAGGATTTTGGCGGTTGTTACTCTTATAATTATGTCATGGGTTACTGGGAATGTTGATGGGCATGTCTATTAGTTGTTTAGAGGCTTCATTAACTGTGTATTGGGTGGTATATCAAGGGAATCATTGGGGAACTCAGTGTGTATAAAAGGAGGAGGTTTTTGGGTTGTATTTCTTCATTCTTTATCATTACAATTTAACCAATATAACCAAATCAATTACAATACATATCAATTAGTACTTTTATAAGACTTTTGAATAGTATCTGAATTTATATAATCTATTTTTCTACCAACTATAAAGATTGTAAGCCATATATAAGAATAGTGAGAATTATATTACTGAGACCTTTATATTTGATTATATTTTACAACTTAGTGGATTAGAACTACAGTATTCATATAGGACAATTAAAATCTTCTAGAGAACTGACTATTCAAGCTAGTTCACGTCCTTGTACTTGACCTTAGCCTGACAGCAAAGGTGAACTTACTATAGTGATTGAAAAATCACTTCAAAATAATATAAAAATTAATATTATATAAACCTAAGATGTCGAACCCAAGTTTGAAACACAGTCGCGGCAAAAGTTTTGTTTTGCTAGGTGGTCCGTGCGTTTTGTCGTTCGTCGCCAGGCTCGATCTTCGTCGTTGTTTTGGAAAGGTCCCCAGTTGTCGGTCAGTCGTCTAGAAGAGGTAAGAAAAATAGGAGAAAAAGGAGGAGAGAAGGAGGAGGACAAGGGAAAATAAAGAAATAAACCAAAAAAATATATATTTAATTTATTTTAGAGGGAAACAACGGTGAGCAACTTTGTGAGGTGACAAAAACTTAGATTTTATTAACAATAATATTATTAAATGTAAGGGTTCTGCGCGGCAAACAATTTTAATTACTATCAGACTTAAAGCAACCTTTGATTTGTTGTATAGAATTTAAATTAGATTTGTATTACTAATAAAAAAAATATAAACGTAATAAATTGGTTATTTAATTTGTTGAGTGTGTAATAAGTGATGAGGCTACAGGGGATTATCCAAGGCCCTTTTATAGGCAATGGGTCCTCTGAAGCGCTACTATCTTTGTAAATACAATGATTAGAATGAAGTAAAACAAATATATCAAAAGAGTAAATGAAACATAACAATATAGAGAAAAACATGAAACAATTAATTATAACCCCAATTAAGAATCCAATTTTCCCGTCATTAATTCCCAAATCAGTAAGTGAAAAATAGTGAATAACTAAACAAGATTGGAACATAGGAACTATGAGAAAAATAATTCCAAACAGATGGTACAGTCTGATTAAAGGACATTTTAAGTGAAACAAAAAATAATTTGACGCAACAAAACATGCAATTAATCTCAATTTAGTCCAAATTAATTTATTTGTTTTTTCTAACACAATTAAGGGTCAAAAGAAGCGTCATTAATTATTGTTTAGTATCATATGAGAGGTATTATTTAATATATAAATTTAAGTAATTAATTTAAATATATTATAAATCAATTTTACACTTATAATTATAATATATGTTTTTCAATTAATTAAATATAAATTTATAATTATTAAATACATAAAAATGCGCCATTATTTGTAGAATATATTATATTATGTTCAATTTAACTGTATATAAAAATATATATAACCAATAAATTTAATGTAACACTTGTATATAATAAAATACTTATATAATTTCATTATGCAATAAAATATTAAGTTATATTCATTAAATACAATTCTTACCCACTCTTTAAGGTTTTATAATTTATATATCATTTACTGGACTCCTGGAATAGCCTGGCTGACACCCAAACTGCTAAAACTATGTCCCTTCCTTTGAATTTTGGCATCCTTATCTTCCACTCAATAACACTACACACCAGGAAAGACATCCCTGATGGAGATACTCATGCTTTGCTTAGAGATATTCTAGGGAGGGACATAAAGGCAGAAAAAAAGTATGAAAAATAAGGAAGAGAAAAATAAGTGTGATGAAAAAATCAGTGTAAGAAAAGTATGTGTAAAAAATAATTTTAAAACATGAATTTTTTTTGTTCTATTATTATTATTTTTTGTTTTCTTTCTTTATTTTTATCATTTTAACAATATTTTAAATTTTTACAATTTTTTGTTTTTTATATATTTTTTTGTATTTTTTTTATTTTTTTATTTTATTTTATTTATTTTATTTTTTTTTATTTTTTTTGATTTTTTTTTTGATTTTTTTTTGATTTTTTTTTTTGATTTTTTTTTGATTTTTTTGATTTTTTTATTTTTATTTTATTTATATTTATTTTTTGATTTTTTCTGTATTTCTGTTTTTTTTTAATTTTTTTTTTGTTTTTTTAGTTTTTTCTTGTTTTTTTTAGTTTTTTTTAGTTTTCCTTTGTTTTTTTGATTTTTTTTGATTTTTTTATGGTTTTTTTGATTATTTTTTTATTTTATTTTTTGTATTTTCTTTTTCTTTTTTTTGTATATTTTTTTTTTGATTTTTTTTTTTTGATTTTTATGTTTTGATTTTTTTTTAATTTTTAATTTTTAATTTTTATTTGTTCTTTTGGTTCTTTTGTTCTTATTTTGTTTGTTCTTTTGTGTTTTTTTTGTTGTTTTTTGTTTTTTGTTTTTTTTTGCTTTTTTTTTTTTTTTTTGTTCTTTTTTTTTTTTTTTTTGATTTTTTTTTCTTTTCTTTTATTTTTTTTTGTTTTCTGTTTTTGCTTTTTTTTGTTTTTTTTGTTTTTGTGTTTGTTTTTGTGTTTGTTTTTGTTTTTGTGTTTTTTTTTTTTTTTTTTTTGTTTTTTTTTGTTTTCTTTTTGTTTATTTGATTTTTTATATTTTTTATATTTTTTTGTCTTTTTATTTTGCTTTTTGCTTGTTTGTTTATTGTTTGATTGTTTTTTTTTCATTTTTTCATTTTTTCATTTTTTTGTATTTTTTTGTATTTTTTTTACATTTTTTTTACATTTTTTTACAATTTTTATTTTATTTTATTTTATTTTATTTTTTCATTATTTTTCATTTTGTTTCATTTTTCATTTTCTTCTCTTTTTTCATTTTTTTAATATTTTTTTTCAATTATTACAATTTTTTACAATTTTTTTTTTTTTTACATTTTTTCTTTTCATTCTCATGGTTGCAAAAGATTTTTCTTGCACTTATTTTTTTGCACTTACTTTATTTATGTTTTTTTCTGACCTTATGTCCCTCCCTGCAATATCCCTAACTTATGCATGGATATCCCCATCAGGAATATTTTACCTATGTGTGGTGTTCTGAATTATTTTTGTCATTGTGATGAAAAATTTCTTAAATTTTTTTTCCCACACTATTTAAAAAAAATCTAAAAAAGTTTTTAGCATATATGTATCCAACTCACCTAAAATATACCCAACCCAACCTAGGATATACCCATTGGGTATATTTCTCACTTTGGGTGTAGTGATAGGATATACTATTTATACTTTGCATATAATCACTAAGCTTATGACATACTATCCACAACACTAAACACCAGAAAAAAATATGGGCACCTGATAGCAGGTGCCAATCCCCATCTTTGATTTAACTCAATTAAAGCTCAGCTATAATCCTTCTGGAAAGACTGCACACTGAACTATGAGCGCGCTAGCTTGCGCAATATCAAATCAAATTTACTCATAAATCAAAACTGAATATAGAGATTTCCTCAAGCTTTTTTCCACTTAACTGTAGTGACTTTAAAATTAAACAACTATAACGGAAAAAAAAAATGAATAAAAGTCATTGATAGTACTTTCAACTTTCATCAATATTTTTCAATAAGGCTGAAACTATTTTTTTTAAGTTGTTAAAATAACTGCATGTTTGTTTAAATTACTTTTCTATATGAATTTTGTGAGAAATGTTTGATTTGCACCGTTATGTTTTTTCAATGCCCCACATTTATCTATAAATTTCTGATTACTTAAAAATATAACACAATCACTTGGTGCAGCATTTATACATATCAGTTGAATTGCTTATAAAGAAACTAAATCAAAAATCAAATTTTGAGAGTAGCTTTCATTTTTGTTTGGACTGAATATTTAAATGTTTTAATATATTATGATGAAATATTTAAAAATAAATAAATAAACAATTTTTACCTTCTCGCAAAGAAATGTTAAGAAGGAAATTTAAATATTATAATTTTCAAAACACAACAATGAAAAACGCGAAAGAAAGAAATTGTCGAGACCTATTGTCACATAAGAAGGTAAAAATCCGAAGTTCACTGAAGTTCACTTAGACTAGACTTACGAATATCTAATATCTTTAGGTTCTATACTTGCAGGATCTGTTATGTGGAATTTTCTGTTTGAACTGATGATTTTTGGATGGAGATGAGTAAGATTATTAAGTTATGTCGACAGTTTCAGTGAAGGAAATCCCAACTATGGTCGGGTTTGCGTTTTCCTCACCTTTTGAATTTGTTGGAAGTTTAATTGAGGATGAATGATCCCACTCGACTTACCAAAGATTTTCACATCTTAGGTCAAATAGAAATTATTTCAATTATGATTTTAAATGAAATGATCCAATTTAAGTCTAGCGACTTAAATCTAATGAGATAAACCCGCAATATTCCAGCTTAACAGATCTATTTTCTTGCGAGTAGGGAATAATCCTTGACTTGACTTTCTGATGAGGGATATCTCATCATCGGATAATTTTTTTAACCTGAATCAATAAGACCGATTATGATTTGAACAAACCTTGTAGTTCCTTTGAAATGATGTAAATTCCAATGATTAGCTTTTTCAGAGTGTATTTAGGTATTCCTAAAAAAAAATATTTTGTTGATTTATAAAAGGAAGATTATTTTGTTCAATTTTATCTTATCTAGCGATGTTTTCTGTCTGTTTAACTGGTTCAAATTCGACGAGGACTGTTTAATATATTTTGGTCGCTAGACTCTAATATTTCAGTTAAGAATGAAGATTCAAAAGGAATGAGATCTGTAGTCAATTTTCTTGCAACATTTGTTCTTTCCCTGGCCAGTTTTTTTTCCAGAGAACCCTTGATAGATTTTAATCCCACCGCATTCTTTTTTTCATAGACAAATTGTTCTTGAAGACACAGAATAAGCGCTGAGCTATCTTTTTAATCATCATTCTCAAAAGTTCAAATAAATAAAAATCATTAGTAGAAAGATGAGCTATCAACTGAAAATTTAGCTAGGAAACTATACTTTTTTCTGTCAACAGGATCAATGAATTACAATGAAAGATTGTCATACCACGTACCAAAAAAAAATCGTGAGGCTAAATATCTGAATAGTCGCTTTCGGAGATAAAACATTGTTCTAGATAAGTATTTTTGGATTCGATATATATTGACAAGTTTGAGGAATATTTTGAAGTGGTGAGGTGTTATAGTTCCGTGAAAGCATGGGAGGGCTTGGATACAGTATTCTACTTATACTAAATGGCTACCATTGTTCATGTCGCTCGATATATGGTGTGCCTTGAGCTTTTACAACTTTAAATTTTCTTTATTCGGTGCCTAACATGATCATAATAAATAAAGGTAACTTTATTTAAAAGCTCATACTTTTTGATCTTACTTAATGTCGTTTCAAAAGTACATTCTTTTGTCTAAAGTTTACCAGACTGACAAAGATGGTTTCTTAATACAAGTTCAGAACAATTGAAGAAATTCAAAAATCAATGTGAATCCGAATGGTAAACCAGGTCTTTTTATTCCTTAAACAATGAGGTCACCTTAGCAAAACAATAGGGGGTATCCAAGTTAGAAATCTGCTGTTATAAAATAGTCTTTTTTTTATTTTTTTTGACCAAATCAACCATGATTATTTTTTCATATAAGGTATATCTTGAACCAAAAACCTCTTTTCTCTAGTAATAAAAATTGAGTTTTTAGTGGTATTTTTATTAAGCAGATTTCTGACTTTGACACCGCTTAATAGGACCCAGATGCTTGCTTTTTGCTTTCCCAATTGAGCATGGTAGAAAGGCTGTTGCATGCTCATTTTGTTTCCTCAGTAATTACTTTTTGTCTCATTCCGGGTATCTAACACAACTTTGCTTTTAGTTATTATCTTTATAGGATTAGGTGTTTGAAATGAGCTAATGAACAAAGAACAAATATAAACCAAAATCCGATCTAGATACAAATATCGCTCGTCTTTTCAGCAAATTTACATTCTCATAAATGTCAGAATACAATTATTTTAAAAAATTGCTTTTGTAAGGTATTTTGAACGTAACTATACCAATGCGCTTTTCGAAGATTTATTTCATAAATTACAAAAGGAAATGCGCTATTTATTTCCTTCAACAAAAATAATAATAATACACCAGGAGAAAAATGAAGGGGGGGGGGGGGGGTGGGGGGTGGGGGAAGAGGGAAATTGCTAGCAAGAGTCCCCTTGTGTAACCTTGATTGAGCCCAGCTTGGAGATGGTTGGAAGATAATTGGGAAATAATCATTCTTGCTTTTGTATGCCTTTGTGCACAACCAAGCTCAAACTGGGCTCAATAAGTGGATCAACGACTGGTCTAACAAGTGCTCATCTACTCATCTTAAACCACCAATTAACACCTTCAAAGTAACTGTTTCTAAACTGTTCCAAAAACCCGGTTTGAGAGTAACTAACTGTTTCCTTATCAGATATGTTCAAGATGACGACTAAAACTAACCAAAATTAATGGAGGTACACATACATACATACATACAATTAATTCAAAATCCATTCAATTCTGATTCATTTGCAGCAATAGTTCCAACCATGAAGAAAAGTGTTGCTGTCACCATGACTTTAAGAAAAATTAAGATTATTGACCAACATTTTGACATGGTTGAACGAACCATTTGCAACAAAAAAATACTTTCATACATGGTATAGCAAGAATCTGATAGGAAGATATATAAAAATTGCTATAAAAGAATTATAAGCACTCAAAAGGTATTGAAAATATCTAATTTATATTTCAAAAAACATTAATGCTTGAATAAATAATTAAGTTGAACTATCTATCAACGTAACTTGAAACAAGAAAGATTGAAAACAAAAAAAGAAGATTGTATTTCCCGTCCGTTAATAGAACATCATCCAAAAAAATTATATATAATTTAACAAGAAAAGGGTATTACAAGTGATAATGTGATAACAGGAGTGGTATGAAAATGGCAAAAATGAGAATTCAGGTTGGACTCCGTTGCGGTTCACCAGAAATTTCTTTCGTAATATCGCGGAGAAGCGGATACACTTTAAAAATTTCTCTGAACTTGACATTCTGATTATCATTCCTGGCTATATTATTTTGAAGTGGAGTGCTTCTTTTACCATCTAAAACATTAAGAGGAACAATCTCTTGGTTTTTACCGTGAAGAGTGTAACTTTGACCTTTAAGTTTTTTGTTGGATGAATTATTGACAGGTGAATTTTCTATTTCTTTTCGCTTTTGCCTTTTCAAATCGCTCATACATTCAACTGGCTTTCCTATCAGCTTGAATTCCTGTGCAACCAGTTCTTCTTTCGCGCTTTCAGCTGCCGGGCTAGTGTTTATCGCGTCCTTAGTATTATCAAGTTCATCGCCTATCTTTTCGCCATTTCGAATAGACTTGACTAGATCAAGAGAATGTACCTTTTCGTCGTCCTTTTGCATTTGATATACCCATCCTTTTTGCTCAACTAAAACAATAAAATCATCTAGCACAGGTGCACTCCGCAAAGTTTTTCTCGAACCAAACAGAATAAGTTTCTTGCGGGCACGAGTCAAACACACGTTAATTCTTCTCCAGTCTTTCAATAGCTCGCCCACATCATTAGCCTCATTACATCTAACAAGAGAAACAATGATACAATCCTTGTCACGACCTTGTGATCTATCAGCGGTCATTATTTCTAAGGATTGATAATCTTCTAGAAAGTAGGAGAGAAGTTTGATTTGTAGTCGATAAGGGGTTATCACTGCCAATTCACTTGCCGAAACGCCTCTATGAACCAACACATGCACCAACTTGTTTTAACAATAAAGAATTTTTTTTTTTGTTAAAATTAAAAGTTTGTAATGACTAGAGAGTTAGAATAAACTCAACTCACCTGAGAAATTAACTGAGCTTCAACTTCATTCTGAAACAAATTTCCAACCCTGGATTCTTCACAAGATAATAAATCAGTATTGATAAAAATTACCTTTCGAGAAGGATCAACAATGTCTTCAATCCAACATCTTTCCTGGCATTCAATGGAATGAAATTTCTCTTCACTATAATTGGCAGAAGATATTTCCAAAATTGACTTGGCCACCTCTTCGCTACCACATGAAAGTTGTCCGTTATAAACTAAGGCATTACTTAAAGCCATGATATCCTCATTCATTCGGTATTGCTTTGAAAGGCGAGAAATCGCATGCGGGTGATTCTCGGATAACAGTTTGAATAACGAAATTTCAAGTCCTTTAGTCCGGGCCTTGAAGTTTCTAACTAAGGGTGGCAGTTGATGATGATCACCCACTAAAACAAAAATGTCGGCAAACCTTAAGGGTCCTAGGCATGTCGGTAAAGTGATTTGAGATGCTTCATCAACAATGCAATAATCAAATTTCCGCTTCTTAAAAAGTGAATGGGTGATTGATAAGCTGGTAGTTGCGACCAACGGTGGGATCATCCAACCGGCTTCTATCTCATCTGTCGTGGTGGACAGGCTAATTTGATCGACACAGTAGGGAATTAGCTCGGGGGAAATTCTTTCTTGATTACCAAGTCGCAACATGTTGATACCTGTCCCAATCATTTTCTTGAGAATTGTGTCTACAGCAGAATGAGTATAAGAAGTTAAAAGGACAGTTTTGCCTTGTTTGATTAATTCTTTGATAAGCTCAACAATTGTCATTGTTTTCCCGGTACCAGGCATACCCAGAATCAATGAATAATCTAGCGCACTCAATGTATTTTCTATGGCGTTTCGCTGATCTGAATTGAGATGGTCAAGACAAGATTTAAGATTTTTTAAGCGGCTGCTATCAAATCGGGGGACTTTTAGGTCAACAATCAGTTCTCTTCTTCGTATGTCACCATTTTCATAAAAAAGATTTGAAAGATTGTGACGCAGTCTCCCAAGTCCGATTGCGAATTCATCTTTATCCACTCTATACATTATTGGGAGGGAAGAATCTTGGCAAATTGCCGATATCGGATGGTCTACACTGACAATAATATATTGAGGAGTGATTTTAACAAGAAATCCTTTTGAAAAAGCCAACTTTTTATTTTCAATTGAAACAGTGATTGGATCATTTAGGGCTATTTGTGTATTTAATAAAGACTTCAAAAATTTTTGATCTTCATTACTGGGGTGGTGCAACTTAAAAGGAACCAATCGATAAGCATAGCGTTGAATTTTACCACCCAATCCAACGAGTTCTCTGTCTTTAGTGAAGTCATAAGAATTGTCGACTTGTAGACAAGCGAATGCTCGACCTAAACTTTCGCGATGAATACCTGTCATTTCCCAAATTTCTTGTTTAAACTTTCCAGTTTCTTGTTCTTCAAGAGAAATAAGTTCTTCCCAATGTGTGAAAAAATCCGTATGAGTTGGGGTTAAGAACCTAGTTTTACGTTCATAAATTTTTTGTAGCGTTGAAAATTCTGGAAGAGAAGGGATCTGATCTACTTTCTCGTTCGCCTAATGAGTCCCAAAGATTATAGAAAAGATCACCAAAAAAAAAAAACAATTGAGAAAACAATTAATTTCGAAATTCAGGAAGACAAGAATCTACTTGTTTGCAAAATATAAATGACATACTTTGCGATAAAGCATACAACCATCATTAAGGAAGCAAAATTTACATTTGTGCTCGTCATCAATAGGTTCGGGCAAAACACAAGTCTTCACTATATTTTCAACGTCACACTCGATAGAGGACAGGGATTGGTCAAAGCCAGAGTTCGACTTTTGATTAGAAAGATTTCTAAATTCGTCATTACGTTGTACGTAATCAACAATTTGGTTGCGAATAATAATCAATTGCCGTATCTCAGGTCGTACAGCTTCTACCCTGATGATTTGATTTTCTGCGGTGTAAAATAATAAACCGGCTCGAATGTCATCGTCTTCATTAAACAAACACGTTTTAGTTCGAATAATGAAATCATTGATATCAATAAGTGAAAGTATGAACATTATGGTAGTCAAAAAAGACAAACGGACGGTAGTATTCACTGAGTAACAAGGTATAAAGCATTGTCTGGGCAGTGTGCTCCAATACACCAAATCGTTTTCCCGTTTTGATTTCAAAAGGATATAGCCTGACATCAGATGAAGAACCCGTTAATATTCTGGTCTTACTTGGATCTTCAATCACCAAAGCTTTCACGGTGGCATCGATTTTTCCCTTTAAACCAAATTTGGGAGACCAAATTTCTTCTTCAATGCCACAAACAGAAGTAATACCAATTTTGGGAGCGTTTTTGATATCCATAGACTTTGTTCTTGGATCCATGAGGTGAGCGTCCCGCTAGTAAATTTTCAATAGCATCGAATGAAAGAATAAAAGAAACATCAGTTAACCAAGTCGACTGATAACTGTCAGTGTAAAGTTTAAACTATAGTACGATAATTTGATCATATGGGAAATGGCTATATAATGCAAATAAATGAGGGCCTACTTTGAGAAATACTTTTCCAGAATGATTTGTGTTGACAATGTACTGGGCAGACCAGGCTGGCAAAATTTCAAGATAATCCAAAACAAGTTGCAAACCTTGATCAATTGATTTATTAACCACAAATAGATCATCAACATGTCTGACACATGCAGCTTTGGCTTCTCTAAGTAACTCCTCTCTAGTCCAAGGTTTTTTGAAAATGAAAGGTTTAGGGGGTGAGTTTGAGTCGGCTGCTGAAGATCTCTTGACTTCGTCTTCTGAAGATGTTAACAACATCGCTTGAATGACCTCGTGTATAATGTTTCCACGCACAGTCGATTCAGCCATTGTAACTTCTCCGCCCCTAAGTTTTTCCGAAATGACACTTTTCCTAGGGCATGTAGGAGCATTGGCGACTGTTGTGGTACTGATCAAAGTGGAAGGATGAAGAATCATGAGATGTCCAGGTTCATTCCTTGTGAGAGTGATGGACTTGGTGAAATCAATCAATGGAGACCCCTTCAAAGATATTAAGTTAATAATATCATCTGGGCAGAGAGACATATCCGTCCAATCGTCACAAATCACCAATGTTTGAGTTTGCTCTGAATCAGTGGAGTTAGCGCTTTCATCAGAGAAAGAAATGCGGAGAATCTGCTGATAGTGCTTAGAAGAAGACCAAAAACGCGGGTTGATATCTCCCACTAATCTGCAACGGACACATTGTTGACAAAGGGGAGACCCGAGCTTGGTAGAAGAAGCATCTGTGTTAACACTCATTGAGTTGTGAATTGGAAAGCCAAGGGACCAAGATTGTAAATTAACTTTCAACAATTTTTGGCGCGCGACTTGACGCGTGTTGGATGTGCCCAGATGTTATTCTGCAGCCTGCATAGGGCAACTCTAAATAAAAGAAGATCTAATGACAGTCACGTGATGGTGACCCAATTGCTAGTTGTATATTGCAAACTGTCATTTTAAGTGAGTCCAGCAAGGACAAACACGCCGAACGTTGTTTCGTTGGCTGTTTTTTTACAATCCGCCCGCAAGGGTAAGAAACCATGTTCCAAAAACCAAGTAAGTGTCAGAAGAACAAAACTGCTGTTCATGTTATCAAACATGATTGGCGAAAATTTACCCACATTTTCCTGCATCTTGTATGTTCTCGGCTAGAACCTCCAGTTCATACTCTAATTGTGCTGCTGCTGGTGAGCAAATCGCCGCAGTGTGCCCCGAAACGTCAGATAAAGCAACATCTGCTGCATGGGCAGTGGATGTTGTCTCAACCTGCTTGACTCCAGGATAGTGACACTCAAGGTAATTCTTGCACTGCCCTAGGGCCTATGAGCAGATAACGAAATCGGGGTGAATCAAAAAAATGATTTAGTAAGATACAATTGGTTGACACATCACAATTCAAGAAAAGAAACGAGTAAAAGTAAAATAAAACAACCTGAGGATGGCTGATAATTAAAGTCACTCGACGTGGTTTCTCGTCCACAGGCAAACGACGAGCGACCAAGCAGTGGGTGATTGAAAGGGTGAACCTATGTTTGATGCAAATGCGCGGACCGACGTATGGATCTTTGAGCACTTCTTCTGTTTCTTTCACGGGGCCAAAATTTGAATTTTGGATTGGTGCGACTGCGGCATCTGATGGTGAGGATGTTGGGGAAGAATCAAGCAATGAAGAAATCGCTTGGCGAATCGTTGGATAAGGACAAAGATGCGCAGAATTTCCAAAATATCTCATAGCTGCCTATAACAGTTTCCTTTTGCTTCAGGATGGGGGTAAAAGTGACTGGAAAAGAAATTAGTCAATTCACCTGATGAGAGAAAGTTTTTGGCGGACCAAGGTAGGCAACAGTCGGAAGGCTCATAGTTATAGTTATGATTAGTAGGAAGGATGAGAAGAGGATTAACAATTCTCAGGTCAAATGTTAGTGTATTTCTAATGTACTAAGTTCTCCCTTTCCACCGCAAAAATGTGGTCTGTAGCAGCGCTTGAGCAGACTCCGGAATGGGAGTTTTCTTCACTCAGAGTGTCATCACCTAATCTGAGTTATGGTGGTACCACACTTAAGTACTTAGAGCATGTACATACCATACAATTGCTCACTTAGAGCATCTCCACTCGTTGCATCAAATTATCAGTAACTATTTGCATATTACTGAGTCTTTGCTTACTGATCTGCATGCAACCCCAGTTGTATCAAGTAAATCTCAATTAACTCAATATTTTCAAAATATTCATGGCTCATGTTGTGTGTTAAGCAACAGTAACTCTTCTGTAAACACTACACAACATTTCACACATTCTACATCTTGATTGAAATTTCACATGGATTTATACAGATACTACATTCTTGAGAAATTCAATTCAATGGAAGAGGAAGAACAAATGTTATCAATTTTACTAGACACTGAAGAACTGTTAAGACCTAAGGTGGACTACTACTAGCGCTGATGCTAGCCTTTAAACAGGACTGACTATGCTAAGTTAGCAGTGAGACTAGAGAGTACTGGATTACTATATAAGTTGTCTGATGAGGAGCGCTCCACAGCGCTTGCCCCATATAAACCCCTTATGCCATACCTCCTCTTCCACCTCTCACAATGCATAGCACCCATAGCGCTCCTCCTCCTAACCTCTCAAACAAATCCTAGCAAGAACAAGCTAAAAAAAACATTGAATGCAACCAGATTGAAGACCACTATACCATGGTTTGATATGTTGCATATTTGTTATCCATGACAAAGCAAGCTGTTCTTCTTCCTGTGGGTTCAAATTAGGCAATTG
This sequence comes from Hemileia vastatrix, assembly GCA_030280995.1. Taxonomy (NCBI): domain Eukaryota; kingdom Fungi; phylum Basidiomycota; class Pucciniomycetes; order Pucciniales; family Zaghouaniaceae; genus Hemileia; species Hemileia vastatrix. The sequence goes on along the minus strand of JASXTE010000009.1, from coordinate 24,909,068 downwards.
TTTTTTCTTCAAATCAGAGGACATTTTGGGGTTGTTTTTAGTTGAAAGGTTTATATAGTAGTCTGTAGTACCAAAATATGTTAATAAAGGGTGATATGAAGTCAAAATAGTGTTGTGTAATGGAGAAATAAAAAAAATTTGGTAACCTTCAGACATGTCTGTGTAATCGGCAACCAAGTTGAGATGTGAAATTTTTTGGCAGGTGAGAGGTTGAGTTAATGACTTGTAAGCAGTAGTGTCCAGAAATATTACTGACACTTATTGACAAATTGTTGAAATGAGGGCTTACCAATGGGTCTTAATGGAAAAAGTGATGTTGCCAGGGTTTACCAAAACAAGTAGAGAGGCCCTTAGAGCATCCCCAGCCATATTGGTAAAGTGGTTCAATATGCATATTTTACCAACTTATTCCCCAATTGTTGCTCAATTAGACTCTAGTAACTGATTTATTCTGTAGTCATATAATCAAATGAGCAAAGTTGCTTGAGTAGCTTCTGTAATTGCCAAAACCTTGTGCCACTTTTTTTGACTCAACCATTATCTACTGAAGCCAGACATGCCTCATTAATTACTTATCTGTTTTTTCACCCTCACTTCACACAAAAATAGCCACTACTATTCATTAAATTACTACTCATATTTGCATTACACACTTCAGCCACACCTTCTGAACTATAATAGCTAAATAAAAAGTTATTTATGTCAACCAAATCTAAGAAGAAAAGGTCTCCTAATTGACACTCCCAAGAAGAACAACAACTTGCTTTGTCATGGATGAGCATCAGCAAGCAACCCAAGTGCTCCACCTACCAAGCTGGAGAGACATTTTACAAAAAGATAGAAGCATACTTTAATCAATTCAGAAAACTACACTATTGTGATTGGGAACAGATTTGAGTTTGGTGAATTGTGTGTATTTAACCAAAAAAAAATATGAATTAAACTAATTAAATTTATTTATAACATTCTACTCTAGATGGCAAGCAGTAAACACAGAAACTCTTAAATTTAGTGCAATATACAATTCAATTGAACAAAATCTGCCTAGTGGCTCTTCCCCGACCAACTGGTTAAGAACAGCACTCTCAGTTTTTCATGATCAGAACAAAACTTCTTTTAAATGTCTAGTTGAATGGGAAAAATTGAGATACACACCAAAGTGGAGACTCAATACCACCAAACCCATTGCTGCTAACTCAGTTGATCTCACCTCTAGCCATACAAACGGAGTTGAGGACCTGACAAGTGAACCTTATAGTCCTTCCCCATCTTATTCTTATTCTACATGTCCCATTGGAATAAAGGCTTCTAAAAGACAACAATTCAGTGAAAGCACCTCAGAATATTTGAGTCTCTATTGGCAGAAAAATACAGTAATCTTGCTGAAAGACATGCCTCAACCAAAGACAACACAAACAGTTTATTTGAAAAAACAAATCATCTTACTGAGGAAAGAATCTTGATAGAGAAAAAGAAATACAATAATGATATGAGTTCAAATGATATAAAGTTACTTATCTTGAAAGAAAAGGACTGTAAAGCACCTGGAGATTTGGCTGTTTTAAAAAAGATGAAAATTGATTTAATGAAAAGATGGATAGGTGATTAAAAATTTTGAGACATACTTAAATTTAGTAACTAGAATATGATGTATTATTAAAATTAAAAAAATAATTTATTGGAAAATATTAAACTGTTTTACATATGATAAAAAGTTTTTTATAAAAGTAAAATAAAATTAGTCAGTAACTGCTTATCATCTTTTAATATTGAGAGACAATGATATGTGGATCAGTTTGAAGAGATATAGGGAGATTGATATATGATAATAGATAATACATTTTGTAATAATTAATGCTTAATATTGAGAATCAAAATTATAACACTTTTTATTTAATATAAATTATTTATCATAAATATAAAATTATATTATAAAAAATTATTATGATTGACTAACTACTTATTACCAGTTGATATTTAGAGACAATGATATATGGATCTGTTTGAGGGGATTTAAAAAAATTGGGATATGTTAATAGATGATACATTTCAAAGTTAGTGGGACAAAAAAAACTGAAGAATGGCTTTCTTTATATATGCCTTGAAACCCATGATCAGGAAGAAAAGAAAGAGTCAGTGAGGCATTATTCCCTCACCCAAATAATTAGAATGTGTTTCAGCCAGGCTATGCTAAGAGTCCAGTTTATCTTATGTTAAATTACTTGAACATAAATTATAGGCGAAATGTATTTAAATTATATATGCAAATTAAATATTATAATAAATAAAATTGTATAAAAATATTTTTAATATAATTAAAATTAGGGTTATATTAATTTTATTGTTATATAAATTGTATATAAATTTAAATAAACATACAAAATACTATATTCTCTAAAAGATTGGCGCATATTTAGGTATTTAATAGGGGGTATCAAAGTTGACTGATCCGCAATCAATTTAATTTCAGATAAAAATCCTTATACGCCAATTATCTTCCACAATTATTTTTGCTAATAATTGGGTTATTAGACATTTTACGTGTAAAAGTTGACCTCTTATCCAACATTTTTCTACTCAATTTTTCATAACCACATATCAGATAACTTTTTGTCATAGCCACATCTTGGCCTACTTTCATTCATAACCACATCTTTGACTACTATCTGGATATGCCTTCTACCATGCTGCACACCCCCATTCTCATCTCATCCTGTCTACTCTCTCCATTCAGAACACCTCACTATCTAATCTACTTGTTTTTGCTCCTTTTCATCTTCATTTATCTTAACATGGCCCATAATCATAGATCTTCTCAAAAGCAGCCTTCCCCCAGTTGTTCTTCAAGTTGCACTACTCCCTCTTTCCCCTGGTCAGCTGAGAAATCAAAGACCATTCAATTAAAAAAATATGATCATCTCATTCTTATCAACTGGCTAAAAACTAAATCTAACTATGATTCTTGTTTTGGTACTGAGTATGTGACTAAAGTAGGATGGCCCCCTGCATCAAAAGTTAATGGTTATCTTCTAATGACCAACAAATTACGGCATAAAACTAAGAGAAGGATAGATCTTTTACCAAAACAGATCTCTGAACGCTTCAAGCATTACACAGCCAAGTACAAGAAGGCAAAGACTCTTTCATCTTCTACTTGTTTTTGTATTACTGACCTCAATATCAGAAAGGGAATCAAATCAATAGATGATAAACTTGATTCTTTATGTCCTTACTTTAAAGAGATGGATGCTATTTTTGGAGAGCAAGATGATATTAATCCTGAAAAAATCTTAAATGGTGAAGGTTCTATCTCCAAACATGATGTCAAAAGAAATATTTTTCCTTCTTCTTCTACTCAAGCCTCCCCTCATTTAACTTCCACAAATCAAGATATCTTTTCAATAGATCCTTATGGTGATATAAACCAACCTGATCTAACTCAAGTATGTTTTTCTTCTTTTATCTTACCAATTCTTTTTTTTATTTACATTTTCTTATTTCTAAAAAGGCTGAAGAACAAACACAGGAGCCACAATCAACTGAGTCAAAAGCAGCAACAATGATGAGGAGGAAAATGCAACCTTGAACAAAAAGCAAAGGGCTTCAAGTAGTCTAAATTTCCACTCTCAAAGAAGAAGAAAAAGGTGATACTTCATCTCAAACCCCTTTTTCTTCTATCAAAGAATTTTTGGAGAAACGTGATGCTGATAGGTGATACCAAACCTCTTAATACTTTACTCTTCTTTTCTTCTACTTTTTGTTAATATTTATTATCACTCTAGAACAATTGGAAGTTTTTAAAGAGACTCTAAAGTTTGAAAAGGAAAAATACAAGCTCTCTTAAGGAGGGATGATAGGGTACATGATTTGGAAGAGAAGAAGTTCAAACTCTCTTTACAGAAGGATGATAGGACACAAGTCTTGGAGGAGAGTTAGTACGAACTCTCTTTACAGAAGGATGATAGGACACAAGACTTGGAGGACAATAAATTTGAGTTATCTATAAGTATTGAAAAATCAAAGAAAGAGGAGAAAACACTCAAGCATAAAAACCTCATGTAACAGATGGAATATAAGCTTGATTGTGAAGAAAATTCCAAAAAGAAAGATTTCTTGATAGGATGTGTTAAAGATAATAAATCTGTTGAGGAAATTGAACATTTAAAGAAATTGTTTGATGACTAGTTTGTTTTATTTTTCTCACACTTCAACTGTTCATAATTAATTGTACATAAAATTTTATCTTAATTTCCTGTATTTCTTTCCTCTATCCACCTTTACTTGTATTTTCATATTTTAATGTTATAAATTCTTTTTTAAATAAAATTTTCAAGAATTTTTATTGTTAAAAATTCTTTTTTAGTTGAAATTTTCAAGTCACATTTGAAAGTTTCCCAATCTCACCCCTGCATTTTATTTAACTAAGGTGTGGGTATCACCAAAATTCTTTCAAGTAAAGAATTTTGCAAGTCTTACATGAAATTTTGGCAATAATCCCCCCTGCATTTTATTGAAGTAAGGGATGGGTATCACCAAAATTTCAAGTCAATTTTTTTTTGTGAGTCTCATATGAAATTTTTCTTTAAAGTCTGATATGAAAATTTGGCAATACCCCCCCCCTGCAATTTATTGAATCAAAGAAATCAAATGGAAAAAAATTTAAAAATGAAAATTTCATCAACCAATTATTTTCACCAGTCCCAATCAAGTTTTCCTATTTTATATAATAGCCAGTAGAACGACCTAAGGCCAAATGCACCATTATATAAAACCAGTAATCTATCTTGATTTAACTTTAAAAAAAATTGGAAGAGATAAATCCAAAATTAAATGAAAAAAAATTTAAAATGAAAATTACTACAACCAATTATTTTCACCAGTCCCAATCAAGTTTTTGTCAGGCTAAGGTCAAGTACAAGGATGTGAACTAGCTTGAATATTCAGTTGTCTAGAAGATTTTTATGGTCCTATATGAATACTGTAGTATTAATCCACTAAAGTGTTTAATAAAATCAAATATAAAGGTCTCAGTAATATAATTCTCACTATTTTTATATATGGCTTACAATCTTTATAGTTGGTAGAAAAATAGATTATATAAATTCAGATACTATTCAAAAGTCTTATAAAAGTACTAATTGATATGTATTGTAATTGATTTGGTTATATTGGTTAAATTGTAATGATAAAGAATGTAGAAACACAACCCAAAAACCTCCTCCTTTTATACACACTGAGTTCCCCAATGATTCCCTTGATGTACCACCCAATACACAGTAAATGATGCCTCTAAACAACTAATAGACATGCCCATCAACATTCCCAGTAACCCATGACATAATTAGAAGAGTAACAACCGCAAAAATCCTGTAATAATAAGGGAAATCCATCAAAATTAAAGAAAAAGACAAAAAGAGAGTATATGCGTATAAAACAATAATATTAAAGACTAAAGGAGACTTTTTAAGGTTAATAATAGCTTAATAATAAGGGGGATTGACTGTAGAAATAATGGGGCAAATCCTGACATTATACTACGTGAAATTCCCATTCAAAAATAACCAAAATTGACTGAGAAACCACCCAAAAACTTAAAAAAGAGCGTGAGATGTGGGGTAACTACATGCAGTTCTTGGCAGGCGCTTTCACGGGTAAATCCTTGACTAAAATTAGGCGAATTTAAGCGTGGTGATGAAATAAAGTGCCAAGAGTGAGGTTATTAATGAAATTAGTGCATATAAACAAGGTCAATGCATTATTAATTAAGCTAGGACACTAAATAAGCGCCTGTCGCCTATTTTAGTGTGTTTCCCCACAGTGGGCGTAGAATGTGGGGTAATTATAGTGTGAAAAAGCTAACTTTGCTAAAAATGAAGCTATTCACACGGGAAAAAAGCAGGCAGTATGTGGCCAGTACACAGAAGCCATTTCTGGCATAAAAAACACCAAATTTGAAAAGTGTTATTTGTATGCATTTAAATAGCCAAATCAATAGTTCTAAATGAGCCCAATTGATCTGTCAAAGCGCAATTTTGATATTCTCAATTTTATAGCGCATATAGTCAACTTTTAAGTGAAATAAAGCGCATTTCTTGTTTTTTGCATAAAACAATGAATATAACAGCTTTAAGTGTACTTAAAAATTATGTAGCCTTATATTTAAGGTTCTTAAGATTACCTTAACATATTCCAACTTAATATTAAGTACATAAGACCTATAAAAGGTGGATATATGCGTGTATATAAGGTGTTATAATGGCATTTTTTGTGTATTATCATAATTTTACTTATGTATACTATTTGTGTACTCTTATCTATTATTCCCATGTATAGTTCATGTGTTTAACATAACTTATAATTACTTTTTACTCAGTCCTGGAGATATACAGGCTGACACTCGCCCACCCAAAAAAAAAAAATAAAAAAAATGATAAGTTATACATTTTATTTTATTAATTTGTAATTTTCAGGTATTCAGAATAAATCTGTAGCATTAAAGATTAAACTTTAAAGAAATAAAACATAATAAAATATTATGAGTACTGGTTTGTTAACCCCTCAGCTGGTTGAACAGAAATTCATTTCTGTTTAAATTTTTTAAGAAGGGTGGATAAATTAGAAATTTCTTTTTCAGGTATCCATTTATCAAATTCATTTGATTTCCCTTTAAATCTTAGTAAATACTCAGTTCCTTTTTCTTTAGTAAGGATTCTTTTCTTGAGTATTTTTTCAATCTCTGCTTTTTCCACAATTTCTTCAGGTTGCTTTTTAGGCCTTCCCCTTCTTTTTGGAAATAAGTCAGGATCATTTGCATGGTAAGGTTTCAATAATGAGATAGGGAAAACTGGATGTTTCCTATCATATGGAGCATATAATATGACTTCCACTGCATTATTCCCAACCATTTTATTTACTACAAAAGGTCCTACAAAGGGATCCTTTAATTTAACATTACCTTGTAAGTTAAAATGTAGTGTTGATATGAGGACTTCATCTCCCTTTTTAAATTCAAATTCTTTATGAGATTTGTCCCACCTTTTCTTTTCATATTCAAATGCTTTTTGGATGCATTCTTCTGCATGCTTTCTACACATTTGTTGCATATGAATAAAGGATTTAGTGCCAGGGTGTATATCGAACCTTGGTAGTTTATTTAAATGATTTACTGGGGTATTTGGTACGTATCCCAGCCAGAGTTCAAATGGTTTCTTCTCTGTTACAGAATGAGTTGTGCTGTTATAAGCAAATTCAAGGCCAGGAATTAATGTTACCCAGTCATGTGTGAATTTCTCATTGTCTTTGTATTCTAATCCAAAGGCACAATATCTTCTGATCATGTCTTCTAGAGTTTGTATCATCCTTTCAGCCAGCCCATCAGTTTGTGGATGGTGTGCTGTAGACAATTTTAATTGACAACCTGATACTTCCATCAAAGATGTCCAGAACTCTGAAGTAAATTTAGGATCTCTGTCAGAGATTATGGCTTTGGGGAGCCCAGCAGTATTCATCATCTGAGTCCACCATAGTAATGCCAAGTCTTTTGCAGATACCTCTTTATGGGTAGGGATAAACTTACACATTTTTGTTAATCTATCCACTATCACCCAGCAAGAATTGAAACTTTCCTTTCCTGCTAATGGCAAGCCAGTTACAAAATCCATGTTTATAATTTCCCATGGAGCTTTTGGCTGCTCTATTTGTTGTAACAACCCAGCTCTCTTCCCAGTTAATCTTTTAGATTTCTGACAAGAGTCACATGTTTCAATGTATTTTTGTACATCCTCTTTCATGTTTATCCACCAGGCTGTATTTTTAACTCTGGTTAATATTTTGTTAAAGTCAAAATGACCAGCTAAGATATCATCATGACAAGTACTCAACATTAACTCTTTCATAGAAGGTGGTATTACTATTACATTGCTTAACTTTTTCCTGTAATATATATATCCATCTTCAATTGATAGTTTACCTTTTTCCAACGCATTTTTATACTTTGGAGGCAAGGTTTTAATTAATGCACTCATGGAGGCATTTGTTGGATCATTAAGAATGGTAGATAGTTTAGACAAATCTTTATCAGATGAATAATTTTCCAATATAGTTTGCATAAACTCTTCTTCTAAATCCACTATATAAATCCCAAATATATGTATAACCTCATTTTCAGGTACATAAGCTGGGTTGTCAGCATCATTTGGCAAAGGACTTCTGGATAATAAATCCACATTTGAATGCAATGTTCCTGCTCTGTGAGTGATTGTCATTCTTCCTCTGCACTCTTGTACAGCTAGTTGCCATCTAAACATGTGCCTATTAGGTGTTTTCATGTTTAGTAATGATTTTACTGCACTACAATCTGTTATAAGTTCAAACTTCTGGTCTTCCAGATAGTAATGAAGTTTCTCCAAAGCCCACACCACGGCTAAACATTCTAGCTGTGTGGCACCATACCTTAATTCTGTTTTTCTTAAGGTTCTGGATATATAACAGATAACTACTTCAGATAATTTTCCATTTATTATCTGTTTCTGCTGTAAAGCAGCACCCAAACCTATGAAACTTGCATCAGTGTACAAGATAAAAGGTAGGGTGAAATCTGGAAGTCCCAATATTGGAGCTGACATTAAACATTCCTTTAATTTATTAAAGGCGTGTTGTCTTTCATTATTCCAAATGAAAGCTTCATTCTTCCTGATTAATGTTGTTAAAGGGGCTGCAATGGATTGGTAATTTTTAATATATTGTCTATAATATCCACACATACCCAAAAAAATTTGAACCTCTTTTACATTTTTAGGTATCCCAATGTTTTTAATTGCTGCCACCTTATTCTGGTCAACACAAATTTGTAATCCAGATACAACATGTCCAAGTACTTTCAAGGATTGAAATCCAAACTTACATTTCTTTAATGCAATAGTCATATTAATTTCATCCATTTTTTGAAAGACTCTTTTCAGGTGATTTAAATGTTCATCATATGTTTTTGAAAACACTATGATGTCATCAATATAGACCAATAGCCATCCTTCAACCATTTCCTGATAAAAGACACTATCCATCAGTTTTTAAAATACTGAAGGGGCATTCTTTGGGCCAAATGACATTCTCACATACTTATATATACCCATATGTGTGGTTATCAATAAGTAATTTTGAGAATTTCTTTCCACAGGAATCTGGTGGTAACCCTTGTTCCCATCCAGACAGGAAATATATTTTGCTCCTTGTAAGGTAGCATGGATAGAAGCTATCCTTGGTAGAGGGTAAATATCATCTACTGTGTATGTATTCAGAGCTCTATAATCACCGCATAATCTTGCCTTATCTTTTTCATAAGAGATTAATACTGGTGAAATGACACAATACTTAGGTGTTGTGTCCACTTTTTCAACAATACCCATTTCCAACAATAATTTTATATTGTCTTCAATATCTTTCCTTTTTGCAGGAGATGCTGGGTAAGGTTTCTTTTTTAAGCTGCCAGGAATATTATCCAGATCACAGCTTAGAGAGATTTTCATCTCATGGTCTTTGACCAATCCTAGTTCATTTGAGCCATGAGCAAATGCCATAGGATATGATTTAATCAATCTCAAAATATTTTCTTCTTCAATTTTTGAGAGTTGAGGACTGAAAGAGGCCTTTTGGATTTCATTTTCCAATTCACCCACTTCATTTGTGGTTCTTCCACCTTGCAGTTGTTCTTCTCTAGGAGAAATGGCATATACTGAATTTTCAGAACATATTTTGAATTTTCTTTTACCATTCACGCCTATGGTGAAACAACTGTTTGCAGGATCTAGTTTAATGGCAAATTTTGTCAATAAATCATTGCCAATAATAAACCAATCACTACAATTATTATTATCCATTACTACAAATTCACAAACTGCTCTAACATATCCATTATTATATTTAAAGAATACAGCAGTTTTGTATTTGCCAATTGGATTTAATACTGAACCAAAACCCCTCCAGTTCTTTGTCTGAACAGGTTCTAGTTTTTCCTGGTACTTACTATCAAGTTTCATTAATGCATTAAGTGAAACTACACTACCTGCAGCCCCAGTGTCAAGAATGGCATTCATTTCTTTTCCACATATGATAATAGGTGCTCTGATAGGTGTTATTTTGTAAGTGTCATGAGATACATCTTTAATTATTTCAGCTTCCTCTATGGAAGTTAAAGATGTGTCTGTATGAGGTATAGCATCATTCAGGAACATTATATCCTGTTCTAATACAAATATCTCATTTTCATCATCACTGTAAGATATGTTACTTTTGCAATCCTCACTAGATTCCACATTTTCATCTTCATGATTACTAGATTCAGAATTCTGTGAGGTTTCAATAACATTTATTCTCTTCTTACACGTGTGACCCTTAACCCAAGGTTCATTACATTTGTAACAAGTGTTATTTTCTTGTCTCTTAGGGACAAGGGGAGCTGAAGGTTTTTTTTTTTCCACTGGTAACTTACTTGTAGTAGGTTTTACCACGTCAACACTTTGTCTGTAATTACTATACTTGGTTTCATACTTGTGGTTTAATAATATCTCATTGCATATATTAATGAATCCAGAGGTGTCTCTGATAGTTTCAGTTCTAGCTGCAATAATGTCTCTAACTGATATAGGCAACTTGTATATTATTTTTTCTTTCCACTCTTAATAATCCATTTTTGGATCCATAGCTTTCATGATTTTTATTAAATTCATTAAGAATACCATGGGTTTATCTCCAGCATTTGGATTATATCTGGTCTTTTCATACAATCTTTGTTGAGTGATTCTAAATTTTGGGCCACCAAATTTCCTTTCAATTAGTGCCTTCCATTCATTCCAGGAGTAATTAATTCCCTCACTCAATACAGATTCAAACCATAATAAGGCAACATCTGTAAATAAAGATATTAACTTTGAAGTAATTTCTTCATCAGGTAATTTGTATGAAAATTTTAAATTATCAATTCTTTGTATGAATTGTTGCCAATCAGATTTTGAATCCCCGTCAAAAGAAGGGTACTGATCTAACTTAGGCCAGTTCTTTTGGCTAGTTTTAGCTTCCCTAACCTGAGGAATATTGAGTAATTCACTCACTTTAGAAAGATGATCATTGATTTCATCTTTTACTGATTTTATATTCTCAGAGCCCATGACACTATGTTCATGTTCCATCATTGGTTTATCATCAGAGTGTTTCATAAAAACTGGTACTCTTCCTACATAGGAGGTATTATCCTTTATTGTTTCATTATTTTTCAAAATGTTAACTACTTCAATTTCTACTCTTTGTAACCTATCTTTTATTACAGGTACATGAGTTAAGGTATCATTTACATTTGAAAAAGACAATTTTACACGTCCCTCTATGGTGGCCATAATATTCTGAGAATGTTCTAATTTAATTTCTAAATTTTTAATCTCAGAATTTAATCTTTTGTTTTCATTGATCAATTCATTATTTGAATTCTCAATAACTTTTAACTTATTGGCTGTTGTACTCAATGATTGTGTGATGTTTAATAATACACTTTCTGTATTATTGTTGGACTCTCTAGAGAATTCTTCCAATTTTTCAATTCTTAATAATAATTTACTAATTATTTTTGATTCCATTGGATTTTCTTTCAGAAAATATTCAATTTTGTCTGTTTCCAATTCAGAAGATTCATCATCAGGGTCAATTTTTAATTCATTTGATTCCATTTTTATATTAATAGTATTTTCCTGGTGATCAATAAAACTATGTACATTGTCCTCATGTAATGACAAGTCTAACATGTTATTTTCAAATGAATAATTTTTTAAATCCTTATCAATTATATCCAATAACTCTCTATCAATTTCATTACCTATAAGTAATTCATTGTTAGGATTATATAATTGATCTTGAGAAGGTGGATGACTTACCACGGTCTTATTCCATTTCCCCTGCCTCTCCTTGGCTTTCCCCTGTAAGGGTGACTGCTGGATCCCTGTTGAGGAGGACTGTTGTAGTTTTGGGCATACCAATCCCACTTCCATTTGCTTACAGTTATCTTTTGGTCCTCTTCTGGGACTGGAGGTGTTGCTGTGGTATTTGGTGCCACTGGTTGTTGATGAGACCTTATATCCACTAGAGCCTGGTTGACTTCTATAAAGCCCTGTACCGCCTATTTCTCCAGATTGTTGATCTGGTCTAACATATTGTTTACTCTTATTTTTAGTGTATTCAGTAGGGTTGAGAGGGAGTGAATTTGCTCTTGTAAGGTGTTTTTGGACTTCTTTATTGACATTTGTTTTAAAAGCTTTTCCTTTTCCTCCATGGACATTGGTGGGGTGTTGTTTATTGTTACTGGTGATTCTTGACCCTCCATTTGGATGTCCTGTAACAGGTCTTTCAGCTCTAGTTCTTAAGTTATAAGGTTTTGCCTTATTACTTACAATGTCATTGTTGTCACACATTTTTACATGGAATTTTAGAGAATTGAAAGTTTAGATTTGAAAAACTTCAAAAAGGAGTTTAATCAGTATTTATTAATACCACTGAAGACAATTTTATTGCTTACTTATTGGTATTAAGTGAATTTTTAAGTGCCAAAAGTCAAATATGCTTTTATGTGGTCACTTGATTTAACTGGTCTACAATATGTAGCCGTGTATTTATATTTAAAAAAGAAAATTTGTTAGTAAGATTCTTTCCAAATATTAAATGAATTTTACAAACCAATAAAAAGGGATTAAGAGTCCTGTAAAAAGAAAACAATTAATCAGTTTAATTGGTTATCATCTGCAAAGATCACAAATTTAATTGGTCTATTGACAGACTCCCACTAAGAACAATTATATGTTAAATTAGTGGTAAAATTGATGATTCAATATCACAATTTTATTATATAACAGGGCTTCTTTTTCTGAAATCACTATATAAGTGACCCTAACCTGTTGTAATTATCCAAATATTTCTATAGGGATATTATTTACGTGTACCTTCTTTGAAAATTTCACTTACTGGATTATAACAGAATTCTTGAGGAAAGGTCCCCAATTGTCAGGCTAAGGTCAAGTACAAGGACGTGAACTAGCTTGAATAGTCAGTTGTCTAGAAGATTTTTATGGTCCTATATGAATACTGTAGTATTAATCCACTAAAGTGTTTAATAAAATCAAATATAAAGGTCTCAGTAATATAATTCTCACTATTCTTATATATGGCTTACAATCTTTATAGTTGGTAGAAAAATAGATTATATAAATTCAGATACTATTCAAAAGTCTTACAAAAAGTACTAATTGATATTTATTGTAATTGATTTGGTTATATTGGTTAAATTGTATTGATAAAGAATGTAGAAACACAATCCAAAAACCTCCTCCTTTTATACACACTGAGTTCCCCAATGATTCCCTTGATGTACCACCCAATACACAGTAAATGACGCCTCTAAACAACTAATAGAAATGCCCATCAACATTCCCAGTAACCCATGACATAATTAGAAGAGTAACAACCGCAAAAATCCTGTAATAATAAGGGAAATCCATCAAAATTAAAGAAAAAGACAAAAAGAGAGTATATGCGTATAAAACAATAATATTAAAGACTAAAGGAGACTTTTTAAGGTTAATAATAGCTTAATAATAAGGGGGATTTACTGTAGAAATAATGGGGCTAATCCTGACATTATACTACGTGAAATTCCCATTCAAAAATAACCAAAATTGACTGAGAAACCACCCAAAAACTTAAAAAAGAGCATGAGATGTGGGGTAACTACATGCAGTTCTTGGCAGGCGCTTGAACGGGTAAATCCTTGACTAAAATTAGGCGAATTTAAGCGTGGTGATGAAATAAAGTGCCAAGAGTGAGGTTATTAATGAAATTAGTGCATATAAACAAGGTCAATGCATTATTAATTAAGCTAGGACACTAAATAAGCGCCTGTCGCCTATTTTAGTGTGTTTCCCCACAGTGGGCATAGAATGTGGGGTAATTATAGTGTGAAAAAGCTAACTTTGCTAAAAATGAAGCTATTCACACGGGAAAAAAGCAGGCAGTATGTGGCCAGTACACAGAAGCCATTTCTGGCATAAAAAACACCAAATTTGAAAAGTGTTATTTGTATGCATTTAAATAGCCAAATCAATAGTTCTAAATGAGCCCAATTGATCTGTCAAAGCGCAATTTTGATATTCTCAATTTTATAGCGCATATAGTCAACTTTTAAGTGAAATAAAGCGCATTTCTTGTTTTTTGCATAAAACAATGAATATAACAGCTTTAAGTGTACTTAAAAATTATGTAGCCTTATATTTAAGGTTCTTAAGATTACCCTAACATTTTCCAACTTAATATTAAGTACATAAGACCTATAAAAGGTGGATATATGCGTGTATATAAGGTGTTATAATGGCATTTTTTGTGTATTATCATAATTTTACTTATGTATACTATTTGTGTACTCTTATTTATTATTCCCATGTATAGTTCATGTGTTTAACATAACTTATAATTACTTTTTACTCAGTCCTGGAGATATACAGGCTGACAGTTTTCCTATTTTATATAATAGCCAGTAGAACGGCCTAAGGCCAGATGCACCATTATATAAAACCAGTTATCTATCTTGACGAAACTTTAAAAAATAATTTGAAGAGACAAATCCAAAATTTTATGAAAAAAAATTAAAAAGGAAAAATAAAATTGAAAAAAAGGAAAATAAAAAGCAAAATTTAAAAAAATTAAAAAAGATAAAAAAAATATATAAAAAAATAATAAATGAGAAAAAGAATGGAAGAAAATATTTATTGATAGAAATTTTTTTATAATATTTTAGCTACCATACTTGACAGATCTACTAAGAACAATTTTTTATCTAATTTTTTTTTGATTATTAATATGATTAATAAGGCCTTCATTTATTTGGAATGAACAGCCTAAATGGGTAAATTCTTGACAAGAAAGTAAAGTTGGAGGTGATTTAGTTGTTTGATGCCGATGTTGGGAAGAATTCAATATAGCCTCAACTATTCTATTGGCACTACCAAAATCAATAATACATTTATGGTCAGGAAAATAAAGGCCATGTCCCTCATCAGAAGAGGATGATGGAATAGGAACACCAGTCTCTGGATTAATATAAGAGAAAATTCTTATCATGTTTATCTAGATGAACATTATTGTAGAATCCTTTATAAGTGATTATAACATTAGAACAAAAAACATAAGCATTTATTGCTTCTTCCCATTTTAGGATCAGACCGATTTGGTAAACCAGATTTTAAAGCAAGCTGATGGTTTTTTTGAAAAGCTTGAATACATAATTTTTTAAATCTATTTACCAAGAAAATATTAAATGATCCTAAATAATTCCATCATTTCAGATCTTCTTCCATTGCTCTCCGGTTTCAAATTTTTTAATAAAGAATAAATTCCTGAAATATATGACAAAATTAAAAATTACTTATAATAAAAAAATATTTACACACCAAAAGAAACTCCTTGATCATATCCTGGTTGCCAATCAAAACCTTTCATGACACCAGAAATCAGATTTTTATTTGATAAGGGTTGTCAAGCCAAAGCAATTTTATAGAGAGTAGAAATTAAATCAGAAAGCTGGAAAAAAACTTCATCCTCTTTCCCATTAAATTAATGAACTTATAAGATGGATTGAGGTTTTTATCTGTTATTGACAACTGCCACAATGTGATCTATACCCCCTTCTGTAAGGTTTTTGATGTTTTTGTAAAAAAAAAATTTCTTACCATTTGATATTGAAGTCTTATAAAATTTGAGATCATCCAAATGTCAAAAGAATTTTTTGAAAAATATCTTCACCCTAATCAATTTTCTATTTTGATAAAATTTTGTCTTTAAATTGCTTGATTCTTTAGCTGGTTCTATGAATTTCTGCTTTTTATTTTCTGGTAAGGAAAGCTCAGATTGATTGGGAGAAGGAATAGAATCATAGGACATTGAAGAGATAGAAGAAAGTAAAGATAAAGAAGAAGAAGTTGTATATATTTGATGGTTATTCTTGGATCTTTCAAGATTTGAAGACAAGGAAGAAAGAGAGGATAAAGATGATTCAGAAGAGATTGATGATAATGAAGATGAGCAAGTTAAATTTTCCATAGTAACATCCTGAAAAAAAAATTTTATAAAACCAAAAAATAAAAAAATAAAAATAAAAATATTAAACAAAAAACCCAACAATAAAAAATTATCAGTAAAACAATTGAAAAAAAAAAATTTTTTTTGGAAAAAAACAAACAAAAAAAAATTACAAAAAAATCAGTAAAATTTTTTGAGAAAAATAAAAATTCAAAATAAAAACCTGATTTATGATTGAAATACCAGGTAATATCCTAGAAAAAAAATTTCTAATAAAAAACAAAAAAAAAAAAAAATTTTTAAATAAATTGCAAAAAAATATAAATCAAAATAAATCCTGAATGGTTTTTGAAATACCAGATAAAGTTCTTGAAAAAAAAAATCACCAAGAAAAAAAAAAGAGTAAATGAAAAAAAAAAAATTAAAATAAATTCAGTAAATTTAATTGCAAAAAAAAAAAAAAAAAAAAAAAAAATACTTACCTGCTATTGGAAATACCACTTGATGTCCTTCAATCCATTTTATTAAAATAAAATTTAAAAAAAAAATTGAATTCAGTAAATTTCAGAATAATTAATTATTTGCAACAACAAACACAAATAATAAAAAAATAAATTACCTGATTTATTTTGGAAACAGGGGGAAATGTCCAGAAACTAAGGGAAAGAAAAATATTTAAAAAGCAGATATTAGTATTTTTTTTCTTGCTTCAAAATGCCCCCCAAAAAGTCCCCCCTTTACCCCCTCAACCCCCCTTTAACCCTTCCTTGTCTGCCTCAACCCCCCCTTTAACCCCTCCTTGCCCACCTCAAACCCCCTACAGCCATCTTATCAAATCACTAATGAATTGATAAGTTAGTGAGCAATTGTTCTTGATTGTTCACTAACTTGTCAAATTGTTAGTGATTCAATAAGTTAATGAACAATCAAGAACAATTGTTCATTAACTTATTGAATCAATAGCGATTCAATAAGTAGGCACTGGGGGGGGTGTGGAGGGGTTAGAGGTGGGTTTGGGGGGTAAAGGGGGGTTGAGGCAGGCATGGAGGGGTTAAACGGGGGATTGAGGGGGTAAAGGGGGGGAGTTGAGGTGGCCAAGAAGGGGAGAAAGGGGGGTATGGAGGCAGACAAGGAGGGGGGAAAGGGGGGTGATGGAGGGGGTGAAGGGGGGACTTGAGGTGGCCAAGAAGGGGAGAAAGGAGGGTATAGAGGCAGACAAGAAGGGGGGAAGGGGGATGATGGAGGGTGAAAAAAAAGATAAAACAAAAAAACAAAATTAGTCTAACCTTGAAAAAAAAAAGCACTTACAGGACAAAAAAAAGAAAAAAAAGGACAAAAAAAAGAGAAAAAATAAATTATTAGCAAGTAAAAAAATCAAAAATAAGAAAAAAAATGACTTACCTGGAGAGATGAGATGAGAAAATAGAATAATTGAAAACAATTGAGGGATGTTTGAGGAGAGGAGGAAATGGATATGAGAGATGAATGAAAAAATGAAACAGTGAAAAATTATGTGATTGTAGAAAATATGTAATTTCATGTTGAGCTGATGAAATGAAAAAATGAGACATCCAAAAAAGAGAATTGATAGCAAATTCAAAATTGTAGTTATGCAAAAAAAAAATAACCAACACAAGTGAATAAAACATGGAACATGAAAATAACACAATTAAAAAAACAAGGAAGTTGAAAATTGGGAGAGTACAAAAAATAATTTAAAAGGGTGGTGAAGAGAAATGTTGGAGAGTAATAGGCATAATGACAGAGTGTATTCTGGTTGAATGAATGTTTTTTGATTCAAGGGAGGTGAGAGCTGGTGCTGGTTTAGGATTCTTTTCTTCATTAAGATCATTTCACTCATCCTTTAAATCAGCTAGGATATTGTGGAGTATAACACAGGTCATTATCCAATGATTTGCTGTTTTAATTTCCATTTTTTTTGAAATTAGATTCTGAGTTCCTGGAGACTAGAGAATATTCCCTTTAAAATCCCAATAGCATGTTCAATCCGTACTCTTAATTGGGAAAGGTGATAATTAAATGTGGTTTTGGGGTCATTTTCTATAGTTGCGCCACAGAAAGCAGGTATAATTTACTTTTCACTTGCATATGCTGAGTCTGCAAGGAGGTACTGAGATTTGTCAAAGTATGAGTCAGGAGTTTTAGAAATCCTCATTCTTTGGAAGATGGAAGAGTCATTACATGAGCTGGGGAAGCCACCATGAAAAGCAATAAATTTTTTATTGACATCGCATACAAGTTGAATGGCAATAGAGTATCTAGAAAGAAGATAAAAAGTCAGATTATAAAAGATGTGAAATTGGAGAACATTTTAATGAAACCTTTTTTTGTGATCAAAATAATGGTTTCTATCATAAGCAGGCTTTTGACTCAAAGGTATAGTTGTGCCATCAACAAATCCTGCACATCCAGGGTAACCTTCAGCTTGCATTAATTGAGAGGATTCAAGTCACTGTTGTGGAGTTGGCCAAGAAAGTGTTTGAGACTTGAGGGAAAGTATAAAAATCATACAGTGCTTGGTGTATAATATCACTGTCCCATATCCTATGATAAAGAGATTTTCCAAAAGTCTTACAGAAGCACCATTTCCATTTGAGCCAAAGGGACATAGTGCAACAGCAAGTTGAATAGCAGGATCACAATTTTTATTTTGTAAATTGTTATGAAATATAGGATGTTTGGAGATGAGCTGATAAATTTTGAAGAAAGAATTGGGAGAAGTTTGAAATAGTTGAGTGAAGTTTAGTTGAGGAATGTTGAGAATGGAGCAGAGATCATATCTGGGATCATGATGAAGATTTGGCCCCCTTGGGTTTATGTAACACTTTTTGGAAAGAAAAGACATATAGGCTAAAGCATCTTCCAAATCAGAGTCTGTTTTATAGTAAAGAACTAAAAGTAAAGCGATAGCATTCATAGTTGAGTGAAGTAGCTGCCTAGTAGAGAGTTGTTTCATAGTTGTCGGTGGAAGGCTTATGTGATGAGGGAAGTGGGAATTCACCGCCAAATGTGCAGTTGGGGTCTGTAGATAGAAAAAATCTTTAAGTGTTTGCAACAAAAATTAAGTAGCATAGAGTGAGGAAAGACTTAAGGATGGCATCAGAAATTATAAGTCATGTGACTTTCTTAAAAATCCATCATGGATGTGATGAGTTTGGGATCAAGAATTAGGAATGGAAATTGGGGTATATAAGAGGCGGGATAATGCATTATTGTGGATTCCTTATCCACTAGCCCTGGGGCTAGTGGATAAGAATATTCCGCAATTAATAATGTCTGATCCTGAGAAAAAAATTCCTGATCCCTAATTGTGGATCCCTCAATTTCGATACCCCTAATATGTCTTTATCAAGAACTGGCTTTCTGATGGTAAAAGTATTATGGCTTTCTTAATGCTTCTTAATTAATTGAAGATGTCACATCTTTAGTAAATATATATATATAGTGGTTCATCAAATTTTATTCTCACATTAAGATTAGTTATCTCTAGCATCTCAAGTACCTAAATATAAAATTATATTTATTTATGATGAGAAATAAATGAGTGGTGCTGAATTGAAAAATGACCAAAATAAATGGCCACCCACTGTACACCTGTCCTGAGCAGGTGAACTTCAAGTTAAAAATGTGTTACTTGGTACCAATTTATCAAGAAGTCACTGTTAGAAGAAGAGATAAGGAGGTTTTTCAAACTTGATTTGATATATGATTTCATTGCAGAAACTGATAGGGGTTGTTGGTGAAAGGAAAGGAGAGACTCAGATTATGTAGCCATGGGATGAGATCCATTGGAAAACCTATCCACAACCTCATTTCCAGAAATACCTGAGTGACCAGGGCACCATTGGAGGATGAGGGATAGGGAGGGGTTTGCCTGTAGTAGCTGAAATGGAGGAAAAGATAGTCAGATTTTTGGTGATTAGGGATGCAGCCAAGAGGGATTTGATTACCAATTGACTATCTGTAATTAGAGTGAGTGTGTTGTATAGGGGATGGAATGGCTTATTTAGGAATAGACAAAGTCCAAGGCAAATCCCCATAAATTCTGTCTCAAAGATAGAAAAGAGATGGGAATCACACTTGTTTCCTTGCCAGTTTCCATGTCACATTCTCCCTACAATATCTCTATTCTCCCTCAGCAACCTGAGGTGGATGGAAACATATGTGAAGGCTGGAAAACCACCCCAATTTTCAAACACCCATAATATGGATGATCATGCTTGGTCATTCACCTTGGGTCAGCTGTAGAATTACACTCCCTTTATATTCTTGAAAACCCTGCTCATCAATCCATTAACCCTTGAGGATTAGCCTCCCCCCTTCCCCATATGGAAGCCTCATCTATGTCCTCAAGACACCTGGACCCCTCTCCCCCCTGTTAGCCTGTTAACTTCCCAGACACCTAACCCATTATGTTAATTACTCCCCACATGTACCTAGCCTATTAGCTTATCATGCCTTCATGCCACTAGCTGGGTGAGATTGTAAGAATTTTTTTTAAAAAAAAAATCTAATTAAAGGTATGAAGGCTACAAGTGTCATTTTTCTGACTGGTTGCATAAAAGGTCCCTATAAATTTACAATTGTACAGTACCCCAGAAAAATTCCTTGTGATTTTTTATGCATTTGACCTTCCATCAGTCAACACCTAATTCCAATCTCTAGCACTATTGTCTCCTCAAACCACTTTATTATCCTCAGAATATGATTAATTAAACTACCAAACATAATATGATGCAGTTCTTTTTTTATTTTTCTCAAGCTTTATATATTTAGATGCTGAAAAAACTTAAGTTGTTTTTTCATTTTTTTCTACAGATGGAAATGGCTGTGGATAGGATAATTTTCTTCAATATAAATATTGGCTTGGAAAATAATGTTCTCCTGCCTCTAAACTTCAAAATGAAGCTAAATATGACCTAATGATTCTTTCCTAAACCTATATATTGAACCTCAAAGTTGTTGTGATTTCATTCCACCCTCCTCTGCCATTTTTTACCATCATCTAAAATAGCAACCAAAATGCACAAAACTTCATCATTTTTAGCAGAAACACAAACAAATGGATTCTAAATGTCCTTCTGAGTCTTTTACCCCTGGTGACCCTCATGCAAAAGTTTATTTTTTCACCTCATTTTCATTTTATTTTTGTCAGTTTATGGTCTCAAATCATCATCATGTGTATCTATCTTTCATTATAAGGCAGTATCATTCTTAATTTATTCTCTTTGCATTTTTCTTAAAATTTAAATTTATAAAACAACTGTTGCAGTAATGCAATTTCTGGCTTCATAAATGTAATATATATACCTAGAAGATCCATAAAGTGAGTCACAATGTTTAGAATGAACCATTATTTAGGTTTTTATTTTGAAAAACTAAATTGTGAGGACTTCTTGCCAAGTATTGTACATACATTCTCTTACTGGGCCCCTCCCCTATTCTCCACCTTTATTGCCTCATCTAAAGAGGTGGCCCAGGAATCTATTTAGTCATCTCTCTCATCTTCATCCCCCTCATCATAATTTGTCTACACTGATGAATCCTTCTCTCAGACAGGTACCTTTGCTGCTGCCTTTGATCTGGGTCAACCCCTTCCACTCATTGCTAGGCTAGGAGATGTGCACCTATACTTGGTTTTTGAAGATGAGCTATATGGCATCCTCCTTGGCTTACACATTTTTCACAAGAACAAATTCCATTCACTCTACCCCTCCCTCACCCTGCTTACTGACAACCAATCAGTAATTAAAGTCTTATCTTCCCCTTCTCATGCTACCTCTAACTGCTCCCTCCTCACAGCTATCATTTGTGCTGCCCACCGCCTCCTCACTGATTATCCAATGGTGCCCTGGTCACCTAGACATCATGGGTAACAAAGTGGCTGACAAACTTGCCAAAACCTCTCACCCCACCACCTATTTAGCTTATTCTTTCCTTAAATTTACCCCTCCCCCCCATCTTCCTCTTTGTTGAAATCCCAAATTAAATCACACTCACTATCTCTCCTTCTCTCCCCTCCATCCCAAAAAGTACTCAAGAAATTGAGAGGGAGATTTAATCCTCAACTCATTTTCAAATCCTTACCAGAACTCACTAGAGCCCAAGACACTTTGTTCACACAATGTCTCTCAGGACATTCTCTCCTAAAACACTATTTATTCCGTTTCAAAGAATCTGACTCCCCCATATTCCCTCTCTGTTCTCTACACTTTACTGACACCCCAGAAAATGTCCTCCTGTTCTGTTCAGCCCACTCAGAGGCCTGTAACCTCCTGATATTGGAGGTAAAATGCCACAAAATTTCATTTTCTATCTCAGACCTACTCTCCCCCTCTCCCATTACTAAATTATTTTCCCAGTTTCTGAGTAATACCAATAGATTCCCCAATAATCTCCCATTGTCCCACTAACCATCTGTTACTGTCTAGAATGCCCTACTTTACCCTCCCATTTTAGCTTACCAATTTTAAATAGCACCTATTGCTTCCTTTTTCCTTCATCCTCCTTGCTGAGTGAGATTGTATAGTGCCCTACCAAAAGTCTGTGAACGGTCTTTTTTTGATGTCACTCACTCAATATTGCTCAGAAAAACTTCTAGTTTTGTATTCTGGTTCAAAAGAATGTTTCTAATCAAGATAATCATATATAAATACAAAATCACTATGATAACATAAAAATTAAATTGAAATCCAAAAAGCAAATTTTTCAGCTACCATAAATAATTTTTTTAGCCAGATGAAATACATACCATTAGATAGCCCAGACATCATAGAATGTCTCCCCGAAAGGAAATTTCAAAAAAAAATATCAAAATTTTTTTTTTTCAAAAATAAAATAAGTTCCCTCCCCTCTCCTCCACTCCTTTAAGCTACCAACAAGTTGATCCTCTATGGTTATCAATCACCATTTTCATCCTTGAAGGAATTGAGTTAACTAAATTTTTTAATTGAGTTATTGGGTAGTCGTCCCAAGCTTGTTTTAATGCTTGTTGCATTTTGGTCACATTTTTAGGCTGGTATTTATCTTGAACATCACATTTGAGAGCTTTCCAGACATTCTCAATAGGATTTAAGTCTGGAGATTGAGCTGGCCAGATTATCTTCTTAATTTTATGTTCTTCTCGGAAAGTTTGTGATGCGAGGGCTTTGTGCACAGGGGCATTGTCTTCCATTAAAGTTAGGATATGTTGGGGGTCTTTTTTCTTAAGAAAATGAACAAGATTTTTCTCGTATACATTTTTGATAAAATCAGCTGACTTTCTTTGTTTAGGAGGCAGAAAGATAAGGGGAAGTTTTGTTTTGTTGAAAAATGCACCCCAAACCATTGTTGATGTTTGTCCACTCTTGAATGTGGATTGAAGACATTGATCAATATATTTTTCTTCTTTTCTGCGCCAAACTAGAATAGCAGATGAAATTTTCCCTATCTCAAATGAAGATTCATCTGACCAGATGATCTTTCTCCAATCTTTAACAGTCCAGTGAGCATGATCTTTAGCAAATTTCAACTGTTCCGCTTTATGGGCCTTGGTGAGAAAAGGCTTCTTTACTGCAACACGTTTTTTGAAACCAAGTGAGTGAATTCCTCTTTGGACAGTGCTAGATGAAGCAGGGGTTGCTGGTGAATCAGTGATTTCAGAGAGTTTTTGTTTGCGTTCACTTGAGACAATATCTGCAAGTTGACAGAGGTTGTGACTCTGAAGCTTATGAGGACATCCAGATTGGGGAGCTGTTTCAACAGTGCCTCATTCATTCCAACGTTTGAAAAGGTTAGACACAGTTGAAGGCCTTAAATCAAAAATTTTGCAGATTCTCCAATTTGGCACATCCCCCTTGAATAAACCAACAATTTGCCACTTTGTCTCAGATGAAAGCTCAGTATTTTTTTCACAACCTCTTGACATCTAAAGAAAAAAAATTATATATCAGAAAGAAAGGAGG